>CM031243.1:618514720-618948190 GCA_018340775.1 Taxus wallichiana var. yunnanensis
TTTTTGGCCTTCTTTTCTCTCCTTCTTCTATATATACCCCAATACTTGTTGTATTGTGGGATGGATGAATATCTTTCAGATGAAAAATAGAAGTGAAGAAAAAGACTTTGAGCTTTTTGTAACAGAAGAAAAATATTAATACAATATTTAGACTTTGTGCTGAATACATGTGTTATGTGCATTAGATCTTTCTTACGTTAGATCTGTGTGTTTATTCTGTTGGATCTGCTTCTGTTTTATTGTCATTTATTTATCATCAGTATTGCTTTGCTCGTTTATGCAAGTAGGTTTGGCTCTGTTTACTACCAATCCCAAAACATAAACCTTCTGACCTTTCTGCTTTGGAATTCATTTCTTTTCTTCCTTCGGACCTGCTCTTTCTTCATCCCCTCTTCCTTTCCTTTCTTTTCGCAGTCGGAAACACCCCTACTGGGATGAGATCCCAAACCCCCGAAGGTAGAATCTGTGAGACTTGCATAGATTCCTGCTGGTAGAATAGCAATAAACCAGTTTTGCTTTGCTGACTCAAAGAGGGCTATGCCTGCACACCTTTGTTGGCTCGTCTATCCATAGATCTACCCAAGCGTGATTTTTGGACCAACAAGAAACGAGCCTCTACCACCGTTAGCTTATCTCATTCACATCCTCCTAAGGTCATAATTCATCCACCTCCTCCAACTACCCTACCTATAGTCACATCATATAATTTTACACACATTGCTATCGCATCTCATTGGCTTCCTAAGTAGCCTACATCCACACTTTCGACATTATCACACCTCCCATTTTTTCCACCATTTCCTCTTATATCGAATTTGGAACCTATGCACATGATTTTTTTGTTCCACATGCTCTTATTATGTATCATAGACTACTTCACCTCTGGTAGATGATATACATTTCCAATTCATTACCCAATGACACATTCATGTTCTTAAGGTTCGAGACATGACTATTGAGTTAATTTTTACTAAACTGAACCTCATTCTCACTTTGTGAGGGAAATCACTCTTCTTCCCCCTTAATATTAATCACACACAATTACGAACATTATTTTACATCTCCTCATTATAAAATTATCAATACATTGTTATCCACTTCTACTTGTCTACCACAACGCATCATGTACATACATTTCTATTTATGATATGATATACTATTCATTCTTATTCACTCTTATTCATATGCAATTCATACTCACTATAATAATTAGCAAATTATTTTGCATCCTAATAAATTTCAACAACCAACACAATATATATTAAATCAAAAATTCCAATAATACACATAAAATCTAATAAACTAAACAATCACTACCAAGTACAAATCACAATCATCACATCATACACAATCCACATCAACAACCAATATGACAACAACATGTGTACACACACACACACACACACACACACACACACACACACACACACAATAAAATTATCAATGCATCATTAGTGGCATCTACTTGACTACCACATTGCATTATGTACATACATTTTTATTTATCATATGCTATATTATTCACTCTTATTCATATGCGATGATATTCACTATATTATCTAGTAAATTATTCCACATCCTAAAAAATTTAAATAGTCAACACAATATATATTAAATCAAAAATTCCAGTAATACACATAAAATATAAAAAACTAAACAATCACTACCAAGTGAAAATCTTAATCATCACACCATACGACAACAAAACATGTGTGTGTGTGTGTGTGTGTGTAAAATCAAAATCATAAGTTATAAAATACAATCATTGGGGAAATCCCTTATGCATCAATACATCATATACAATACATCATCTATCATCCTCACTATCACTAACTATAATAGTGGGATATCTCGACGAAAAGCTTCACCACTCACTCTAAGTAAATATCATCCTCTATATCTCTCAAGGTGGCTTCATAATATGAACTTCTGCCATATTCTCTATGTATCAACCATATAGCTCCACATACCATGCAAATATATCTTGAGCTAGGTATTCTCCTCATACAACATCTCCTTCTATCTCTGTCTCTACACGAGCCTCATCATGCTCTCTAAACAAAACTATGCATGTGGATTATGCTATAGCCACCATCTCAAATAAATGGGAATGATTTCCCTCAATCGTGTCCACTGCTCTAAGATCCCTCCTCCCACAATTACATCTCGGGCATGTTATATATCAATGTGCATATGGAGGTATCTACAATTAGTGTCCAATAGGCATCACCTGCATCAAAAAAAAAAACCTACTACGCACCTTCATATCCATCAACAACATCAATTAAATAACAAATAACAAACAACAATTAATGATACTTACGCCTTGCTTTTGCACGTGGCTATATTGTCTACCTAAGGGGTGGGTGCTTGGCCCTTAACTCATCAAATTTTTGCTCACCGGCCACATCTACCACCATTGAAATAAAAAAAAACTATTAGTGTATTTCCCAACATAGTATACGATGCATTGCATCCCAAATCATCTACCCGTATAGGCTCTATGACCGGATCTACCTCATCTAACCATAGATGCATTAAATGTGTTCTTTTCAAGCCTAGACTTGACGTTGGTCACTTCACAAATCCTCATAGATTGACATAATATATATTCCTCTAGGGTCACATCCTTGGCCATGCCAAATGGTCTAGACACTCACTCACCCAGAACAAATCTACTACCCCCGGGAAATGATTCTCTAACCACATGGTTCACCGAATGCACCGAAACTTAACACCATCCTCCACCCATCCTCCATAGTATCTATAATGTCTCCATATAATAATCCTAGGGCCCATATGATTTATCATCAACCTATATATGCTCATATCCATCCTCCTACTACGGGTACCCACCCACCTCACTACAAATATCTATGGTCGATCCCAATTTTCCCATGGCCCACTAATTAGCTTCAATAGAACAATATGATCCTTTTCCCATACATGTAATAAAGTAGTCACTCCTATGCCACCACCATGATCCTCATGTGTAAATTGAGATAAATCTTTGTACAAATGGGCTACCACACACTATGTCCATGCATATATCATATCGTGCTCCTCGATACTACGAAAAATATCATGCATTTTGTATAACATCCCAACTCCACCACCCTCCATGACCACCGGCAAAGCTAATACCACTTTGCAGTAAATTTTTGCAACCAAGGAACACATGATATTATAATCACATCCAAACTAATATATGTCTCGGCTTGTACTTGTACTCGAGACCACGAAAATACTTGCCCCAATTCCCTCTTATGACTACGGGCATCCAATAGGACCATAATCTGTACTCACTCTCTAATAATAGGAAACCACGGTATCCTATATACATCCTCTAATGTTACAATCATCTCACCTATCGGAAAATAGAATGAACAAGTATATTTGTAACATCTCTCACACAGAGCATTCAATAAATGCATATTATGGGGTATTTCCACCAATATCGTAATGTTCTCAAGTGGTGGCCTACACGAAGCTCCCTAGAGTGTATATCTCTTTTCAAAACACCACAAAACAACAAAATCAAAATATTACCACGTCATACACATTTCAAAATAAAACGTCACATTAATAAACATACATTCATTTCACAACACAGTCTAAAATCTTGCCCCTCAACACTAGCACCAAGGAGCTAGACACTAATTACCAGACATAACTCAATAGCGCTAGAAATGGACACTAGTGTCTTGAAGGACATAAATACCTGTTTGCTTCTTCCCTAGTCGAAATGCCAAATAAAGTAAAAACTCAAATTTTACTAAAACTAATAAAAAAAACAAGCATTTATGACAACATTTACAATAGTAATCACACATACCACTTCTCGGTCATCTGCAAAGCCACGACCATCACCATCCTCTAAAGTCTCATCAAAATTATCACTCTAACGCATGGCATTTTCACCACTCAAATCTAAAGTACTCTCGGTATAAATGAAATTACTATTCACTTTCTCTATATTACTATATATAATAATTCCAATTTACTATATGTTATAGTTACTACTTGCCACCATTCTCACAACTAATACACGACACATGGTTTTTCTCACATATTTAGCATTATTACTCTGTTTTCCTCCCCATGTTCACCATCCGGATCATGTTATCCTCTAACACGATACTATCAATTTTTTTGCATTCTATCTTGAAATATGGCACTTGTAATAATCACTACAAACACATACTTTTTCAATACTACTACCTCTCCTATGTTATCTCTCATTTACTATTACAACTTTTTACAACCTTCTTTTGGCTCAGTGTTCATTTCTCCACCCTTCACCCTTTCACTAAAATGGGGCATACAATCGAGATCATCTTATAATCCCTCTTAGGATACAACACAATTAATCGACACTCCTAATACATTATTATCACAATTTTCTCTAAATTATTCATACACGATTACAATTATTCTATAAGATAGTCAATACTTTCCGTTATTTCAAATCTATATCCCCAAATGATCTAGTCTGGGGGAAAAGAAAAACCTCTCCATGAGTAATTTACTATATAAATATTATTCAAGAAACTAATATCACTCAAATAAATCCATGAAAATAATGATCACATTTACTATCACTCTAGATGACCTAACATGGGAGCCACATTACATTACCAACACTTCCAAATGTCCTAACTTGGAAGCCATCTAGCATTATAAAATTATAACTCCTATTACTATAAGAGTGGGGGCAATGAGACTCCAATATATTTCCTATATTGCTCATATATAGCTTATTCAATCAGAATAAATAAGTTAGAATCGGAATGAATAAGAAATAATCGAAACTAAATAGGTAAAAAAATTGGTCTTTATCCATCTACAGTGGTTGGACCTTTTGGGGAAGCATCATGGAAGTAGATAAAAATATACCTTTCTCCCCAACACTCTTCCTCTGATGGCAAGACGTCCAAATCCTCCCATTATCAACAAATCAGGTTGGGAATTGACCCCTTCCTACCGCCTTTATCATCTTTGACAAACAATCCAACATCTTCAATGATGTGAAAACTATTTATCCAAGTTACTCCTTATGATGGTTTTATATCTCTTCTTACGCCATGTGGGTATGTTATAAGCTATTACTATTTTACTATGCTTTGTAAGTATTTTGTTATATGCATGAATCTTAAGTAAGAAAGGTATTCACCGATGACACTATCTCTTATCCATCCACATCATTATTTATTTTAACTGTAACTCTCTTCCACATTTTTCATTTTTGTATCCCCACCTTAAGGATCCCTATCTATCTTTCTTTTAATATCTATCGTGTTTATTTCCATTATGGGCACTTATGTCATGTTTTTATTATTTTTACACATTTTGACATTTATGGTCAGCATTTTCACTTTTCTTATCCTTATCCAGTGTTTATAGTCCACCTTTTGTGTTACTAGTTTCAAAATTCAAATAAGTGATTCATATATATACAACATATACACTATTATTATGATTAGAAACTCAAAAGGGGATATCACATCTACATAGTATCACTACTATCAAAAGGCTTTTGGATTACATACACCGCATAGGAATGGGAGGTATTGAACTCCATAGCATACATCTGCATCAAAGCTAGCTAAAGCCCACTATCTTGGCATCATTGGTGTGAGAGAAGACCTAAGGACACTATTTCACAAAAAGACACACATAACTACATGGAGTTTGAAATGTAGTGCAACACTTAGTTCTAAGTTCACTCATCAAGTCACCAACTGAGGCTAGTATGACTTCCTATATTGCATATTTTATTCAAATATAATGTTTTTTTAAGCTTGTGTAGGTAGCTAGAGTGTTTTTCTGCAGGTTACAAGTGTGATCAAAACCTTAATAGTTAAGTCGAGAAACAAAGTATTCATTGGATCGAAGACCCTCGGACTTAGAAAAGAGTGGATCCTAGATATTCACACAAACACTTTGGTTCTAGAATGGAGACTTGGGCTTGGGCATTCTTGTCCTCCCATGCATGGTCCTGTCCTACATAGTAAAAAGTCTTAGAACTCCTATTAGCCACTTTTACATCATTTCTAGTCAAATCCAACAAATATACACTCATGGCTGCCTCCAGATTACAAAGAAACAAGCTAAGTCCTTTATCTCTCTTATTTTCTTAGGTTTTATATTGTTCGAGTATTTAGAACTTGTATATTTATTGTATATTATCATTTTTACATTAGTTAATCTGAAATCAGATTTAATAGAATTTATATTAAATCACTTATATGACACACTTCTTTGAATTTCCTTCAAGTAATTGTTAGATTACTTAAGTAGCTAGGTTATGCAATTCTCTCCACACAAATATTTTTTCATTTAATAACTACATTTAGTTACAAATTGAGTTATTGTCAAATATTATTTTTGTCAATTAATCTCCAGGTTTCATTTCTTTATTGAATGGATTTTCATATGGTCCAAAATTCAAAAAACTCAATTTTTATAGATAAAAGATTAAATTTGTATGCTTTACTTTGCACCATATCAAGTGCATTTGGAATTACGCTTATAGGAAAGTTGGCATGAATAAGTATTTTTATGATGGAATGATGCCATCTTTTAGATTACTTATTTTCTTTACACTTTTGGTGTCATCTTTATCACATCTAGAAAATATCATAATCAAACACAAATTATAAGATGAGCCACTCATTAGTGACTATTCAACATGCATATTTGCGATATTTTTACAAATACATGTTGTGAATGTTATGAAACATTGTTTACATTTTAACAAATTTTAGGTCAACTTAACTAGATTTTTAGATAAGATTAGAGTTGATTACAAATGCTACAATATAAATAAAACCTCTATTTTTCGCTTGTATGAATAAGAAATAAAATAACATATACAAATCAACCTATCACACAATTGAAAGCATGAAATATATATACATAGGAACTTAGTTGATTACAGATGACTTGTGGAGAGATTTGGGACTATAAATTGCTGGAAATGGGTGATCCGGACTTGAATAACCTTTCAAACTAGAAATGTGATTGTGAATCCACCTAGGGAAGGGCCATACCAAAATGGTAAGATCATATTGTATGTTCCTAACCAATTTTTATGATATTGGATGTGATCTGAATTATCTTTTGTAAAAAATTTGGTGCTAACCTTTATGTATTTTTTGTCTTTATAAAACCATATTTGTTACACTTACAATGAGCTTCTCTGAATGTACTGATTATCATCTCAAACCCTTTCCATGGATGAAGATGCTTGCAAAAAAAAATTTTATAAGGTTTATGGGAATCCTAGTGTGTCATCAACATTGGAATTACTTAAAATATGTCTAAAATTGCATGTCTCTCTCCACCTATCATGTGATATCTAAATATATCAATCAGATTTGGCATTTTCTTTAACTTCAATCTTGCTAAAATTATTGGAGAGAGGATGTTTGAGTGCTTATGGATGAAATATATGGTTTTCTTGTCCTAGTTTGTAGCTTTAGACCTGATTTGGTTTCTTCCTAATGAATTTAAATGTGAAAGTGAAAGATTTAAGGATCTTTTGATGCCTTTTGTAAGTCTATGAAGTGAGAGTTCTAGTGTATTTCCTTAGGAGTTCTAGGATAGCAAATGAGATAGTGTTTACTTTCTTATATATGGTTTCATAGATAATTTATCTAAGAAATATTAACCGAGGTGAATTATAAGATCTAACCAAATATATTGATTTTAAGGCGGCGAATTAGAGGACATGGTGGTTTGAGACCATACAATTGGGTCAGGACCAAATATAAATTCTTGACCAAACTTTACACCCTTGAATAGGAGTAGAAAACATACAAAGTGACGTTTGTGACAGGTATGAAATAATGTTTATCTATTGATTATACACATTGTACTCTTAGAATGTGTTAACATATTAGTGTGCAAGGATAAAAAAGCTAGACAATGGACCTCGAGACATTGCTAAATGGGAATGGAAAATATTTATTTATCATAATAAGAGTGCGAGTCAAATCAAGAGTCTCCAAAGTGCAAATTACCAAATTGAGTGTCTATATTTCCCCCCCTTCAAGTATAAATTTAAAATTTCATGCTTAAAGGAACATACACTTGAGTATGTAAATAGAATTTTCCTTTAATCAAATGTTTGTTTTGCAATTACCTTGTTATTATTGGTGTTGGAATGTTCCATGATGAAACCTATAACATAAGGTGTAGTCAATGTCCATGATAGAGAATTGCCATTAACTGAAATAAAACATATAATACAAGATTTTTCATTTTCATATATGTGAAGTGAAAATATGTAAACAAGGAAAGAATACACCTATTTTTTGGTGCTTTATTTTTTCTTAGAGATTTTTATAAATCTTGAAGTTCATTGAAAGGTTAGGGGTGACCAATCCCCAATTTGTGCCAAGGAAACTAGATTTTTAGGTGCATACAACCCAACATATAATTGTGCAATGGAGAGAAGAAGAAAGTGGTACAAATGAACCCTTACGAAGGAAGAACTAAGTACCAAATTTATTAAGAATTTGATATTGTAACACCCACATTTTACACACACAAATACAACAGTAAAAATGTCAGAATAATTGTTTTTTAATTACATTGTAGGATACACAACACTGCAGGAGATCACTTAGGATAATGCACAACACATGATATGTTTGCACAAACATTAACCCACATAGATAACTTAAAAACACATGATGCACATCAAATCTACTTTTTTCCCCCAAATGACAAGGCACAACATAACGATTCAACTACAGTATAAAATTATAGATAGGGTCTTCCCATGACATGATATTATGAGGAATACACATTCATTACAATCATGTTTCAATCTTTAACTTAAGTTCTAGAAAGGCTCATAATATGTGAATCTTACATTCCTTTTCCTTTTGTTATATTTCTTTTATACCCTTTAACATGTAATTTATGGTGTATCTCATTGAATAAGGATAATCTACATTATTGCAATTACTCGTATAATTTTCTTGTTTGTTGATAGGAATTTATTTACTCACAAGGATACTATATCTTATTCCTAGGATTATTTTTTTAAAGGCAACGTGTGTCTTGTTCTTGTAATTTATCTTAGTTGCAATAAGGGAGGTTCACATGACACAAGGGAATTTTATTAGTTCAAGAGTAAATAGATTACGTGTTCCTTTCATATTAGCATTAAATCACTAGGGTTAACCTATTTTTTTTTTAAGTTAGTACAACTAGTTGTATATTCTAACTACTTCCCTTATATACTTAGTCTAGATTAAGTATTATACGACATGGGTTTTGTTATTCACGACAAGAAGGTTTAATCACATTTTAAGGAAGGTCAAGTTTCAATTTTTCCTGGGACCACATCTCATGATTACACTTCCAAAGGCCAAGTGTCAACTATAGTTTTATTATAGTTATGTTTAAGAATACGAAGGCACTTAACACGGAAACATACTTCCTTAATTTTGTTTCTATAATAGGTTTCCTGAGTATCATTTTCTTTCCAACTTAAAATGGTTTTCTTGATTAGGTCTATATGAATTTTTTAATGAATTGTGTAACCTATTTGTTAATAGGGATATTAGTATCCTCGTGAGACTACTAGTCCTTGTCTTAGGGGAATTATCTCTAACAACATGATCACACAATTTCACATAATAGGACAAATGGGAGAGAAAGAGGAGAAGCTATTCGTTTAATGATAAAGTTTCACATTTAAGTTTACACGTCATGGATTATGTTTCTCACAATAAGATGGTTTAAACATGTTTCAAGAAATATCTAAGCTCCAATTTTCTCCTAGCACATCATCTCATGGTTACATTTTTGCAACTAAACATAAATTAAAATTTTGTTAAGTTCCACAATTAACTCTTAGCATTGTATTGTAGAACCAAAACAATAATAGAAATTGGGTATGGAAATAATTCAAAACCTCAACTCCTAAAGGGTAGTTAAATATCTTTACCACCTAAATCCTTTCATTTTTAAAATGTGCTAGCCTAGGATTGTTTTGCTTTGGATTTTGAATTGATTACTCAAGAGGTACCAACTTAGGGGTCTAAACACATTATAACATGTACGGAACCCAATCCTAAGAGGAATCCACATACTCTACAAAAATTTTAACCATTATCATTTATAACGGCCAAGTTTAGGATATTGTCACTCGACGCACATGCTATGATGATAATATCAAGATTGAATCTTATTTACCTATATTAGAAGGTGTCATCGAGTATGATGATTTAGGTTCTCCCTATGGTTTTATTTTTCTACATTATGAAGGATCATGTAAAAAGGTAGTCATCCCAAGATTTTATACTAAGGTTGATTGTTTTATTTAGATTTCCTTATTACATTTTCAAGGTAAGGAACACAACACACCAATTATTTAATCATCAATTGTACACTGGAAATGCATTATAAGATATTAAATTCAATTTCATTTAACATATATATCCAAAAATTTCACCATACATAAATCTGAATCAAAATGACACCTATGGTTAAATGCACATTTCCCAAAACAACCCTAACACTAGTAACTCATACATATTAGAAAATTTCAATAATAATTGTTTCAATAAATCACAAAATTTTGGTTTAGCTCTCTCAATTACATTGTTTAAATAATATGCAACAATGATATTTTTAGTAACATTTCACCTCCTCCAAGTCGCAACCACCGCATGGTAAGAAAAATGTTGGCATGGCATCCACCTAAATCTAGAATAATTATCATTTTTAGTTTTCCATTTAAATCATAATAATAATTCACACACTAAAAGAGAGGGTTGGGGAATATATTCATTTCATTTAATTTCATTTCTTAACTAAGGGAAGAGAGAGAAGAGAGAGGAACACTATTTTTCCAAAAGTCACATTTCACAGGAAAAGTCACAAGAGAGAGTTTCATCTAGCTATTTATAAGTTTCAATAATTTTTCATGATGGTTTATCATCTTGACTAGGGTCTTACTACCTTATATTACATTTTTCCACTAGTTGCGAAAACATCTAATTTTGGCTCGAAACTAAGGAACCATTTACGAAAAATTGTCTTCCGGTGGGAAAATGCACAATGGTTAAGTTTCTATGTGTACTACTATATACCAATAATTCATTGGAAATGATGGAATTCATAATAGCAAATGGTTTACAATTTCCGGCTAGTTTTTTTGGGACCATTGGTCTTAATTGGGCTAGTTGGAACAACACCTAATTTTAGCTCGAGGGCTAAGAAACCTCATCCAAAAACTAAGTTTCGATGGATGGAATATCCACGGGAATATTCCTACATGCCCTAATATATATGGGGAATTCATCAAATTTTGTAGAACTAAGAATTGGCAAATGGGTTACAAAGGATGATGGGTTTTTCGAGCCACCGATTATAATTGCTTCAATTTGACCTAGTCAAACAACAAGAAGATGCATACAAAACCCCTTCTAAAATCTAGCTAAAAATGTTTTTTTCCAAATTGAAGGTTGTAAGAGAATGTTTAGTAGAAATAATAGAGGTTTGAAAATGAGTAAAAACATTTCTTTACACAAGGTCCAAACGGTGAGCCGAAACAAAACTCGACTTTTCACTTTTAATAAATTCCTAAAACTATAAGACGGGGTAACAAGGATCCTAGAGGGGTAGTGAAAAGGGAAAAACCGGTTGATCTCAGCTGATATAAGGTTTGATGTGACTCCCCACATAACAAGGAACATAGACAAAACTTGACATTTCCTTTTTGGGGCCTAAAAATTTGTTTTGTGAGTCTCTCAATATTGTGTTTTTCTAACTTTACAAGTAGACTCGAATGGTTACTTCACTTGATGACTCAAACTCTTTCCAATACCAATGGACATGAGCACCTAATTATGATAACATGGTTAGAAATGTATAAGTTTGGGGTAGCAACATGGTTTTTGGTTAAATTATAAGTCGGTAACATAAATCACAAGGTGTAGTTTTATTGTTTCACACTAAACATGTGGTTAAAAGCAATCTAATTGTTTAAGTATGTAATGGTTTAATATTTCCATTCTATTGCAAATGAAAAACCAAATCATATGAAAAATTATAAAAGATGAAGGTAAGGAGACCATTCCCAAGGGTTGAGGGTTGAAGATGATAGAAATTGCGGGATTTGATTTTGCATCTCTAATAGGAATTTTGTCAACTAGTTTGCATGCATCCACAAGTCCACCATTCTATATTTTCTTGAAAGATTCAATACCTGTTCTAAAAATTGATTTTAGCATTCTCCACATTGATCACAGTCAGTTAGACCAATTTTGGTTGAGGAACTCCCCTTTTAAAAATTTACCTTCCACAACGTTTTCGAAGCACCCACATTTTTTATATGCTTGAAAGTTTATAAATATTTTTCAATGAACCCATATTCTCATAGACACAACCATGACACTCCAAGGGATAACATCTAGCTGGGGAATTTATTGAACAACCTTGAAGTCTCATCACAAACACCATTATGAGCACATTAAGAAATCAACCCATTTTTTTATACTATGTTTTTGAATAGGTATTTTTCAAATAGTTCACGTGGCCTTGGGTATTCTTCCTTATTTTTCATACATGGCCACCAGAAAACTTGTAATCACAACTTCTAACAAGGATCCCCTTGTCTTAAGCTATGTTGTTTATCCCCACCCAATTCCATAGCTCCACCTAGGGTGGGAAGAATGAAGGAGAAAAAACTTGCAAAGATATGCATGGGAGAGAAGAATGGGCACTTCCAATGTCTTAATCAATATAAAAATACTCGCAATAAAAGATAAACAGAAGGAAAGTGAAGTGGTATCCACATACGAGTTAATATTTTTTAAAATCTCTTATATAGTGCTACCGGGAGGATTGAAAATGATAAACAAAGTGTTTCACATAGAGGTATAGTGAAAGAGAAAATTTTCCAAGAGATAAGAAGGATAGAAGGGAGGTCATGTTCAATTCCTAAATCAATAAAAAAATCTTCAAAATAAAAGATAAAGGTAGAGGAGAACAATAATGATGAAGCAATGTTATAATACACACACCAACTCGAAGAAGAATAATCAAAATCAATATAGCTAGATAAAATGCATGAATGAAGTGCCTCTTAATCCTTAATCTTCTTCTTCCTTTGTATAAAAAAAAACAAGGGAAAGGAAGATGTTTCCTCTCAAAGAAACTTGAACCTACTTTAGCACAAATACGATCCAAAAAAATCAATTTGTATAAAGTAATATGAGGAGGTATTTGGGATTTCAGATTTATCCCATGTGTAGGGATGATTTAGACCCTATTGGAATGATTTACGACAACTATTAGTGAGAGCTTCAATTAGCACAACTCCACACAATATTTTTTTATTTAATTATGAGTTCTTTTCACTCGATACAACTATCCAATTATTGCTAAATTACAATGTTAACGTAGGTTCATCATGGTCAACACCTTGGATCTCGAATAAAGTTGTTGTATTATTATGCAAGGGAAATGATAGGTTTGAATGCCATTTATGAAGCCCATGTACCACTGTCAAGAAGGCCCATGCCTTCACCCCCCATACACCAACCCCTCCCACACTCCACCAAACCGATACTTCACCATTCCTCTCTCGAACTACTCTTTTCCCAAGAACTCCACTACATTCCCACTTTATTTGTTTATATTTATATTTATTTGTATCTTTATTTTTATATTTTAAATTTTATTTATCTATCTTAATTTTTATATAGTAATGGTTGTTGAGATGATCTAATGCTAATGGATAGGGGAAAAGAAATATGGGCATTACATCTCCCTCCCCTTATAAGAACATTGTTCTCGATGCAACACAATGCTAAAGTTAGAAGAGGTACTCATGAGCAAGGAGGAAATAATCAATGACTCATGTCACCAACGAAGAAGATACTTATTACAAAAGCGTGACCATAAGGAAGAAGGAAAGGTTTGACAATTTTTTAATGTTTTGTGAAGATTGGTAGTTCTAGTTTACATTATTACTTAGTTAATCTTTTCTCTTAACAATATTTATTAATCTCAAGCTCTTAATATTTCATTGTTTAAGATTTCAATTTTATTTATTTTTGTGGGTTCTTAACAACAACTAACATCTAGATGTCACACCAGGTCCAACAAGACACTAATGGTCCATAAGACATAATTCTACATACTTTCACAGCTATATCACATCAGAAGAACTCAATCAAACCAGGGAAAGGAACATACACGATCCACATAACATAGTAGTTGTCACACACATATGCTCGACACAGTACTAGTCATAACATAAGCATACTATAAAAATGGAATTCCCAATAGTGCACATAAAAGGTTTCACAAAAATTGAAACCATAACTATAATTACATAGTTTCAAAAAGGGAATCAAAATTGTACCCTCAATGAGGAGCATCAATCCTCACATCAAAAAACATAAGCGAGACTCACATAAATATGCATAACTCATAATACCAACTCTACACACCTCCCAAAATCACAAAACAATTCCATATACCTCCCAAAACATTACAAAATACTCGATATATCTCTCAAAGAATCACAAAACAACTCCATATATCTCTCAAAGAATCACAAAATAACTCCATATACCTCCCAAGCATCCAAAAAAACTCCATATACCTCCCAAAGCATCACAAAACAACCCCATATACCTCCCAAATCATCACAAAACAACCATATGTACCTCCTAAGCATCACTAAATAACTCCATATACCTCCCAAAGCCTAAAAAAACAACTCCATGTACCTCCCAAAGCATCACAAAAACTACATATACCTCCCAAGCATCGCAAAAAACAATATGTACCTCCCAAAAATTACAAAACAACCACCTATACCTCCCAAGCATCACAAAATAACTCCATATACCTCCCAATAATAAAATAAAGACAATTTTACCTTTTAACTCCACCAAAGAGGTCGGTCACCGTATAACCTAGGCACATAGAGTTCGGAGACCTCTAACACAAGTGACATAATAACTCGTGGTTAGCCAACCTGCTAGTTATCTATAACTCCTTGGGGTGTACCCCCATACAATAAAGTGGATCCATAGGTACCACTGATCCTTGGTGAACCCATGTCCCTATTACAACACATAACAACATTATAACCAACATTCTAAAATAATAAGTGAAATTTCCAAGTGGCATCAAATTCAATCGCTTTTGCCAAGCAAGAAAATAAATTAAAACTCAAGGAATAATTTTAACTTAAATTTAAATTTCAATCAAAGAAAAATAAATGGCTAATTAGTTGTAGTTAGTGCAAAAATCATCATGTTAGTGCAACAATAAAATAAAATTCCCAAAATTACAAATGATAACTCAACCAAAAGTTAAATAAAAATTTTTGTTGGTTCTAGAAAAGGAGAGAGAAAAAAATTAAATTTATGAATAAAATATGTATAGAGAAATATCACATCATAATCACTATGTGGCCTTATACAACCACTAAAGGGGTACTCATCGAGTTGTTGACACTTGGACATTGATCCTCAACTCACAAAATAACATATCAAATAATATAACTGTCATCATTTCTTCTTGAATCATCCCTCCATACTCCCACAAGTCTCAACATAGTCTCAACATAGTCTAAGAGGGAAGGGTACATGTTACCATCTACTAAGCCTAAGGTGTTCACAATACACAATATACACGGCACTTGTTAAGCAAGTGTCATGCATACCAAATCAACAAGAGTGGGTTTTCAGTCTATGTAAGACTCTTCTCCCTATCTCATACTCAGATCAAGTGAATGGTCAATGGTACACCAGTACAAAAGGAACCCATATGTTATCTATACGAAAACCATATAGGGAGAGAGAAAGGTACAACTCGCCATCCATATACTGAGCCTAAGGTGTTCACAAAACACAATATATATGATGCCCATTGGGTAATGTGCCATACATACCAAATGAACAAAAGTGGATTTTCAATCTATGTAAGACTCCACTCCCTATCTCATACTTGGCTCGAGTGACTGGTCAATGATACTCATTTCCTCTCTCCAATAATACACTTGTTACCGATCACTTCCCTTAGGGTTAATTAGTGTAAGGTTCACAACATAACACATAAATACATTACTAACACAATGGTGATTCACACATATTAATCATAGCATCTTACACATGGTATATATACAGGGTATAACACAGTCATTACTTTCATGGTTTACAATACATCACATTTCCACATAACACACCCCAAGTGAAATTACATTACAATAGGGGTCATACGATCACCATATGCCCCTAATTCACGACATGAACCATCACATAACACATGAATTATATATATGATGAACATAGTGGCTAACATCACAACATGCAACCGGATACGAAATAACATGGTGAAACAACACGATACATCACAACACTATAACAAAATCATGATACCATCCAATTCACTAACAAAAATTATCATACAACACAACAACACACATGCATATCACATAATAACAAGACACTCCAACACTTCATAATCCACAATAACATTCTTTTCACACAAGGAGGCATATCACACATGAAATTATCATTGAATTCATGTAAAAGAGATTGAATACTCTCATCAAAAAATATCTCAAAATGATAACAAATCTGCACTAAGTGACATCCACTACATGTGCATTCATAAGATCACAAGTACAACATTGTGCGTTCATAAGATCACAAGTACAACATTGGTCACATCACAACATCTATCACATTACTCTTCCCATATCCACCACCACCATGCACAATTATCACAACTTCAATCAATCCTAGAGGTTCGAGAGAATGAACCTCCATTCTAATACCAAATGTAACACCCATTTTACACACACAAATACAACAGTACAAATACCAAAATATGTTTTTTTGACTTGCATTGTATTATACATAACACTACAAGAGATCACTTAGGACAATGCACAACACATGATATGTTTTTAAAAACATTAAACCACATAGATAACATGAAAAATGATGCAGGGAACATCAAGGGCTAAATGAAATAAGGTCATATGAGACCATTTCAACATGAGTGACTAGGTGTGTGAGTGATCTTACTTGAGTAGGTTAATGTGGAAGATGAATAAACTTGTCAAATGTATTCTAGCTATATAGGTGAAGGCAAAGAAAGTGAAATTTGTTGTTTTCAAGCCTAATAAGGCATATTGTTGTGTGTCATAGAGTTACAATAGGGATATGAGTGAGGATGAGAGAGAAGATGAGTTGGTTTTGATAAGATACTAAGTTTGGTTATGTTGTTGAGCTCTTTTTGGGAGCTAGAGCTAGAATTTAGCTAGTTTAGTAAAGATATAGAGAGCTATTCAAGAAAAATGAATCATGGAAGATGATTCAAAGAATGTAAAAAAGGTTTGAGGTGAATATTAACATATTAAGTTGGTGTTGCAAGTAATGGAGTTTTTTTAGTATGTTTATTGTTGTTTTATATGAATTCTATTAAACCCTTTATCCCAAGCCGAGAGGTGAAAGTATGAAAATCACGTTTGGAAGGATTTTTAGTATTGTAAAAGCTTTTTTTTTTAGCTTTTGAAACATTGAACAATGACCTGTAGCCTCATATTATTTCTCTCGGGCCCTAACTAGGGCAAAGCATAACTATTTTTCTAACCATTAAAAATATATGAATTTTCATGAGAATATATGTCTGGTTGAGTTCTAGGATTCCACCAAATTTCATCTCCTAATTAGCACGTGTGAAGGAGTTATGATGGAATTTTCAGTACAGGATGTAACAGTGTACAAGTAATGAAGGAAATAAGGTGTGTGAAGGACAAAATCATGGATTTGAGCCACCAAATTTGGTAGGAATCATGTTATCATCATTATAAAAGTGGATCCATCACTATTCAGGTGAGTTCATATCCCAAATGTCTATTATTATACCTATAGGTCAAAAAGAGACCTAATTTTCCTAGGACAATACAAAGGGAGTCTAATTTTGTACAAAGTAACATCATCTGAGTTTTGGGCATGAGTTGAAACATATTAAAGGGTCATAGAATCATCAAGTTTACTATGGGATTGTTTCTTGATTAAATGAGATATGTGGGCTCTTATTTATTGAAAAGGTTATAAGGCTACTAGGCCTTAAGAAGAGAACTATATTGAAAAACAATTGAATAATAGAACCAGGGTCTAAATACCTTGTGATAGAGTATATAAGGTTTTCTAAAGGCATTAAGAATGATCTAAGACCCTCCTTAGTGTTTTGAGCACTTAAAACCAAAGAAGCCCATCTAAAACTATCTTGTGCTTAGAAAACAATGCATGAAGATTGAACTAGAGATGCTTAAGAGGGTTTAGGAAACCTATTATAATGTGATGGCATACAAAGAATAATGGACCTATAATTGCAGAGTTTGAAGGTAATATGTTGCATGTTTCCATCCCTATAGTGCATGTTGAGACCAAGATTTCTAAGGCATAAGACTAATGGTGTTTTGAGTCATTGTTGCATGCTTAACTCCTTAAAGGGAGAATGGAGATCCTCAATGTAGGGGAGTTGTAAATCAATACATGAAATCTCAAATCTCTCCAAGGAAAGGATAATCGTCCTCAAAGGTAAGGTTTCAGTCAAGCAAGAAGATAGTGGAAATTGTATGAACCCCTATACTATTTTTGGTATTAGAGCTAAGATCTGTTAAAAAAATCAATTATCGTATATATTTTAGGCATTAAAATTTTATTAAAGAGTGTGTGAAGTTTATTGTTGACAATATGGAAAAGGTTGAGAAGCCATCATTGCAGGGTATAATGAATTTGATCTAGGAAGGAGTGATGAGGAAGATGGATAACATGATGCATGAGATCAGTGATCTAGGCTCAAGGATGAAAAAAATGGAAGAAATGTATTCAGGTATGGAAAGGAAATTTGATAAGGTGATGACCAGAAGCATGGAGAGTCATTATTGGTAAGAAGAGTCATTCTACAAGATAAAGCCTAGGAACCAGTCTACAGGAGAAGCCTATTTAGGACTAGGTGCAAGACAAGAGGTAAGTGTTGTAATGTCATTATAGAAAATGGAATCAATTACAATATTGTTTCAGAGGAAATGGCTAGCAAATTGGGTGTGGAAATTTTATTTCATCCTACACCTTATAAAGTTGCATGGGTTCAGAAGAACCATCAAATTCTTGTAAATGAGCAATGTAGAGTACCTTTTAAAATTGGAAGTTTGCATGATGAAGTCATGTGTGATGTAATGTCTACGGATATATTTCATATACTCTTAATCGGGACATTAAAATATGAGAGGAAGGTGGTTTATAATGGTAGGTTGAATAAGTGTTTTCTAACACAGAATGGAATAGATCGTGTGTTACTGCCTTTGATGGACAAACATGTAGGTATTGAAAGGAGAAGAATGGTATTTAGCTTCAAGGAGTTTGTTGAGAAGGCCAAGAATCAGGTATTAGCCTTCATGAAAGTGGAAAAATGAGGCATGAAATAAGAGAAGAAATCAAAAATGAGGTCGAAGAGAACATGAAGTTTTCAAGGAGAGAGAAGAATGACCAAGAAGGTCACTTGAGTCACCAAAGTAAGTGTGACAAGAACAAGCAACAATATAGCACTGAAGAAGAGGAAAAGACATTAGAAGTAGTCCTTGGAGATCTTATGAAATATCTAGAAGAAAAAGAGAGTGGGAAGACACAAGAGAGTGTCATGAAAGAAATGGAAGCAAACATGCCATTTGGAGACCAAGAAGGAGAAAATAAAGGACAACTAGTCCTTGTAAGAAAAATGAACCAAGAAGAGGACATGTCAGAAAGAAGAAATGATGAATAATTCAGAGGAATGAAGGATGATTCTTCAAAATAACAACAAAATTATGATAAAAACACCATGAATGATGAAGAATAGCAAGAGAAGATGAAGAGACAAATATTACAAGCAAAGAGACAAAGATTACAAGCAAGCCTAGGAGAGAATGCAAGTGGAAAACAAGTTGAGAACATGCATGAAACAACCAAAGAATTCAAGAAGCCTATAATTTTTTACTCTAATCTTGTATTAGCATGTGTGAATGCAGGTTCTAGAGATAACTTGTCAAGAATGGACTAAGAACAAATGAGTCCAAAGTGGAAGGTGAGACAAGGAGATGTTTCTAGAAAATTTAACAGTCATAATGTAGTTTTTCAAGAGGATGCACTATACATGATGAAGAGAAAATGCAGTAAAAATGATGGAGAGAGAAGACTCAAATCAAACAATTTCATGGAGCAAAGTACAAACCCAAGGAGAAATGAATGAAGTTGGAGTGATTTTGAACTCTACATGGTTGAAGGTAGACCAAAGCAAGTTTTCAAGAAAAATAGATCTATACATAGGACTATGGAGTGGAAAACAAATATTAGCACAAGAAAGATAATCAATGGAGGATCAAATCAAGCATTTGAACCAGCAAGAAGATACACATGATGTTTCTTATGAACATGCTTTCAATTTTCAAGAGGAAATCAAGTTGAGAAAACAAAGGATGAGGACTAAGAACCAGGAGTATATTTCAAGCATGCATGGAAATGAGGTAGGAAAATAGATTACAGTCAAGGGGAACATTGAAATACCACCAAGGAACACAAGTACTTATATAAAGACACTATGAGGATGAATATTTAATAAGCCAAGCATGAGACAAGTCTACACAAGTCCAAGGAGATAAATGTAAAGGCAAGAAGACTAAAATGTGACAAAGGTATGCATATATATGACTTAAGCATGATTACGAGATAGAAAGAGGTCTAGTGGTGTTCAAATACTATTTGGGGATGAATTTTGGTATAAGGGAAATGTAAGTGAAAGCAAGGGGAGTCTAAGAACAAACAAGACTAGTATATGCAAGATGATAATACAACTAGATGAATTCAGATCAGTTCAAGAAGGGGACATTATGAAACTTGAGGATTATTTCTTGGTAAACAAAATAGTTGAAAATTATAGCTTGAGGAAAATGAGAGACCTGATATTTTCAAATTCATTCTACTAGTTTGAGGAAGATGCGATAATGGAAAACTCGGGATTACAAGTGAAAAGGCTTATAGAACTCTTGAATGAGGATGTGCTTGAAATCGTCCTAAACTATGTAGGATGTGATATGAACAAGGGTAGAGGAGGATTTGAGGTGAATGAGGTTGTGCATTCTTCAAGAGGTAAAAATAATGAAGTAGTGTCCATCTATAATCAAGAAGGACAAATGCAAATAGAAGCTCATGAACAAAATAACCTAGATGAAATAGCAACCATCAAACCACAAGAAGATTGTAGAAGCAAGGATGTTTTATATCATGATGAAGGTGGACACAATCAACTACAATGGAGTGGCATGTTAACTAGAAGTCATGTGGGATCTTAGCAAATATGAAAACGATATTTCAACATTGAATACTTCTATTTCATGGACAAGGTAAGACAAGCCTACAAAGAAGCCATAAAAGAAGATGATAGACAAATAGTGCTAAGAAATATTAGAGCGGCAATTAAGCCTTATCTTCTTATAACAAACATAGCTATGGAAGCCAAGACTTCAGGTGAATATGAAGAAACTAGGGAAGATGTGGTGTCCATGATGGAGAAACTAGCAAAAGGACAAGAAACAAATATGAAACCAAAGAATATGAAGGAGAATAAATGTGAAAATAGGTTCAAATTGGTGGTAGGGAGGATGGAAAAACTAGTAAAGGAAAGAGTACAAGAAAGAAAGAAGGTACAAACCAGTCAGAGTGTACCATTGAAAAGACAAAAAATGATTGGAAGGCAAGGAGGAAGAAATCATAATGTTTCATTGAGTAGGAGCTCAATTTTCTTCTTGAAGGGTAACCTAATGTAGGAGCATCAAGGGATAAATGTAATAAGGTCATATGAGACCATTTCAACATGATTGACTAGGTGTGTGAGTGATCTTACTTGAGTAGGTGAATGTGGAAGGTGAATAAACTTGTAAAATGTAATCTAGTTGTATATGTGAAGGCAAAGAAAGTGAAATTTGTTGTTTTCAAGCCTAATAAGGCATAATTTTGTGTTTCATAGAGTTACAATAGGTATATGAGCAAGGATGAGAAAGAAGATGAGTTGGCTTTGATAAGATACTAAGTTTGGTTATGTTGTTGAGTTCTTTTTGGGAGCCAGAGCTATAATTTAGCTAGTTTAGTAAATATATAGAGATCTATTCGATAAAAATGAATCATGTAAGATGATTCAAAGAATTTACCAAAGGTTTGAGGTGAATAATAATATATTAAGTTGGTGTTG
Source organism: Taxus wallichiana var. yunnanensis (assembly GCA_018340775.1). Taxonomy (NCBI): domain Eukaryota; kingdom Viridiplantae; phylum Streptophyta; class Pinopsida; order Cupressales; family Taxaceae; genus Taxus; species Taxus wallichiana. The sequence continues at coordinate 618,537,002 of CM031243.1, forward strand.
CAGGTAATTGAGATTTTTTTCATATGTTTATTGTTATTTTAAATGAATTCTATTAAACCCTCTCTCCCGTGCAAAGAAGTGAAAGTATTATAGTCACGTTTGGAAGGAATTTGGAGCAATGTAAAATCTTGGATGGTTGAAGGAAGGTGAATGTAGTGTGTCTAATTTTTTTATCTTTTGAAACATTGTACAATGCCCTATAGCTGCAGATTCTTGCTCTCGGGCCCTATCTTGGGAAAAGCATAAGTATTTTTCTAACCATAAAAATATATATGAATTTTCATGAGCATCTCTATCTGGGTGAGTTATAGGAGTCCACAAAATTTCATCTCCTAATTAGCACTTTTGAAGGAGTTATGATAGAAGTTTCATACAGTTGTAACAGTGTACATGTAATGAAGGAAATAACGCACATGGAGGGGAAAATCATGGATTTGAGCCACCAATTTTGGTAAGAATCATGTTATCATTAGTACATAAGTGGATCCATCATTATTCAGGTGATTGCATATCCCAAATGTGTATTTTTATAGCTATATGTCAAAAAGAGACCTATTTTCCTAGGACATTACAAAAGGGTGTCCAATTTTATACAAAGTAACAACATATAAATTTTGGGCATGAGTTAGAGCTTAGTACATGGTCCTAGAATCATCAAGTTTACTATGGGATTTTTCATGATAGAGTGAGATATGTGGGCACTTGTTTTGGAAAGGGATACAAGGCTACTATGCCTTAAAGAAGAGAACTATATTGAAAAATAGTTGTATGATAGAACCATGGGTCTAAATACCTTGTGATAGAGTATATAAGGTGTTCTAAAGGCATTAAGAATGATCTAAGACCCTCTTTACTATTTTGAGTACTTAAAACAAAAGAAGCCCATCTAGAACTATCTTGTGCTTATAAAACAATGCATGAAGATTGAACTAGGTATGTTTAAGAGGGTTTAAGAAACCTATTATAATGTGATGGCATACAAAGAATAATGAAGCTATAATTATATATTTTTAAGGTAATATGTTTCATTTTTCCATCCCTATAGTGCATGTTGAGACCAAGACTTCTAAGGAATGCATAAGACTAATGGTTTTTGAGTCATTGTTGCATGCTTCACTACTTAAAGGGAGAATGGAGGTCCTCGGTGCAGGGGAGTTGTAAATTAGTAAAATAAAGCTCAGATATCTCCAAGGAAAGTATAATCATCCTCAAAGGTATGGTTTTAATCAAGCAAGAAGATAGAGGAAATTATATGAACCCCTGCACCAAAAACATGTGATGCACACCAAAGCCACTTTTTCCCAAATGACAAAGCACAACATAACGATGCAACTACATTATAAACTCATAGATAGGGTCTTCCCATGGCATGATATTTTGAGGATTAAACATGTATTACAATCATGTTTCAATATTTAACTTATGTTCGAAAAGGACTATAATATGCGAATTATACATTCTGTTTCCTTTGATAAATTTCCTTTATACCATTTAACATGTAACTTACGTTGTATCTCATTGAATAAGGATCATCTACATTATTGCAATTACTTGTTTAATTTTCTTGTTTGTTAATAGGGTATTTATTTACCCACGAGGCTACTATATCTTATTCCTAGGATTCATTTTTTTAAAGCACATGTCTTGTTCTTGAAATTTATCTTAGTTGTAATAAGGGAGGTTCACATAACACAAGGGAAGTTTATTAATTCAAGAGTAAATATATTATGTGTTCCTTTCATATTAGCATTTAATCACTAGCGTTACCTTATTTTGTTTTAAGTTATTACGGCTAGCTGCATATTATAACTACTTCCCTTATATATTTAGTCTTAAGTATTATACGACATTGGTTTCTTTATTCATGACAAGAAGGTTTACTCACATTGTAAGGAAGGTCAACTTTCAATTTTCCATGGGAGCACATCTCACAATTACACTTCTGAATGCCAAATGTCAATTATAGTTTTATTATAGTTATGTTCTTATAATTAGTTTATGAATACGAAGGCACTTCTTGTGGCAACATACTTCCTTATTTTTGTTTCTAGAATAGGTTTCTTGAGTATCGTTTTACATCCAACTTAAAAAGGGTTTCCTAATTAGGTTCATATGTCATTTGTAATGAATTGTGTAACCTATTTGTTAATAGGGACATTTGTATCCTCTTGAGAATTCTAGTCCTTGCATTAGGGGATTTATCTCTAAGAACATGATCACATAGTTTCACATGATACATCCATTACATAATAGGACAAATGAGAGAGAAAGAGGGAGACGTTATTCATTTAATGATAAAGTTTCACATTTGATATTACACGTCATGGATTATGTTTCTCACAACAAGATGGTTTAAACACATTTCAAGAAATATCTAAGCTCGATTTTTCCTAGAACATCATCTCTTGGTTAATTTTTTCGCAACTAAACATAAATTTAAATTTTTTTAAGCTCCACAATTAAATCTTAGCATTGTAATGTAGAACCAAAACAATAATAGAAATTGGGTATGGAAATAATTCATACCCTCAAATCCTAAAGGTGACCCCTAAAGAGTAGTTAACAATCTTTTCCACCTAAATCCTTTCGTTCTACACATGTGCCAGCCTAAGAGGGTTTTTCATTAGATTTTGAATTTATTCCTCAAGAGGTGCCCAATTAGGGGGTATAAAAATATTGTAACACACATGGAACCTAATCCTAAGAGGAAGCCACATACTCTACACAAAGTTTAACCATTACCATTTATAACAGATTGGGTTTGTGATAATGTTGTTTGACGTACATGATATGTTAATATCAAAATTGAATCTTAAATCATTATGATAGAAGGTGTCATCGAGTATAATGATTTAGGTTCTTCTGATGGTTTTAGTTTTCTACATTAAGAAGGATCATGCCAGAAAGGTAGTCATCCATGGGTTTTATTCTAAGGTTGATTATTTTATTTAGATTTCCTTATTACATTTTCAAGGTAAGGAACACAACAAAATTATTATTTAATCATAAATTTCACACTGGAAATGCACTATAAGATATTAAATTCAATTTCATTTAACATATATATCCAACTTTTTTATCATACGTAAATCTGAATCAAAATGACACCTATGGTTAAATGCACATTTCCCAAAGCACCCCTAAAACTAGCATCTCATACATATTACCAAATTTCAATAATAAGTCTTTCAATACATCACAAAATGTTGGTTTATCCTCTACAATTACATTGTTTCAAATAGCATGCAAAAATGATATTTTTAGTGACACTTCACCTCCTCCAAGTCTCGATACCTGCAACCACCGCATGGTCAACAAAATGTTGGCATGACATCCACCTAAATCTAACATAATTATCATTTTTATTTTTCCATTTACATAATAATAATAATACACATGCAACAAGAGAGGGTTAGGGGCATATATTCATTTCATTTCATTTTTTAACTAAGGGAGGAGAGAGAAAGAGATAGGGAAGAGAGAGAAAACTATTTTCCTAAAATTCAAATTTCACATAACAAGCCACAAGAGAGAGTTTCATACAATTATTTATAAGTTTCAATAAGTTTTCATGATGGTTTATTGTCTTGACTAGGGTCCTATGACCTTATTTTACATTTTTCCACTAGTTGCGAAAACATCTAATTTCATCTTAGAGACTAAGGAACCATATTTGAAAAATTGTCTTCCAATGGGAAAATACACAACGGTTAAGTTTTTATGTGTTCTACTATATACCAATAATTCATAAGAACTCGACAAAATTTAGACTAATGACCAGTTTACACAATGGCGGCTAGTTTTCTAGGGCCAAATGTCGTAATTGGGCTATTTGCAATAACACCCAATTTTAGCTCGAGAGCTAAGAAAACTCTACCAGAACTAACTTTTGATGAATTGAATCTCCAAGGGAATATTCCTACATGCCATCCTATATATGGGGAATTCATCAAAGTTGATGTAATTGAGAACTGGAAAACGGGTTACAAACGATGATGGATTTTCCGGAGCCACCAATCATAATTGGTCCAGTTTGACCTAGTCAAACAACAACAAGAGGCCTACAAAACCCCGTTGGAAAGATAGATTTAAATTTTTTATTTGCCAAACTTAAGGTTGTAAGTGATTGTCTAATAGAAATACTAGAGGTTTGCAAATGCGTAAAATAATTTCTTTGCACAGGGTCCAAATGGTGAGCCAAAATAAAACCATATTTTCACTTTTAACAACTTCCTAAAACTATAAGATGGGGCAATAGGGATCCTAGAGGGGCAGAAAAAGGGAACAACTAGTCAATTGGGGCTGATATAAGGTTTTATGTGACTCCCCACATAACAAGGAACATAGACGAAACTTGACATTTATTTTTCGGCGATCAAAAAGTTGTTTTACGAGTCTCTGAATATTGTGTTTTTCTAACTTTGCAAGTAGACTGAAATGGTTATTTTAGTTGACGAATCAAACTCTCACCAGTACCAGCAGACATGAGCACCTAATTATGATACCCTAGTTAGCAACGTATAAGGTTGTGGTAGAAACACAATTGTTATTCAAATTGTAAGTCGGTAACATAAATCACAAGGCGAGTTCTATTGTTTCACACTAAGCATCTAGTTAAATAAAATTCAAATGATAAGTATGTAATGTTTTAATATTTCTATTATATTGGAAATGAAGAACCAAATCATATGAAAATTATAAAAGATGAAGTTAAAGACTACATGTCCGAGGAGTGAAGCAGGTCGAAATCGTGGGATTTGGTTCTTCATCTCTAATAGGTATTTTGTCAAGAAGTTTGCATGCATCCACTATTCCACCATTCTATATTTTCTTGAAAGATTCAATACACATTCCAAAAAATGATTTGAGAATTCTCCACAATGTACATATCTTTGTTAGACCAAGTTTGGTTGAGTTACTCCCCTTTTAATAATTTCCCTTCCATAGCCTTTTCAAAGAACCCATATTTTGCATATGCTTGAAAGTTTATAAAGCTTTTTCAACGAACCCATTTGCTCATACGCACAACCGTGGAACTCCAAGGGATGAAATCTAGTTGGGGAATTTATTGAAAAACCTTTAAGTCTAATTCCAAACACCATTATGAGCACATTAAACAATCAATGTATTTTTTTGATACTATTTTTTGAATATGTATTTTGTCAAATAGTTCATGTGGCCTTGGGTAGTATTCCTTATTTTGCATACATGGCCACCATAACACTTGTAATCAAAACTTATAACAAATATACCCTTGTCTTAAGCTTTGTTGGTTGTCCCCACCCTATTCCACAACTCCACCTGGTGTGGGGAAGAATGAAGGAGACATAACTTGCAGAGATATGTATGGGATAGCAGGTAGGTCACTTCCAATGTCTTAATAAAAATAGCTACTCGTAATGAAAGATAAAGAGAAGGAAAGTGAAGTGGAATTCGTATGAGAAATGAATCATTTTTTTAAAATCTCATATGTAGTGTTGGCGGGAGGATTGAAAAATGATCAAATAAGTGTTTCACGTAGAGGTATAGTGAAAGAGACAAAAATTTCCAAGAGATAAGCCGGATAGAAGGGAGGTAAATTTCAACACCTAAATCAATACAAAAATCCTCTAAATAAAAGATAAATGAAGTGGAGAACAAGAATGGTGCAACAAGGTTATAGTGCATGTATCTCAACTTAGAAGAAGAATAAGCAAAATCAATACAAACTACATAAAAGTCCCGAATGAAGCACCTCCTAATCCTTAATCTTCTTCTTCCTATTCATACAACAATAAACCGAGAGGAAGGAAGGTGTTTCCTCTCAAAGACACTTGAACCCGCTTCGCACAGAATACAAATCCTAATAAATCAATTTGTATAGAGTACTATGAGGAGGTATTTGGGATTTCAAATTTATCCAAAGACGCAGGGCTGATTTAGACCCTATTGGAATGATTTAGGATGGGTGTTAGTGATAGCTCTAATTAACATCTCTCCACGCAATATTTTTTTCTTCAATTATGAGTGTTTTTCACTCACCGTAATTACCTAATTACCGCTAAATTACAATGTTAACTTGGGTTTCAACGTGGTCAGCACCTTAGATCTCGAATAAAGTGGTTGTATTCTTATGCAAGGGAAATGACAGTCTAATTCCATTTATGAAGCCCACATGCCCTATCAAGAAGGAACATACCTTCACCCCGCCACACACCAACCCCCGCCACACTCCATCAAACCGACACTTCACCATTCCTCTCTCCAACAACTTTTCCAAGTAGTTCACTCCATTCCCACAATATATATATATATATATATATATATATATATATATATATATATATATATATATATATTATTTATATCTTTTATTTATTTATTTTTATTTTTATTTATTACTATTTAATTTTATCTTTATTTTTTATTTTATTTTTATTTATTTATCTTAATTTTATTTATATTAATTGTTTTGAGACGATCCAATGCTAACGGAGAGGAAAATAAATTTGGGCATTCTGAGATATCTTCCCCTTTAAGTGTAAAATATGAGGAAATTCTCCCCATGAAGATCTTAGCAACTTCACTACATTTCATAACCCCACGGATCATATTGCAGCAGAGGGATCTAGACCCAATTTTGTGAATAAGGACACACATTAAAAAATAGGATAGTTACCCCCATACTCTCACCATATGTTGCACAACTCAATATAACTTGAATAAATGCTAAAAAAATTAAGCTGTTTGAACGATATTGAAAAATTTAAACAATGTTGAACTAGGAAGGAGATCCATACCCCCAAGATTCTTGAAACTGATCCTAAAAATAAGTTTGGTTGTGAAGAATAAATTAATACTTTTATGCCCTCTTTACTAATTTGAACTGAGTATTCTAGGTATGAAAATGTTTAAAAACCCATATACAAAGGTGAAAATATAAAAAATGCTAAAATAATCTTGCTAAAATTTCTCCAGGTCAAAGGTTTAGGACCACATGATATGTTTCTAACTAAAGTGTACGGTTGTGACCTATTATGATTTTGTGAAAATCATGTGTATGATGTGTTTGTGAAACCTATTTTTACCTTCCTCTACCCCCATAATTCTGTTAGTATCTTCTAAAAGTGTAGATTAAATGTGGATAGATGACCAATATTTTGAGGTATGTGAAAACACCATGTTGTGCGGGTGGCTTGGAAGAAATAGGTGTGTACTAGTTAAGGAGATTTCTAAGAAGATTTGTAGATTGCTCAAGAGCTTTCCACTTTAGAGAAACTATACCTAGAAAAGAAAAGGTGTTCTTTTCATGGTGGAAACTATGGTGCACAACAAAAGCAACACTAGAAAAAATCAATGATCGTAGAAACTAGACCAACAAGTAGGATCCAGTAGTAACAAAATCACACACTTACTATTACATTTATACCGCCAAGTATGTTATTTTATATATGGATCTCACGTAATAAAATTATTCACTAATGGCTCATCCCTTAGTCTTGTCATCAGTTAGTTGGTCATCATTGTCACTTATCTCACATAATTATCAGTTTTCTATAGAGTTTTAGTTGTCTTTCAGAAGGTCTTAGTTGTCGTTATTTGGTGGTTTGTCATCTTTAGTCTCTGGCTAGGGCACTTGGAAAGGTGTTGGGGTGCCCGTCAGTGCCCCAATCCTCTTTTTGGGTGCCCCAATTTTGGTCACACTTTGTTCACATTTAAAAGTTTGAGGTCGGTCTCTACGGTTTGTTATTACATTCCCCTAGGTGTTAGTCGGCATTTTAGGACATTAGTGTTGAAATTTGAAAAAGAGATCCATATATAAACATAGCATACTCACCATATTATGTGCAGACATCTTACTATCAAGATCTAGCTATCTATCTACTAAGGCAAAGGACTACATTTGGGAATCTTCTACATCTACATCACACAAGCATAGGGGAAAGGGTTGTATTCATTCTATTCCATCCACCATTTGCATCTTACATCTAGTTATTTCCCCCTACTTCTACATCATTGATGCTAGGAACCCTAGGCACAAAATTGCACACACAAGAACACAAAACTACATTGGTTACGGAATGTAGTGCAACGTTTAGTCATAAGTCCACCATTGTTGCAGCTAAGGTCAATCAACCCTTCATTTGCATCTTTATTTTTTTATGATTTTGATGAAATCTATTGGGTTTTACAGGTAGATATTCATCATACAACTACATCAGCATTAGAGAGGATATTGCAACAACTAGGTGTCCAAGACAATTGTAACACCTCTATTATCCTTTACTTTGTACTTGCTCATTTGAGAAATGGATTGCAACGTTGACATGTGATTTTTCTTGAGTTGTTGCTCCTTAGAACTGAATGAATCATGTTGTTAGATTAATATTTATCTCAGTTGATATTTTCTTGATTAATCATCCATTATTTACAAGGTACTCTTGAATTTTGATGTTATTTAATTGATTTGTGAAATGAACTAGATATCTAGCAACTTGTGGAAAGTTTGATTTCTATTCTTGGAACCATTGGGTAAGCTGGTAAAATGGAAAAATTATCCTAAGTCAATAATGACTGATTACTATTATTATTATTGAATTGATTAAAAAAATACCTTGGATCAGTTTCATTGATCCAAGGCATTCCCTTAATTCAATCTGCAATTGTGATTAATGTGGGAAATTGTAGTTGTTCATTGTCGTGAATTACCCAAGTATACTAATTAATCTTGGTGACTTGTTCCAGTTTGCTTACGATTCAGTCCCATGTTGAGGACCAGAAAGTGTTGAGAGCTAGCTCAAGTAACACTACTCCATTTTAAAAACATTTCTTGGTTGGTAAGGTTCAGATGTGGTAGTTATTAAGCCTAGACTATGACTGATGTGTTGTTAACATATGAATTTTAATGACCTAACCTAATACCTCAGTCATATGAATTATATTGGATGTTTGGGAACCTAACCTAAATGATCTATGCCTAATGGTAATGTTGCTAAGATTAATTTAATCCTAACCTAGGATGGAAGGGAGACTTGAACCCTAACTCGAAGCTAACCCCAATTGGCATTGGGAAGGGGATGCATGGTCAAGTAAGAAGTGGTGGTTGCCGCCACCTTTTCATGTATGAGAAATTTGATTTAATGCCATTAATGGCAGACACCACCACTCCTTAACGGTAATCCAAACTCAAATTTGGCAGGTTGCTAAAAATGAATCTAGCATGATTAGTTGGATGGCTAAGTAGTTAGAAGCTAACCTAGGAAAGGTTAGAGGAAGTCGGTGGGTTGGCGGGAGGAATGGACCGTCCTAAAAGCATTAATGATTTGGAAAATTATTCCAAACTACCTAGGGGAAAACATGCCGGATTCGATGAAGGCAGTATTTTTTTTGTTTTCCATTTGGTCATTTTATTCTCCTTCTCGCTCTCTGCAAAAGGAGAACTTTTGTGTTTGATCTGGTTTTTGATTTGGTTTGAATTTTGGCTTCTCTCTTTTGTGGAGAAGCTATTGAAAGAAATTCAAGCGGAAGAATGGAGAATTTTTTTTCAATATTTATTGTTTCAACTTTAGAAGCTATTGTGGGAGTTGGAAGAAGGATCCTAGGAGCTAGAAGAAAACTTAGGAAGCTCTACCAGGCATGATAGGCTCTAATCCCTTACGCAAAACTTGTTCTATCTAATTAGTTCATTAAAAGAACTCTACTTATGATAGAATACATTTCAAGGTTATAAGTTTTTTATTATTGCACAATAAATGAACCCTTTGCTTAAGTAAGTAATCGTTGGAACTAGTTTTTTATCTTACAACTGTATACTTTCTTTAACATGGTTGAAATGTTGATTCTATTTATATGACTTGTGTTAGTAATTTTGAAATAAACTCGTCATCACTGTAGTGGAAAGGAAAAAGTGTTATTCTTCAGTTGCATGTGTAAATACCTTGAAAATCGGTCTTGCTATAGTGATATTGATCTTTGTAATGTTATTTCGATGACTCTAGATTGCGTGTGCTTATATTTTACAAATGGGTTTGTAGTGTTGTTATCGATCTTTGTATTGTTAGTTTTCGATTACTATGGAACTGCATATGTGTATATTTTAAAGAGAATAATAACCATGTGTTATGGGTTGAGTGGGAACTTGAGCACTCAGTCAAGTTAGACTGGTGTCATCTAAAGATATTGCTATCTATCTCGGGTCTATTTTCAAATCTTGTTTTGAATACTCAAACTCATGATCAATGTAACTATGAGTTCATGGGGCTTTTGCTTCTTGATCACCCTCATGTGGGTGAGTTTTTCTCAACCCAGTTGGGTATGATCTCAGTTGTATTATTCTTTGATCAATTTTAGAAGGTTTGTTGAGTTTTCGATAACCCAGGTCGGGTTAGATCTAACTAAAGCTTTTGGGAATTGTTTATATCCATTCTGATTAAATGTATTCTCTATTTTTGTGTAAGTAGGTTACTGAACCGTTTCTTTGATTTAGCCATTCATATTTTCTTGATGAACCATGGAGGGTTATCCATTTCCGGTCATATGAAATTTGGGTCTTTCTATTTCATCATGGCGACTATTATATTTTCTCTATACTTCTAGGATAGATGGTTTGGCATAGTGTTGAATAGGATTGTATTAAGCCATGAAAGTGGAATGGCCACTTGAGGGATATTGTGTATCACTCTGTGAACTATTCAACTCTTAAGTAGACTTCCAATATGTTATTTCGATTAGTACGTAAGTTTGACCACCTTTTTTAATGATCTTGCAGGGTCAAGCCTCCTGGTCGGAACCTCGACCTGAACTAGTTGGATGGTTCATTAAAATTTCTTAAGTATTGATCATTTTAAATTCATGTTGAACCTTTATCAGCTTTGTATGATAAAGGATATTTTTCAGCCGTTGAAAGGTTGTTCGATTATGATTTTTCTCTTCCTGTGTGGAATCATTTCATTTCTCTGTCTGAGTGAGGAAATCGGTTAAGTATGATTCACACCAGTCTTGTATGGAATACTTGTATGGTTCCTAGACAACCTTATCTCATAAATCTTGTATAATTTTTTAATGGCTTGTATACTTCTCATTTGGTTGGAGCCAAATAGTTATGGCATGGACACTTTGTATAACAAGTTAATATAGATTTGGGTCTTGAGAGCTTGCTTCCATTATCTCTTTACTCAACTGAATATTTTCTTACCTTTGGATCGTTAGGCTATTGAAATGAAATACATTTTTTTGTAATTAATTGGATTCGAGTAAAATGTTTTAATCATGTAGTATGGGCTGCATGATTAAGGCATTTTCATTCTTTTTTTCCCATCTGTTGTTATGTATATTTGGATTTGCATTATTAATGTAATATTTCTTAAGCGAGAATGTATTCTCATATGGTTTTAGGTTACTTGTTGGTTGAATATGGATTACTATAGAATCTATTGTTGTTAGACTTATAGTTGATTGAAATTAGACTTGTTTTGGTTTGTTAGATGTTAACATTGCAGGGTTTTTTCATACAGTTGAGTATGGTACTTTTGAAGTGTTCAAACAGAAAAGATCTTTCTAAACCCTTGACTATTTTCTATTAATAAGAAGTGTTCCTTTTTGAAGTTTTTAGTTAGAACATATGGTTCCAAGGATTTAGCTCCTATCATGCTCAGTTCAAATGAACTGACCAATGTTAATGCTCTTGCAAATAAATTTCATGAAAAAGGAAAAAGGAAAAGAGGAAGACTTATGGAAAGCTGCATTTATTCTATTGATTGAAGAAATGTAGTTTGATGAAAAGATTATGTTTAATTTACTGAACTATTCTTGTGAATAAATGTGTAAGGCCTAAGGCCAATAATGTAAACTATTGAAGGAATTTGAAATATTTCTTGTCTATTTGAATGGACATCTTAAATTAGAAATGATTAAGTGATTTCTTAAATCATCATCTCTTGACTGGATTGGTTGTGTGTGAATGATGTTTTCAATTTAAAAGAGTTATCTCACTTGGAAAGTAAGCTTGTAGGGAATCATTAGATATGCATTTCTTTACTTCTTGATATTGATTAATAATCTTTGGGAAGTTATATAAAATGTTACCAATCTTACATTTTTGTTATAAAGCAAGGAATACTATTGTTGATCCATTAATATGAGGAAAAAGGGAATAGTTGGGAATCTTTACCTTTTTAGTGACCTATATGAAAGGTATAATTATAATGTATTATCCTTGATATAGTCATTAGCTTGTTATAGCTTTAATTAATGAATTTACTAGAATATGACAATAATGAATGAGTTATATTCAAATAAGTTATACGTTGAGGAAATTAAGTTATGAATGACTATGCTTAATTACATCATTACAAACAATACTTGTATGACTGTTTTAAGAGAAATGATATAAAATAAAAAGAGATGCATGATTAATAGTAAAGAAATCTAAGTGATTATACTATAATGCATTCTATCTATCCTAATAAACGAATAAGTACAATAACGGAAAGGAATTATACTTAAGAGGGATAGGATGATAATATGGGGTTAGATGTATAAATGAACCTAACCTTTAAGGCATTAAGAACAAAGTTCTTCTTTTACGTAATAATAAAGTCATAAATATGATGTATATTTCACTTACATGCATAATGTAATTATGTTATGAAAACTTGATACAAGGGACTATTCACTATTGGGTGACAGAATGAACCCTTCAAATAGAATATTAGGTGGATGAAAAATATGTTTCCAACATAGATGAGACATATTTAGGGATTAAGTTTTACTAAATGATGACAGTTTGAATAGTTTAATGACTTAAAGAAAAGTAAATGTAAGCCATGAGACTATTGTGTGGAATGAATAGAACTCATTTGGAGTCATTAAAATGAACATTAAATGCTCCTTAAGGCATAAGTGGATGTGTGAGGATATTTCCCTACTATATACTTGTAATATGTTTCTAAGATATGAAATCAACTAATGGAGGTTTCATACTTAAAGATAATAAGTAATGAGCAGAAATAAACCTACCGATCCTTCTAGTTGATTTAGTAGAAACATAACATTCCTTAATGGAATGTTGATAGAACCCGAGTTAGTCCTTAGGAATGACATGTAAAGGCTGAAAATAACTAGGTGGGATTAACAAGTCTGTGAATTAAAGGATTAACAAACTTGTTAAGAAGGGAGATTTAGATTTCTTAAACTTAATGGGCAAATATAGAATAACCACTCATCAGCAGATAGTACCCATCCAATGACGGGGTTCATTGGGTGGTGATTGTGGAGCAATCATTATGGAACAATAATCTGTTTAACTCCTCTAATCGAGACCGTATCAAAATGGGATCTCAATTCATTGTTAAACACTAAGTAGTGATGAGTCCATGGTCTATGGTTGATGTCATCTTATGTTAAATACGGGTGATGAAGTGTACTTGAAGTGACATGGGTCGATTTGAATACAATTGATGACCTTTAGTTATTATAAGTGGATTATCTACACTAGCCCATGTGGTTTATCTCTTCTTAGGGTCTAACACAGAAATGAGAAGGATTAATGAAGTCAAGAAATTCTAATCAAGATAATAGTTTCAAGTGTCATGAAAGATATATTCCTTCATGACGAGTATGTCATCTCGGAATATAGGCATGGAAAACATGTCTGAAACTTTGGCTAAAGTATCACAAGATGTTGGTTGTGTTGTCTTAAATTCACTAGACTAAGGTGCGGGATATAGGATGGGTACTTGTAAAAATTACCTAGATAATCCCTTGGTCAATTGTACTTGATGAGCCCTCAAATGAAAAAGGGAACCAAAAGTATACTGAGTATACAACAAAATGAATATGAGAGATCGGTTCTATACTTGAGTCATCATTGAAATGAAATATGAGAGATCAGTTACACCGAGTCATAACAACTACATATGGTTATTGTTGTATGATTGATTAGAAAATTTAATGTGGTTATTGTTAGGTTAATTAATTATGCATAATATAAATTGATTATTTAATTAATTTTATTAATTAAATAATGTTGTTATATGGTTATATTATAAACCATATTATTGTTTTATTCAAAACATTACAGATGTTGTTATATTGTTTTAACAGTATTATTGTTGTGCTTCCCTGGATGTGATTTGGAAGCTACTGTATTTTAATTTTGTTGTTGCATTATTACAACTCCTCTTTTGTTTGTATCCTGGATATCCAATATGTATAAATATTGTAGCCTGCACTATTGTAAATGGTTGATTGAGTTTAATAAATATAACCAGATTCCATCCTTGTTGCTCAATTTACATTTGGTACCAGAGCATATTGAAGCTCCTAGAAAGGTTAGAGAAGGTTATAGAGGAAGGAGAATTCATGGAGAAGAAATCTGCATCAACAGAGAGCCAGTGTTGCCTCTTGCAACTTCCCAGAACCCCCTACAAACTCACAACCTACTGTGCATTCTCTAGGTAAATGGAAAGCAAATTTTTTTTTGCCTTGGTGCTCTCCGCACCAAGAAAAATTGCTTCTAGAGCACATTTCTAGTTTATAAAATCAATTTTTTAAAATAATTTTTTTTTCCTAAATTACATTTACAAAAGACTTGGTTAGTTCTACATTGGTGGATTGGCCTCTCTCACAGAGTTGCGGGCTCTTCACTTGTTTCTTTGGCTTTGGACGAGTGGTAGACAACTGTGTATTGCTATGCATATTGGAGGCAAGTTGTTTGCTCTCCACAGAGCTCAAAAATGAGCTACCTATCTAGTTAGAGGGGAGCTGTTTGGTTATTATTATGGGCTAAGCTATGCAAACATTGGAATAAAGCACACAAAAATAGCAGAGTGCAAGCCATTTGCGTAATATCATTCACCAATCAATGAATCCTATAGAAACCAATACCAAGCGGTGAAGTCAATAAAGCGGTCGAGCCAGTGCCTAACTTTGATTGAGCTCCATACTTGTAACCTGCAATCCCAAACATGATCCTACACAAAACATAAAATTCCAATCAAAAGCAGCCCGCAAGCAAATTACATTCAAGAAAAAAATGGTAGATAAACAAATAATAGTGGTGGAGATCAAGCAAAAACGGTGGAGATCGATGGTATTCCTTTCTCATTCGCACCTCCACCAAGTGTCTACTCTCTCCCCTGAACAACCTATTCACCATTAGTGTGTGGATCAAATTTGCACAGAGAAATACAAATTCCAGAACTTGCAAACAATATACAAAGAAAAAAAGGAAAGAGAGAAGCATTTGTAAGTAATGCCAAGGCATCAATTAAAAAAAAACGATCCAAAACTCAAGCAAATATCAATGGAAATAAAAAATAGAAGTTACGCAAATCCTTTTTCTACACTGAAAAACCCTAATCAAATCCTCAAGGCATGTAGGCCACATGGATACTCCCTCCAGAGGTGCCACATTTTCATTTTCAAAAGGTTAGTCCTTATTTTTTTAATATGAAGTTGTTTTCCTTCATTTCATGTCACAAGCGCTCGTAGAGCCTAAGTGGATAGTGGAAAAGACTTGGTAGTGGGAGGTGCATGGTTTGAATCACACAAAAACACACAAGTTTTTTATTTTTAAAATCTAGGGGTAAACTTAGAAAAACTGCCATAGTTGGAGGTAGATCTAGCGGAAAAACCTTCACTAAACCTGTTAGTTATAACTAAACAGTCACTAAATATTTAGCAGAAAATCCCTAAATTTAGGGTAATTTTTTTTCTCCACTAAGCCTATTTTTTCATTCCGGGTTAAAAATTGCATTTTCATCTAGTTTTTGCAATTCTTTGCATTTTGGGTCAGTATTAGGCTCCAAGGCCACCAAGGCCCGAAAACAAAAAACATTTTCCTACCATTCAATTTTTTATAAATTTTTGAATGTATTTACATGCTGAATTATATGGTACTAATTTTTAGGTTGCCATAGTCAACCACAAATATTGTATTCGCTTTCACTGGTAGAAAAGTTGTAATAAAAATAGTATAAAATTGGTTCTGAAACACTCGCGAGATCCTAGATCTCATTCGTAGTGTTCGGTATATACAATGCCTCTGGGAAGCACTTACGAGGTAAAGCTATCATGAATACTACTATACTTAACACCTAATATAGCTGCAACAACATCATCTAGGCATCGACCCTTTAAATCGATGGGGAGTAATAAGGTCACAATGCACACACTATGAGCCATCCCATCCGTCTGTGAACAATTACACGACATAAATCGGAATGAGAAATTATCCAAGTATATAGTGAAGTTACGTGCGCGTATGAAGATATTTCTTTGAGTTGGTGTCAATAATTGCATAGACCCTTTTAGTACTATCTTGGTACCACGTATTGAATTCTTTCACATACGTTAACACCTCTTTCATGCACTAGCCGGTATATAGAAAGGGCGAGCTTCTTCCATGTACCGCCGGGTATATTGGAAGGGCATGTATATAGAAAGGTTCGGTATATCGAACTAATGGTATATAGATTGGGAGACCTTATGCCTGGAGTGATAAGAGCAAAACCCTGTCAATGATTTCTGTAAAATGGGCACCAATTCCCCCAAAAATTTTCTTCCATATTCACAACTACTCAAAGGAAACAACTATGTTGCGTGGAAGACAAAAATCAAGACACGTCTTGAGTTTTAAGAGATCTGGCCTGTCTGTGAATGGTACTCGACGAGATCAACTACCGATACAACACAACAAAGGGTAATTTGATAAAGCAGATCGAAGGCTAAACTCATCATCTTGTTTGAGTGTCTAACGATGTACAACCCCACATTTGAGATGCCAAAATAGAAAAAGAAGCGTGGGATAAATTGAGCACAATATATGAGGCCAAAAAAAGTTATACTTAATTTGCAGAGTCAGTACACACATTGAAGTTCAAACAGAATGAGAAAATAGAAGCTTTCTTAAGAAGAGTTACAGAATTGAGGGCTTGCACTTCTAGCCCTAGGAGAAATGGTCAAATATGATGATATCATTCCCATTGTTCTAAGAGCACTCCCTTCTTCATACATTATCTTTGTAACAACACTAAACTTGTCGTATACTGACAGTTAGTTTTGACAAACTGGTAAACCTACTGCAGCAAGAGGAAGCAATGCACAATAAGGATGATGAAGAAGAGGAAGCACTTTCTTCACATTAAAAATGGAAAGAAAAAGTAAAGAAAAACCTAATTCCTATCAAAAGTCCCAAAATCAAAATCAGTATCAAGGGAACAGACAACAGAAGAAGCAATGTCCAATATGTAAAAGAGCACATGACCTAAAAGATTGTTGGTACAATACTTACAAGAAAGGTTCATCAAACAACTCTGGACCTCCACAAAATCTCACAAGGGACATTCTAACTACAATCAAGGGTAGAAAAAGGGGAACTGGAAAATAAGACCCCATCAGCAAGGAAATGTTGCTGAGCAACAAGAACAGTTAAACAATGAAGACTTATTATATATTGTTCAATCAAGTGAACCATCCACGTCATCTAGTGATGTCTGGTATGTTGATTTGGGAGCCACTCGACACATGACCAGCCATAGAGACTGGTTTACTTCAATGAGGGACACACCATTAAAAAATCATGTTTCGTTGGGAGATGATTCTTCATATACAGTTTAGGGATATGGGAACATCTCTCTACCCTTGGTTCATGCAATTAGAGACTATCGATGTCTTATATGTATTAGGTTGAAAAATAATTTTCTTTCAGTTAGTCAACTCCTTGATCACAACCTAAAAATTGACTTTGATAGTCATTCCGCAAGAAAACATGTTTGATTCGAGACAAATCAAGAGGCTCGAAAATAGTTGTAAAATCCTCCAATGTGGGATGCATGTTCCAACTTGATTTTTTCACAAAGACGATCAAGCACTTGTGGCTAAGAACTCCACCTCAACATAGTTTTGGCATCAGAGACTTGGTCATGTAAGTTTCAAGTATCTTGAGACACTTCACCATGCAATATGGTACATGGGCTACCATCTCTTCATAAGGATATAGACAAGTGTCCTCACTTCCTAGCAAGAAAACAACATAGAGCATCATTCCAGAAGAGTACATATCGAGCTCATGGTCAGCTTGATATGGTTCATACCGATATTTTGGTCCGATGCAACCAAGTCATTTTGGATTTCAGTACTTCATGTTATGTGTTGACGACTATTCAAGGAAAATGTGGATTTTTTGTCTTTGCAAGAAAAGTGAAGCTTTTGAAACTTTCAAGAAGTTCAAAGTAGCAATTGAGAATGAAACTGGTCATGTCACATCAGAACTCTCTACTCAGATCGAGGGGGGGAATTCACCAGTAATGAGTTCAAATACTACCTACAAACTCATGGGATTCATCAAAAAATGCCTCCTCCACACACACCGCAATAGAATGGTGTTGTTGAGAGAAGAAATCATACTATCATGGAAATGGTGTGATGCATGATCGATGACTCTGGACTTGCAAAGATATTTTGGGTAGAAGTAGCAAAGACAACAATGTATTTGTTGAACAGAGTGCCCACAATTTCTCTTGAAGGAGTAACACCACAAGAAGCATGGTCAAAGTGGAAACCATCTATTGCACACCTTAGAGTATTCAGTGCAAAGCAAGTATGCACATACCCAAGCAAAAAAAAAAATTAGACATGAAGTCACGCTTCGTCTTCATTGGGTAAAGTGAAGAGACTCTTGGGTACAGATTGATGGATCTAAAGACCAAAAATTCTACACCAGCAGAGATGTTGAGTTTTTTGAGAAGAAGGAAGCAAAGTACCCTCCTTCTCGACTCACCAGATGTAGATTCTTCACCAGCTTGTAAAAATTTAAGCTAATGTTCCCTCAGATGATGAAAGTGATGATGGGGATGATGGTGTTGATCAGATAAAACCATGACCCATGGGAACAGTTCAACGTATACCCAAGTCATGTACTAGCACATTATGAGATGCAAGAATGGATTCTCCACCAGATACATCCACCCCTGGACCATGGACTTGCAATAAAGCAAGAGAAGAATTTAAATTTACTTTGATGAGTAGAGTGATTAAATCGATGATCCCTCTATAGTCCAGGAATCCCTACAGTCAAAATCTTGGAAAGATGACATGGATTTTGAATATCAATCGCTGATGAAAATAACACTTGGCACAATTGTCGATCTTCCACTAGGGAAGAAACCCATTGGATGCAAATGGATATTTAAAACAAAGTACAAAGCAAATGGGACAATGGACAAGTATAAAGCAAGACTAGTAGCAAAGGGGTATGCACAAAAATAAGGCATAGACTACAAGGATACATTTACTCCCACAGCTAAGATCAAAACGATTAGGATGATCTTTTCTCTAGCTACATAGTTTGGTTGGAAAGTCCATTAGATGGATGTAAAAAGTGCCTTCCTGAATGGATATTTACAAGAAGAAGTCTATATGACTCAACCTAAGGGATATGTAGTACTTGGTCAAGAAGCAAAGGTATACAAACTCAAGAAATATCTATATGGCCTCAAACAGGCACCCGGGCATGGTACATCAAGATTGATGAGAATATCATAAAACATGGATTTGTTAGAAATCCATATGATCCCAATATTTACCTCAAAAAGAAAGGGGGAGATTGTGATTGTTGTTGTCTATGTCGATGATCTAGTCATCACTAGAAGTTCAATGAAGATGATCGATGCAATGAAGAAAGATCTTAATCAATCGTTCGACATGATTGATCTCATGTTGATGCAATATTATCTTGATTGGAAGTATGGCAGAAATAGAATCATATTTTTGTTTCTCAGATGAAATATACCAAGACAACACTTGAGAAATTTAGGATGATGGATTTCACACCAATTTCTACACCTATGGAGAATAGATTGCATTTATCTCATTCAGATCCATCTCCTGAGGTAAGTGCCACTCTCTATCGGTAGTTGATTGGGAGTCTCATTTACCTAACCTACACTAGACCAGATATCAGCTTTGTAGTGAGATATTTATCAAGTTTCATGCAAGAACCCAAATTTTGTCATTGGAAAGAAATAAGGTTCATCTTAAGATGTCTCAAAGGATCAGTGGATCTTGGTCTATAATACAAGAAGAACAACAACTTCTTCTTGACTAGATATTCAGATTCAAATCATGCTGGTAACATTGATGATAGAAAATCCACTTCTGGATTTGTATTCTTTATGGGATCTAGACCAATATCATGGGGAAGAAAGAAACAACACTTCATTTCTCACTCTTCCATAGAAGCCGAGTATCGTTCTACAAGAGAAGTTGTCTGTGAAGCGATATGGCTATGTCACATACTGGAAGGACTTGGAATACCACAAGACAAACCAACCACCATGTATGTTGACAATGAAGGTGTTCTCAAACTTGTTTGCAATCTAGTTTTCATGAGAGAACAAAGCACATTGAGGTACAGGTTCATTTCATATGTGAACATGTGTTAAAGCACAACATCTAGCTTCAATTTTGTCCAACAACTTGAACAACGAACATATATCTTCACAAAGTCACTTGCACGTGACAAGTTTGAGTTGTTCAGAGAGTTCCTCTCCTCATCTCTTGAGACAATGCACAATTAAGGGGGGATGTTAGGTTAATTAATTATGCATAATATAAATTGATTATTTAATTAATTTTATTAATTAAATAATGTTGTTATATGGTTATATTATAAACCATATTATTTTTTTATTCAAAACATTATGGATGTTGTTATATTGTTTTAACAAGTATTATTGTTGTGCTTCCTCGGATGTGATTTGGAAGCTACTGTATTTTAATTTGGTTGTTGCATTGTTACAACTCCTCTTTTGTTTGTATCCTGGCTATCTAATATGTATAAATATTGTAGCCTGCACTATTGTAAATGGTTGATTGAGATTAATAAAGATAATAAGGCTTTCGCCCCTATTGCTCAATTTACTGCTTATGCTAAATTTAGAGAAGTCAACATTGATTATAAAAAAACCCTACTTTTGTAATCATGAAATAGGGATGTTACATCTTGGTATCAAAGCTGAAGGTTGTAGCTCTTGGACCTATTTGAGTCCACTTCTGATAAAAATAAACTTCTTTATTACGAAATGGTAAGAATAAGGGGACGTGTTGCGAATAACCCGCCTCTCGAGTGGTGAAGAAGCCACATCTCAAAAGTTGGATGAAATCCTTGCTACCTTGTTGGACATAAGGAATAGGATTGTTGTTCTTGAACAACAAGTGGATGGAAATAACACTGAGACTGATAGTGAGAAGTCTCAGGGGAAGCCACATGATGAGAGAAATGATGAAGTTGAAGATCTCAATGCTACGAATGAGAATGCTAAAAATAATGTTGGAAATAATGATAACAGGAATGTACCCAATCAGCCCAAGAACAAGAGGGAAATATTGGTAGCTAAACTAAACAATGATATAAAATGCAGGCAAGTCCACCAAAGTTTGATGGAACCACCCAAGGAGATGGGGCTGAGAATTGGCTCAAGGATATGGAGAAATATTTCATGATAAGAAATTTCTCTAGGAAACCAAGGCAGTATGGGGAGCTTATCAACTCTCCCATGAAACATCTTCATGGTGGGATAGCCGTAAGGTTGAGCTTAATGTTGATGAGAAAAACATCACATGGGACCAGTTCAAGGGTCATTTTAGGAAGTGTTGGCTGCCCCAACTCTACTATGACTAGAAAATGACATAGTTCCAAACTTTAACTCAAGGAAAACTGTCGGTAATGGAATATTGGGAAAAGTTCACCAAGCTTCTCAAATATGTGTCGCAGTATTAAAGAGATGAAAAATTCCAAATAAGGAAGTTCATCATGGGGTTTTATCCTATCATTGGTGGAGAGGTTGATGTACATATCCCCACCACCATGTAAGAAGTGGTAGAAAAATCCATTCAAAGAGAGCAAAAATTGAAGGCAATTTCTACACATAAGGAGGAGAAACGTAAGAAAACTAGAAATGCCTCTTCATTGTTTCCACCCAATAAGGGTATATGGAGGAAGTTTGGAAACAAAGGAAATCCTTTGGCTGCAAATGAAAATAAAATAATAGTAGGTAAATCTACAACAAATAATAAGAATAATGGCCAGAAGGGAAATCATGGGCCAAACAGTACTTTCAAGGATGAGAATAAATATGAGCCTAGGAAGGGGCCTGCTAGAGGTTGTTTTAATTATGGAGGAAGCCACTATGCAAGTCATTTTCCTTTAAATAAAAATGAAAGCAACCAATAACATAAGATACATGGTGTGGTAGCCGATAAGCAAAAAAAGAAGGCTACACCCATAGAAGTGTCAGGTAAGTTATATGGCCTACCATAACTATATTTTTGATACTAGTGCTTCTGAATGTTTTATTTCTAGCAAGTTAGTCACTAAATTAAAGCATAAATATGGTTTTATGGAAAAACCATGGACTGTCTAGTATGGGAATAATGATGTCCACACAATTAGTAAGTGCCTTTTTGGTACAGCCTTGGAATTTTCGAGCTTCACAACTGAGGTAGACCTATATGTTGCACCTCTAGGGTCTTATGACATAATAATTGGAGTGAACTGGTTGGATGATCATAAATCACTTTTGTACTATTTTTGGAAACATATAAGGTGTTTGGATGACTTGATGAAATCAACGGACATTCAAGGAATAAAAATAAGCATAAAAGTTAGAGAAATATTTAATATACAATTGAAAAAGGCCAAAAATAAAGGTTGCATGCTTTATGCAATAAATTTTTTAGATTCAACTAAAGAAGGGATTGAATTTTTGGAAAAATATATTGTTGAGGAATTACTTGAGGTTTCCAGAAGAGTTACCAGGTCTTCCACGAAAAGAGAGTTTGACTTCACTATTAAAATCAAACTAGGAATGGAACCTATTTCTAAGGCACCTTATCGAATGACTACCACTAAATTTGTAGAGCTTAAGGAAAAATTGCATGAATTATTTTCTAAAGGGTTAATAAGGCCAAGTGTCTTACCTTGGGGAGCATTGGTGATCTTTATTAAAAAGAAAGATGGAACCTTAAGACTTTGCATTGACTACAAGATGTTGAAAAAGGAAACTATTAAGAATAGATACCCTCTTCCAAGGATAGATGATCTTTTTTATCAGATGTGTGGAGCATCGGTTTACTCTAAAATATATCTATGTTCTAGATATCATTAGTTGAGAATCAAGGAAGAAGATATTCATAAGACTAATTTTATAATGAGATATGCACATTATGAGGTCACAGCTTTCACCTTTTGGGTTAACTAATGCCCTTGCGATCCTTCATGAATTTGATGAATAACATCTTTTAAGAATACTTGTAAAATTTTGTGCTTTTTTTTTCTTGGATGATATTCTTATCTATTCACGAAGCTTGGAGGAGCATATTGAGCACTTAAGGATTGTACTTGAGGTACTAAGAAAGATAAAATTGTATGAGAAAACTATCCAAGTGTTCTTTTTATGAAACTGAGGTACAATACTTGGGACATATAATAAATAAATATGGAATCTTAGTTGATCCCTCAAATATATCAGCCATAATAGATTGGCCAACACCTAGGAACATACATGAAGTTAGAAGCTTCATGGGGCTTGTTGGTTACTACAAAAAATTTGTAAAGGATTTCTCAAGGGTTGTTGCCCCAATAACTTCATTGCAAAAGAAAGATAAAAATGTTCTTATGGAGTGAAAAATGTGAGGCTGCATTTAAAACATTGAAAGAACAACTAACTTCAACCCCTATATTGATTGTCCCTGATCCAAACAGATGTTTTATGGTGGTAACAGATGCTTCCGAGGAAGGATTAGGGGGTATATTGTTGCAAAATGATCATGTAATAACATATGAAAGAAGGAAGCTTAAATTGCATGAGCAAAATTATGCTCCTCATGATTTAGAATTTTCTAAATAGTACATGCACTGCAAGTTTGGAGAGATTACCTCTTAGAGAAACCCTTCAAGTTGAAAAATTATCATCTTGGGCTGAAATATATCTTCAATTAGCCTAACTTAAATGTTAGACAACAGAGATGGTTGAAGTTCTTATCCTAATATGATATTAAAATCAGCTACATAAAATGTGAGGAAAATAGAGTGATAGATGCACTAAGTCGGAGAAAATATATGTTTGCACTAGTGACCTTGAGAACTCAATTTAAGGATGAGGTTAAGAACACCTTAATGTTTGATCCATACTTCCAGCAGGTAAATAACAACACTTGCTGCAAATCCAAGGGATAAGAGGTACAAAGGGTTTCGGTTAGACGGTGAAGGAATTATGAGGTATGAGGATAAAGTGTATGTGCCATTGGGAAATGAGTTAAGGAAGAAAGTGATGACTAAATTTCATAATGCACCTTACTCTGGACATCTTGGGGTGACAAAGATGTTTGTTGATGTTAAACAACAATATTTTTGGAAAGGGATGAAGAGAGACATCTTGGATTACATGTCTCACTTTGCTTAGAATGTCAGTGTGTGAAAGTTGAGCATATGCACCCAGCTAGTTTATTGTACCCTCATAGCATACCATAGTTTAAATGAAAGGTTATAAGTATGGACTTTGTTCAGGGACTACCTATGTCAAGAAATAAGCATGATGTTATTTTGGTTATGGTTGATAAACTAATTAAAGTGGCACATTTCATCACTAGGAATCTGAAGGATGAATCACCTATTCTTGAAAAAGGTTTGTTCAAGAAATTTTCAGATTGCATGGTGTTCCCAAATTGATAATCTCTGATAGGGACCCACGAATGACTTCAAGATTTTGGAAAACTCTTAATGCAGCTTTGGGAACAAAGCTGAAATTTATCTCTGCTTATCATCTAAAGATGGATGGAAAAATTGAAAGAGTGAATCAGGTTCTTGAAGATATGCTCAGGATGTACTACATGGATCAACAATGTACAAATGGGAAGAATATCTTCCTTTGGTTTAATTTTCATACAATAACACTTACCATTATTCTCTAAAAATGACACCTTTCGAGGCCTTGTATGGATGGAGGTGCATGACCCTATCAATTGGGATAACATTGAGGATAGAGAATTAATTGGGCCTAAAATGATTTCTGAAATGGAACAACAAGTTAAGTTAATCTGGGAAAGATTAAAGGAGGTTGTTGATAGAAAAAAAAGCTATGCAAACCTGAAAAGGGTCGAAAGAAAATTTGAACTTGGTGATAAGTTTTTCTAAGGGTCAAGCCTAAAAAGAGCTTGATTACCTTTGGCAAGTCAGCCAAGTTGTCACCTCATTATGTAGGCCCCTTTGAAATTGTTAAAATAATCAACCATGCGGCCTATTGACTTGCATTGTTGGAATGGATGCATGATGTTTTTCATATTTATTTACTTAAGAAATACGTTTCAGATTTATCACATGTTTTAAACTAGAATGCCTTGCAAGTCCAAGACCCAGGGGTAATCATGGTGGATCCAAATTAGAATACTCGAAACCCGTAAGTTGCACTTGCTTAATCGTGAAATTAGACAATTTAAGGTCCAATGGAATCGGTTTAACAAGGAAAGTACATCCTGGGAAAATCTAGAGGACATGAAAGCTAATTTTCCTCACTTGTTTTAGTAGAAATATTTCATTTCTCATGCAAAAAATTGGATCATTTTGACTTACAACTAATTATGGGTTTGTTTTTTTGAGCAAAATACCTATTTCGAGTATTAATACAACCATTGATGTTGTTATACCATTGAAAAACTGAATTTTTGGATTAAATTTTGTTTGTTGCTAAGGAATCGTATGGTTAAATAATTTATATTGAACCTATTTTCTAGATAAATTGTTTGGAATTAATACAATCATCGAGATGGTGATACTTTAGAGGGGAAGAATGTAACACCTCTACCATCCTTTCATTTGTACTTGCTCATTTGAGAAATGGATTGTAACATTGACATGTGATTTTTCTTTAGTTGTTGCTCCTTAGAACTGAATGAATCATGTTGCTAGATTAATATTTATCTCAATTGAGATTTTCTTGATTAATCATCCATTATTTGTAAGGTAATCTTAAATTGTGATGTTATTTAATTGATTCATGAAATGAACTAGATATATGCAACTTGTGGAAAGTTCGATTTCATTCTTAGGACCATTAGGTAAGCTAGTAAAATTTGGAAAATTATCCTAAGTTAATAATGACTGATTACTATTATTATTATTGAATTGATTAAGAAAATACCTTGGATTATTTTCATTGATCCAAGGCATTCCCTTAATTCGATATGCAATTGTGATTAATGTGGGAAATTACAGTATTTCATTGTTGTGAATTACCAAAGTATACTAATTAATCTTGGTGACTTGTTTCAGTTTACTTACAATTCAGTGCCATTTTGAGGCTCGAAAAGTGTTGATAACTGGATAGAGTAACAAGACTCCATTTTAAAAACATTGTTTTGTTGGTAAGGTTCAGATGTGGAAGTTATTAAGCCTAGACTATGACTGATGTGTTGTTAACATTTGAATTTTAATGACCTAACCTAAGACCTAAGGCATAATAATTATATTGGTTGTTTAGGAACCTAACCTAAATTATCTAAGCCTAATGGTAATATTTCTAAGATTAATTTAATCCTAACCTAGCATGGAAGGGATACTCGGACTCTAACTCAAAGCTAACCTTGGTTGGCATTGGGAAGGAAAGGCATGGTCAGGTAAGAAGTGGTGGTTTCTACCACCTTTGCATGTACTAGAACTTTGATTTAATTCCATTAATGGAAGACACCACCACTCCTTAGCGGTAAGCCAAAATTGAATTTGGCAAGTTGCTAAAAAATTAAAAGAATATTACGATTAATTGGATGTCTAAGTAGTTAGAATCTAGCCTAGGAAAGGTTAAAAGAAGTTGGTGGGTTGGCGTAAGGAACGGACCATCCTGGCAAACATTAATGATTTGGAAAATTATTCCAAACTTCCTAGGGGAAAACATGTCGGATTCGACGAAGGTAATATTTTTTTGGTTTTCTATTTGGTCATTTTGTTCTCTTTCTTGCTCTGCAAACAGAGGTTTTTGACATTTTATCTGGTTTTTTATTTGGTTTTAATCTTGGCTTCTCTATTTCATGGAGAAGTTGTTGGGAGATATTTCTAGTGGAATAATGGAGAAAGTTTTGTGAAGATTTACTTGTTTAACCGTATAAGCTATCGTGGGAGTTGGAAGAAGGATCCTTGGATCTAGAGGAAAACATCGGGAAGCTCTACCAAGCATGATAGGCTCTAATCCGTTGCAAAAACTTGTTTTATCTAATTATTTCATTAAAAGAAATATTTTTATGATAGAATAAATTTCGGGTTTTGGGTTTTTATTATTGCACAATAAATGAATCCGTTGCTTGGTAAGTAATTGTTGGAACTAGTTTTTGATCTTACAACTATATACTTTCTTTATCATGGTTGAAATGTTGATTTTCTTTACATGACTGTGTTAGTCATTTTGAAATAAACTCGCCATGACTACAGTGGAAAGAAAAGTGTTATTCTTCAGTTGCATGTGCAAATACCTTGCAAATCGGTCTTGCTTTAGTGATATTGATCTTTGTAATGTTATTTTGATGACTTTGGATTACATGTGCTTATAATTTACAAATGGGTTTGCAGTGTGTTATCAATATCTCTGTATTGTTAGTTTTTCAATTGCATGGAATTACATGTGTGTATCTTTTAAAGAGATTAACGACCCTGTGTTGTGGGTCAAGTTGTAACTTGAGCACTCAATCGAGTTAGTCTAGTGTCGTCTAAATATAATCCTATCTATCTCGGGTCTATCTTCGAATCTGGTTTTCAATACTCAAACTCGTGATCAATGTAACTATGATTTCATGGGGATTTTGCTTGTTGATCATCCTCGTGTGGGTGAGTTGTTTCTCAACCCAGTTGGGTATGATCTTGGTTGTATTATTCTTTGATCAATTTTAGAAGGTTTGTTGAGTCTTCAATAACCCATGTTGGGTTAGATATAATCAAGATTTTTGGTATTGTTTATACCCATTGTGATTAAATGTATTCTCTATTTTTATGTAAGTAGGTTATTGAAGTGTTCTTCGATTTATCCATTTGTATTTTCTTGATGAACCATGGAGGGTTATCCGTTGTTGGGTCGTATGAACTTTAGGTCCTTCTATTTCATCATGGTGACTGTTATATTTTTTATAAACTTCCGGGATAGACAATTTGGAATAGTGTTGAATAGGACTATATTAAGCCATAAAAGTGTAATGGCCACCTGGGGATATTGTGTATCACTCTGTGAACTATTCGGCTCTTAAAAAAATTCCAGTATGTTGTTTTGACTAGTAGGTTTAAGTTTGACCACCATTTTTAATGATCTTGTAGGGTTAGGCCTTCTTCGGAACCTCAACCTGAACCAGTTGGATGGTTCATTAAACTTGCTTAAGTATTGATCATTTTAAATTCGTGTCGAACCTTGATCATCTTCGTATGATCAAGGATATCATTCAATCATTGAAATTTTGTTCAATTGTGTGTTTTCTCTATCCTTGTGGAATCATTTCACTTCTCTTTTGAATGAGGTATTCGGTTAAGTATGATTCACACCAGTCTTGTATGGAATACTTGTATGGTTCCTAAAAACCTTATCTCATAAATATTGTATAATGTATTTTAATGGCTTGTATAATTCTCATTTGGTTAGAGCCAAATAGTTATGGCATGGACCACTTTTTATAACAAGTTAATATAGATTTGGGTCTTGAGAGCTTGCTGCCATTATCTCTTTACTCAATCAATCTTGTCCAACCTTTGGATTGTTAGGCTATTAAAATGAAATACATTTTTGTTTGTAATTAATTGGATTCGAGTAAAATGTTTTAATCATGTAGTATGGGTTGCATGATTAAGGCATTTTCACTCTTGTTTTCCTACCTACTGTTATGTATACTTGGCTTTGCATTATTGGTGTGATATTGCTTAAGTGAGAATGTATACTTATATGGTTTTGGGTTACTTGTTGGTTGAATATGGATGAATGTTGAACCTTTTTTTGTTAGACTTCTAGTTGATTGAAATCAGACTTGTTTTGGTTTGTTATATGCTAACATTGTAGGGTTTTTTGATACACTTGATTATGGTACTTCTAAAGTGATCAAACAGGAAAAAAATGTTTTTGAACCCTTTACTATTTTATATTAATAAGCAGTGTTCCTTTTCGAAGTTGTTAATTAAAACATATGGTTCCAAGGATTTATCTCCTATCATGCTCAGTTCAAATGAACTAACCAATGATAACGCTCTTGCATATAAATTTCTTGAAAAAGGAAAAGAGGAAGTCTTATGGAAATATTCATTTATTCTATCGATTTAATAAATGCAGTTTGATGAAAATATTAAGTTTAATTTATCAAACTATTCTTGTGAATAAGTGTGTAAGGCCTAAGGCCGTAATGTAAAAAGCTGTTAAAGTTATTTGAAATATTTCTTGTCTATTTGAATGGACATATTAAATTGGAAATGATTGAAGTGGTTGCTTAAATCATTCTCTCTTGACTGGATTGGTTGTGTGTGAATGATGTTTTCAATTTAAAATATTTCTCTCACTTGGAAAGTAAGCTTGTAGGGAATCATTGATATACATTGCTTTACTTCTGGACATTGATTTATAATCTTGGGAAAGTTATATAAAATGTTACCAATCTTACATTGTTGTTATAAGGAAAGGAATATTATTGTTGATCCATTAATACGAGGGAAAAGGGAATAGTTAGGAATCTTTTCCTTTTTAATGACCTATATGAAAGATATAATTATAATGTCTTATCCTTGAAATAGTCATTGGTTGTTATAACTTTAATTATTGAATTTACTAGAATATGATAGTAATGAATAAGT
The DNA here is from genome assembly GCA_018340775.1 of Taxus wallichiana var. yunnanensis. Taxonomy (NCBI): domain Eukaryota; kingdom Viridiplantae; phylum Streptophyta; class Pinopsida; order Cupressales; family Taxaceae; genus Taxus; species Taxus wallichiana. Next base: position 618,566,844 of record CM031243.1, read on the forward strand.
TATATTAAAATATGTTATACATTAAGGAAATTAAGTTATGAATGACTATGCTTAATTACATCATTACGAACACTACTTGTATGGTTGTTTTAAGAGAAATGATATAAAATAAAAAGGGTTGCATGTTTAATCGTAAAGGGATCTAAGTGATTATACTATAATGCAATCTATCTATCCTAGTAAATGAAATAAGTACAATAATGGAAATGAATTGTACTTAAGAGTGATAGGATGATAATATGGGGTTAGATGTGTAAATGAACCTAACCTTCAAGGCATTAAGAACAAAGTTATTCTTTCTGCAATAATAAAGTAATAAATATGATACATATTTGACTTGCATGCATAATGTAATTATGTTATGAAAACTTGATACAAGAAACTATTCACTATTGGGTGACAAACTGAACCTTTTGAATAGACTATGAGGTGGATGCAAAATATCCTTCCAACATAGATGAGACACACTTAGGGGATTAAGTTTAACTAAGTGATGATAGTTTCAATAGTTAAAATAATTAAAGGAAAGTAAATGTAAGTCATGAGACTATTGTGGGTGGAATGAATAGAACCCATTTGGAGTCATTAAAATGAACGTTAAATGATCGTTAAGGTATAATTGGATGTGTGAGACTATTGCTCATAGTATACTTGTAATATGTTTCTAAGATATGAAATCAACTAATGAAGGTTTCATACTCAAAGATAATAAGTAATGAAGAGAAATAAACCTGTAAATCCTTGTAGTTGATTTAGTAGAAACATAACGTTCCTTAATGGAATGTTGATATAACCCGAGTTAGTTCTTAGAACGACACTTAAAGCCTTAAAATAACTAGGGTGGGATTAAAAAGATGCAAATTAAAGGGATTAATGAACTTGTTAAGAAGGGAGGTTTATATTTCTGGAATTTAATGGGTAGTTGACAACATAACCACTACTTCACGCACCCATCCAATGATGGGGTTCATTGGGTGGTTACTGTGGAGTAGTCATTATGGTGCAATAATCCATTTAGCTCCTCTAATCGAGACCGTATTGGAATGGGATCTCAATTCATTGTTAAACACTAGGTAGTGATGAGTCCATGGTCTATGGTTGATGTCGACTTGCATTGACTACAAGTGATGAAGTGTACTCGAAGCAATAGGGGTCGATTTGAATACACTTGATGACCCTTATTTACTTGTAAGTGGATTATCTGCACTAGCCCATGTGGTTTATCTCTTCTTAGCATCTAACACGAGAAATGAGAAGGATTGACAAGAGTCAAGAAATTCTAATCAAGATAACAGTTTCAAGTGTGGTGAAAGACATATTACTTCATGACGAGTATGTCATCTCGGAATATATGCATGGAAAACATGTCTAAAATTATCACAAGATTTCGGTTGTGTTATCTTAAATTCACCATACTAAGGTGTGGTATATAGGATGGGTACTCGTAACAAGTACCTAGATAAGCCCTTGGTCATTTGTACTTGATGAGCCCTCAAATTAAAAAGGGAACTGCAAGTATATTGATTATACAATGAAATGAAATATGAGAGATCAGTTCTATACCAAGTCATCATTGAAATGAAATATGAGAGATCGGTTCTATATCAAGTCATCATTGAAATGAAATATGAGAGATTGGTTACACCAAGTCATAACAACTACATATGGTTATTGTTGTAGGATTGATTATAAGATTTAATGTGGTTCTAAATGCTGAATTTAGAGTAGTGAACATTGATATTAAAATAAATTCCCCTACTTTTGTAGTCATGAAATAGGGTTATTACAATGAAGGTGTTGTGAAGATCTTGCACTACTTGTCGGAACTAGACCCTTAGATTTTTCACAAAACCAAGCACCTAGATCACAAACCATGGTGCGCCTAGATTCCCGATCCTCTCCTAGGCACCCTAGTACAGTAGATCTTCATTCATTGTAATTTTCTGGTAGTACCATCGGTCTCTGTCCCATCTCGTACATCATTCCTGCCGTCACTTGCACACAACGAGGTAAGTTAATTTCAGGTTAGTAACCTATCCCTTCCCATTTCCATTATTTTATTTCATTAAAAATATTAAATAAAATTATTTAGTGTTTTACATCACATTTATATGAGTTATTCCCTTTATAAGTTTAGATTAACATACCAAATTCACATTTTTAGTTAATCATTTTGGTGAACCCGACTCTTTAGAATACCTTTCCCTAGGATCCAATCAAACCCTAATGGCTAATCCTAGCCCATCCTCTCCACTCGCCATGTCTCATGTTAGCATTAACCCTATTTATGATGAGGTTTTCATTGTTGAGCTTAAATCTCTCTATAGTTCTATCGTTACCACACTAGACCATGTCAAACAACAACTTCAAGATGGACTATAATATGTACCTACCTGCTTTGAAGATTCTCCTATAGGAATTAGCATCATTGAGGATCCAGTAGCCTTTACTCGCTATACTCCATGCTATACGGTTACTTGTGATCCGCCTTCTCATCTTTCAGAGGAAACATTAGATGATTCTCTTATTGATTACTTGCTTGGTATTAACACTCGTTCACATGAGCATATTGATTCATCTTCTACTCCGATCACCAACATGGTTCCCTCTCATGACTCTACCTCTTCTGAAATTATTTCTCATGATACATCCTCTCCTACTTCACATACTCCTTCACATTATGTTGACGATCCTATTGATGGTGCTCTTAGTGATATCTTCATTTCTGAGTCCTTATCAAATATCGGTGAGACAAATGAGGTTTATGACTCTCCTTATTTCCATACTATTGATTGTGACTCACATACTCTATCACTATCTTCTCCTGAGATCATATCTATCACTACGCATGATTCACCGCCATATATCACTTCTTCTTCTCCTACTATTTCATCTCCCCTTGCTAGTTCACCTATGTCTCTTACTACATCTTCTATAGAAGTTTCCCCATTGGTTACTTCACCTCTTACGGGTATTCTTGATGCTAGTCCAACCATTTCTATAGGTATTCCATCTATATCTCATACCATAGCTTCCTCGGCACCTACTAGTGTGCCCTTAGCATCAGACCCTTCTCCATCACCCTTGGACATCCCTATGATCACTCACAATGGTAAGATCCAACCACTCAATACATTGTTACCATCTTCCACCATCCCTTCATAGGATATTCTTTCCCTCATGCATGTCATAGGACAATTACAATCCCAGTTCGACTCTCACTTTAGAAAGTAGGGCTTATTACGCCTCTATTGACAACAATTCATTACATGGAAATCCAGTCCCTAAGAAAATTCACAATTCTGCATTCCCTCATGATTTTTCCATGCCTACATTTCTCATGTTTTGATGGTATGGGTAACCATCATGCCCATCTACTATATTATCGTCAGGATATGGTTTCTTATTCTAATGATCACTTATTACTTAAAGCCTTCCTCTATAGCCTTACCAATGTGGCGTTAAAATGGTACAATCATCTCCCCTTCGATCCATTGTCAATTTTTATGACATGGAGGACATCTTCCTCTGCCATTTTATAATCAACAATGGCCCTAAGGTTAGTTATGACCACTTACCTTCTCTACATTAGGGCTCCATAGAACCTATCAAGGACTATATCCTACGATTCAATGTTTGTATCCATCAGCTTGTTTTTCAACCCATTGATCTTGAGAAGCAATTTATTTTTTTTCATGGCATCATTCCTCCACTTAAGAAATAATTACAGTATGATACATGTGATTCATTCACTCTCCTATGCTATAAGGTTATTGAATTATAACAAGACCTCCTCTCTACACTGACCATAGATCCTCCACATACTTATGTGGTTATACCCTCATCTAGTTCTCCACTTGAGCCTCTAGTTGAGCATCCCACACAATCTCCTACCAAGAAAAATAATTATGCTCCACGATATTTTCCACCAAAACATACTCCTTCTCTAACTCCATAATAAGACAGGTCCTATTACAACCCCACCTAGGTCACACCAACCTTTGCACTTTTCTTACCACACACAATCGCATGATGTGTGTTGCATGTATTACTCAATGAGTGATTAATTATCTTACCTTCCAACTAACATCATCTACAACACTGATTACAACATCAACATGACCAAAAAATATTTAAATTATCATCGTATAAATTACCGGAGAGACAATGATTGTATTTCCCTTTAGGATAGATTGCAAAAATTATAGATAAGCACATGGCATATCCTTTGGTTCTTACATGCATGAGCGATCCATCTCTCCTTTGCATTGCAAATAGTTCCCACTACAATTGAGTCATCTCCCACATACTGTGATTTGAATATGATGTATCCACCCATGTCAGCTATTCAAATGCATTCCCAACACATACATTACATTCACGCTATCCACCACATCACGTTGCTACTTAACACTAGGTACCAGAACATCCCACTTTCAATCATTCCACCATAGCTCTATATCATATTCAATTCGGTTCATACACTCAAGGTGCTTCCATTCCACATGCTTACACCACTCCATGCTACCTTGGTCTTTGGTAGGTGAGTACTCTCACCTCACCTCCAGACGACGCACTTGTGTTCCTTCGGTTCTTACATGAATTTTGATGATTTTCTCTAAGAACTTTTCATCACACACTACATCATTCATCTGGCACACCTCAATTATTTCCGATGACACACTCTTGTCTTTCATTTTTCATTCTTGACTATTGAGGGATCTTAACCAAATGAACCTAATCATCTATACACTAGGGGCATCACTACTCCCCCCCACTACCATTTATCACACTATGATTACATTACATTAGTATCACATACATTCATCACAATAAGTTACTTTCATCATCATATTTCACCTATCTTTACATTCATCAACATATTAACTATGCGTTACATATTCTATCTACTAAACTCATCACATTATATTTGTTATCATCATGTGAATACTACACTAACAATATGCAAAAACATTACATCCATTTCAACAATAACACATACAACAATAGATATACCATAACATAAGCTCATCATATATAAATCACACATGTCCATACATATATAGAAAATACAATCATCACTAGGGGAAACTCCCCTACATCATATACAATCATGATAATCAAACCTCATCATCACTATCGCTCTCAGGTACTACAAGAGCCCTAGAACTAGATGTCTTCCCACTCACTCTATGTTGCTAATCGCGGCCTCGATATTGCTCCACCTACCTACGCAATAAGGTGTTCTCTGTAGACTACTCCACAAACTATAACTATAACTCTAGGAACTATATAAACACCTCCCGCACCAAGGTCCACCACCTAACTCCTCGCGGGCTCATCGAGCCTCCTTGAATACCTCATCCCTCTCACCACTAAGATAGTACATGTGACTACTGCTACTACCACCACTGGCTCAAATAGATGGGCATGCTTAACCAACGATGTCATCCACTCTCTCCAATATACCTCCACCAATTACATCTGTCGTTTAACATTCCACGTCAATGTGTGGATGGATGTGTCGAATACCAATGACCAATATGCATTGCCTATAGAAAAAACAACACAAAAAAATTAGACAACCATTATTCAAACCTAAGCCAATAAATGAACATACATAACATAGCTATATGTAGATACTCATGCATAGCTACAACAACCGCCACTGGGTTGGGGACATGTGCTTCCCCCACTCTTCCTCCTCCTACATGTGGAAACCTCATTAGATCTACAAATAATGGAAACAACAATACCCATCGATGTGCTACCCACCATGCACGATACTCCTTTGTACTACCAACATCATCTGTATCTATAACCTCTATTGTTGTATCTACCTCATCTATACCAAGAGGTACTAGCTGCTCTGTTGTGGGCCCTGGCCTAGCCTCCACCCTCCTTGGTGCTCTAATAGATCTAAGCCATATATATGGCTTTAGGGGCACATCTCTAGCCATACCAAACTTGAAATAGCTCTGCCACACCTAGAAACCTATCCTCCAACCACATCATCCTCCAAATACACCATACCTCAACAAAGCATTCTCGAGCCATCCTCTACAATCACGACAAGGCCTCCATGTGATGGCCTCATACCCCATCATATCTATCAATGATCTATATGTATCAGTATCCATCCTATGCACACAGATGTTAATCCATCTCCTCATGTATTCCCGTGCCCGACCCAATCTTCTCATGGGCACCCAACCAACCTCAACACCGCTATATGCTCATATTCCCACACATGTAATAGTGTGGTGGCTCATATCCCTCCTACATGCTCATCATGATTAAACCGGTATAAATATCTATAGAGGTGGGCTAACACACATTAGGACCACACATATCTAGTAATCTCCTCATCTATATGCCAACATATATTGTTCATCTTATACAATATTCCCACACCAACTCCCTCCATCGTTATAGATGAAGCAATAACAACTACTATGAATTTCTACATACGTGGAACATTAGACCTCAAAATAACATCTAGACTAATATGAGCCTCGATAGGTGTCTAAGTCCCTAAAAATATTGTCTCGTGGCTCGAATATTCTTATCCATGTCCTCCAGTGACATCACCTAAACCCTCTCCCCAACAACTGACAATTGTAATATATGATAGACATCCTCTAACATCATAGTAATATCCTCGGTAGGCAAATCCGAAAGGTACACATTTTTGCACACCATCTCTCACATAATGCAATCAACATTAACATATTATGGGGCACATTTCCCATCTATGCTATATGTTATAAGCCATCATGATCCATAACATACCATTAATCATCCGACAAACCCAATCCAAGCAATGTACTTAGATGACGCCTACCGCAGAACTCCCTCGAGTGAATGTCCCTCTACACAACACAAAATGACAACATGTGTATGTTAGAACAAATTATAGGCACAAAAAAATAACTTCCCATAATAAATATACATACAAACTAAATTTTACATCATCTCAAAGCCAAACACACACATTTTGGACCAGTGGTTCTCAAATGCAAGACTGGGATCCCATGACTAGAAACCAACTCCCGGATCCGGGCGCTCGTCCTGTCCCGGGGGTGACTAGTGCCTCATTGCTATTGTCCAGTGCTAAAAACACCAAGAAAATTAAAATCTCTCAAAATTGTGAAAATTTGGTGCGAATTCCTAATACACCATACATTTTACAAAAATCAAGGCACTTACCAACTTCATCGTCGTGTGTGACACTATGACAACCATCACTCTCTCAAACCTGGATGGGACGCGCTATTCTCACTTGTGGCATTTTCACTCGCCTCGTGCTCACTCTCACAATCATGCAAATAACAAATAAGGTGACTAAACAATTTTTCACCTTACTACTTATAGTCACTTTTTCATCACCCACTTTACTATAGTAATTATTTCGCACTTCTTACCACTACTAATACATGTTACATGATTTTTACCATATCTCAAGCGTTTCTACTCCAATTCACACTCTGTTTGTGGAGTTATTTTTATAATTCCACCTAACACCATATTAGACATGTTTCCGTATATCACCTCACATTAAATTTATCTTCCAACCAAATCATACAATTTTTTGTGATTTCCATCACTTTTCTACATATTTTGCATATACTTTTGGCTTAGTGTTCATTCTTTGCATCACTTCCCCTTTCGCCGAAAGGGGGAATATCATTGGGATTGTCCTATAATTCCCCTTATATCATCACATGCTTAAAACACTACCAATTATACAAATTCCAAAATACATTTACTAATTCACAACACGACATTTCACCGATCATCCCCCCTAATGACCTAATTTGGGGCAACTAATAACACAAATTTCTCTATACAACATTTTTATTACTTCCCCTTAATGACCTAACATAGGGGAAAAAAATTAAGAATCTTTCTATACAATTATTCACCGATTTCTATCAATTCCCCCTAATGACCTAATATGGGGCAAAATTGTGTAAAATCTCTCCATGAGTAACCAATTGAATCAATCAACTAATCAATCAATCAATGCATTCACATTCCTAAAAATCAAAATCATATCATTCCATCAATACCAGGTACATTTTAAGATACCTCTAGGAAATCAAATGTGGAAAATCCCCGATGAATATCCCCGAACCACTTTCACAAAACAAGTTATTTTTCCGGGTTTGTGTGCAACATTTCCGCCCAAAAGAAGTTTTCATTTTCAACACATGCAACATTTTCACCCAAAAGAAGTTTTCATTTTCATTTTCAATTTTATTGTCATGCAATAACAACCTTTCTGTTAGGTGATAATAAGATCATTGTCACGTGACAACAAGGTTGTTGTTATGTGACCTTAATCTTGTTGTTGCTTGAAAATGGCCTTACTATTTCCTGACAAGAAGGTTGTTGTCATACGATAGTAAACTTACTATCATACGATAGCATCCTCTTTGTTGCATGAAATCAAACTTACTATCATAAGAATGGAAAATTTAAATCTCCCACAATGTAATAACTTTGTCATGCATTAGAGACATATTGGGTCATGCATCAGCAATGTAAGTGTCGTGCGTTGATAGTCAAACCATTTTCATGTGAGATTGAGATTTTATTTTCATGCATCAATAGAAAACCTTTTTCACACATCAAAAAATAACATAAGTCACATGTCAACAAATATCCTCTTGTTGCTCGACTATAAACTTTAAAATAAATCTGCACCGTGTAATGGTGCTTAGATTTTTCAAGTTCACGGTACTTGATATGTCGATACCTCAACTAGTAGTAAGTTAGTAGTATACTACTTGATGAATCACCTAGGTTTTTATAGGATATGTTTTCAAATGTAGGTGAAGTTGACCCCAAAACATAGACTCGTAAATTTTAGGCCAACAGACAAGAACCTACTCCAAAAAAATCACCTTTTCAAATTTTCCAAAAATGGAATATTTGCCAAATTACGAATATTCACCACTAAAAATATCCCCGATCAATAGAAATTCAACACAATTGGCCTCCTAGATAACATAACTTGGGAGTTACGTGCGGCCTCCTAGATGACCTAACTTAGGATATTACATTCATTTCTCGCTTCTAGATGACCTAACTTGGAAGCCTTCTCACATTTTGTGCTCTGTTTCCATATGACCTAACTTAGAAGCCTTCTCACATTTTGTGCCTGTTTCCATATGACCTAAATAAGAAGACTTCTCAAATTTTGTGATGGCTTCCAGATGACCTAACTTGGAAGCCATCTCACATTTCACACTTGATTCCGAGATGACCTAACTCGAAGCCATATCACCTTTTGGGATCCCTTCCGGATGACATAAATTTGAAGCTATCACATCATGGAAAACACCCGTGGAGTGGGAGAAACAAGGCCTTTCCTATACCACTCCTATATGGGTCAACTGTTTGATAAAAATTTTCTAGATCCGTAAAACTAAAAATATTTGATCTCGATTTCATCTACAGTGGCTAGATCTTAAGGATCTAGTTAGATATTGGAGAATAACACACTTTTCTCCCTACACTCTTCCTCTAGTGACAAGATGCCCAAATCCTTTCGTTAATTATTTGTATATATGAATTCGGGTTTGGAATTGATCACTCCCTACCCCATTTTATCATCGTTATACAACGTTCGAAATCATCCAACATGACAATCATCACTTTCATTTAACACACCTCATCAATACATTACACTTTTCATTACGTTGCATGGATTAACTAGTTGATCCATGGTTTGACATGCTTTTTGGCTCTTTCGGAACGATTCTACTACACATTTGTGTGATCTACTACAACATGGGATTCTCTCGATTTCTCTCAAGTACACATCTCTATCAAATTTACGTTACCGAGATTTCCACTCACCAACATAAAGTGGGGGAGAATGTAGTCACAAAATCAATTACTTACTATTACATTTATATTGCCAACTATATAATTTTATATATGGATTTCACGTAATAAAATTATTCACTAATGGCTCATCTCTTAGTCTTATCGTCAGTTAGTTGGTCATCATTGTCACTTGTCTCACAAAGTTGTCATTTTTCTATATAGTTTTAGTCATCTTTCGAACATCTCAACTATCATTTTTGGTGGTTTTTCATTTTTAGTCTCTGGCTAGGCACCTTGAAAGGTGATGGGGTGCTCATAGGCTCCCTAGTCCTCTTTTTGGGTGCCCCGGGGCTTCACCACACTTTGTTCACATTTAAAAGTTTGAGGTTGGTCTCTACATTTTGCTTTTACATTCACCTAGGTGCTAGTTGACATTTTCAGGACATTAGTATTGAAATTTGAACAAGAGATTCATGTATAAGCATAGCATACTCACCATATTATGGGCAGACATCTTACTATCAATAGCTAGCTATATACTAAGGAAAGGGACTGAATTTGGGCATCTTTTACATCTGCATCACACAAGAATAGGTTGAAATGATTGTATTCATTCTATTCCATCCATGATTTGCATCTTACATATAGTCATTTCCCCCTACTTTTGTGCCATTGACATTAGGGCACCTGGGCACAAAATTTCACACGCAAGCACAAAGAACTACATTGGGTATGGAATGTAGTGTAACACTTATTCGTAAGTCCACCATAGTGGTAGATAAGGTCAGTCTAACCCCTTCATTTGCATCTTTATTTTTTTTTCAAACTTTTATGCTTTGTATGGGGTTTTACAAGTAGATCTTCACCATACAACTACAACGTTATTAACAAGGATATTGTGATAACTAGGCAACCAAGACGAAGGTGCTATGAAGACCTTATGACACTATCGGAACCAGACCCTAAGATTTTTCACAAACCTAAGCACCCACATCACATACCAAGGTGCCCTGTGCTCCCAGGGCCTAGGCAGATCTTTGTTCATTGAATTTCTGGGTAGCACCATCACTCTTTTCCTATCCGCACATTATTCTCGTCCATTCCTGCACACAATGAGGTAAGTTAATTTCAGGTTAGTACCCTATCCCTTCCCATTTTCATTATTTGATTTCATTAAAAATATTAAATAAAATTATTTATTGTTTTACATCACATTTATATCAGTTATTCCCTTGTTACTAGTTTAGATTAACATATAAAATTCACATTTTTAGTTAATTAGGATCAATGCATGTAGAAGAAATCAATAACAACAATAATTTAAATAATTTTAAATAATTGCATACAAAAGGCTTAGAGCATGCAAACATGGGAAACCCATGGTGTCATAAGACAATAAAGATCCTTGGGGTAGAAAAAAAAGAGCGTAGATAAAAGGCATAGAGACACAAACATGGGACATCCACGGTGTCACAATGCAATCAAGACACTTAGGGCACAATAAATGAAGAATACAACTAGTAACACACACAACTATTAAACATGTATAAAATCTAGGAATGTCATAATATTATAAACAATAATATAAATAGAATACAAGAGATGTCATCACTTCACAAGTCACATATGTTAGTCTTATTAGTCTAAAAATAAGGAAGAACAAAATGTGTATAATTGACCATAAATTTATAAGCTCAATGGAGCTATAATAGATAAATAACACCATCATAATGTGGAGGCATTTCCCCCAATGATGAGAATGTAAGGAAGAAAAAGTGCTCCTATAAGCATGTATCAATCTATGTGTCCCGAATTTAACTTACTATACTATGTGAACATATCTCGTGTACAGAAATAAATCATGTTATCTATAAAAAAATTAATAAACAAAATGTATAATGTAAATTGCTAACAATCAAAACAAAGTGAATAGGTCCCGATTTTGTATTTTGCCAAAATATCAACATTTTTCATATTATCTAAATGCATAGGTATGGAAACATTATGGATAACAATAGAGATATCCCATGAGAACTTCCTTATGATTTATAATAGATGACATAGAAGATGGAGATTCGGGCTTGATTAGTGATGAAAATTTTAATGGGATCATTTGTAATAAATGTTATCCAAAATACACCCCTAGGTTATTTTGATAATCGGAATTATTGTCTTGAACTTAGACATGTACAAATTGATAAAAATGGAGAAATTCAATGTTCTAAGGCTTCCCCACCCATTCAAAGGTTGTACTTCCCAACACTTAGCTAATAAATCGAAGAATTAGGAAAATATGATTTAATGTAGCTAAATTAAACTTTGGAGGAACATGGGGAATTGTTCCTTCGTTCTCCTCCGCTTCCCGCATCGCTACATTATCCACATTAGGGGCTTGAGGGATTGAAATCAGATGGATTGGTTCTATGTGGAACAAATATAATAGTTCCTCGGGGCGTTGCATTCCTCACATGGCTATTTAGACCGATAGTGAGGAAAAAGGGTAGTGTTACGCATAAAGTGAGAGTCGGTGGAACAGACGGAATGTTCCATCAAGCCTTTAGTTCCCCACATGAGCGGATCAACCAACTTAGCGGTGACGGAAACTAAAAAGTAGTGAAGTGGGATAGAGTGTTATGGGTAAAATAGGTATCGAGAGAATCGGTTTGAACAATTCCCGCACTCCACTAATTCTTTGCATAGATTATCGATCAATCAAAGGGGGAGTGCTTCATCAGAATGCAGATATAATGGGTCCCATGAGAAAAATGGAACTATTCCTTTGTTCCCTTAGTTCTGTGATCATCCACTTCATCCACCCTAGGAACAAACACATTAAAATGGATCATGGAGACTGCAAGTGGAACCCTATCGTGACCACCCCGAGCTCTTGAAATTCAAATGGCCATATATTTTTTTCTATTACTCCAAATTTCAAAAACTTGGTACTACTCGAAAGGTAACATCATGTAATACACCACATAAACTAGATTTGTTAATGTAGGTGAGGGTAGCTACATGAAAAAGAGGAAATAAAATCCATCATTAAAAGATATAGTTCCAGGTAGCTCAACCACCCAATTTGATGAATTATGGTGCCCATTTCTTCTCCCACAAGTAAAGTATCATGGGGAATGGCCTTGTCAGGGTACCCATGCTTGTTTTCAAAAACTTAATATATGTTTTTGGTGGTTGAAAGTGAAAATCCAAGCTTCCCTCTATTTTCCCTCCTCTCTCTTTCCCATTTCTATATATTGTAAAATGAGGCCCATTTGTAAATGTTGGACTTTCGTGGAATTCTAATGAATAATCCTTTAAGTGTTGCATGTTGATATTGAGTCAGTGCATGCCTCAAATTTGAATCTTTGCAATGGTTTTGTTCCTTCTTCCTTCATTGTAATGGATTGTGCATCTATTTGAAGAAATAAAATTCATGTTTTGTGGCTATTATCTTCCCTAGATGGTATTTTATTGTATTCCCATTCCTCTTAATATTCTTGTAGGTATATTGTGGATATTTTTTATTTTATTTTATGGTTTATTTTTGTTTTGCTCCATGAAAATGAGAGTTTAAATGTTGTTTTGGATTATGGCACTCATGTCTTCCCTTTCCTCCTTCATTTTCCTCGCTTTTCACTCATCCGAGATTTTTTTGCTTCTTTTCTTGGTTCTATCACCTCTCTTTAGTTTATGCTTTCCATTTTATGCATCTCCCACTTCCCCTGGTCCATTTAATTTTTATAATAGGATTAGCTAGTTACATTTCCAAAGAGTAGGAGTAGTTTAGCATTAGGATTATGTAGATTAACAAACCTTCTCTAGAGGTTTGTCTCAAGTAGCAAGTCCCACAACTTGAGGAGACAATCCCATGTTACCCAAAAACACTAATTACTCATCCATTCATTCATGAAAAATCATAGAGTGATATTTTTTGGAGATAACATAACATATTCCAAACAATGTCTAGTAGATGTAGAACTAACATGCGTAGAATGGTTACGATGCAAGTGTACTAAAGGAATGAATTCATCAACCACTAAGTGGGTATCAATAATATATGGGGGTATTATGTGCACTAGAGGATTGACATAGGAGTATAAGTTAGGGGATCGTGAGAAATAGTGTATGAAATTTCAACCTTATGAAAATACTTACAACGCTGAGATGAAGTGTGTGCTACCAAAGGTATAATGGGAGACCTAGGAGGATTATAGTTATTAGGAATAGTGGGTGAGAGGATACTTATAGGAAGGAACTTATGAATTTTAGGGCTATGAGAGGCGTTGTGAAAAACCAAATATTTTTCTATATAAGGACTATGAGGAAGAAATGTAGAAGGATAACTAATCACACTATGAGGGATAATCTTAAAGGGAATAACTCTAATGGTGATAGCTTGTTTATCATGGATGATCTTAAAAATTGATGTATAATCAAGGGAATGGACCTAAGAGAATATATCCTAGGGATACCTAACTGTTGGGCCCCTAAAATATTGACTAAGTACAAATAGCGCGTAGGCACACAAGGTCCCAGTTAAGGAAAGGCGCGCAAGGAAGAAGCGCAAGAGATGGGGTTTAGAGAAGGGTTTAAGGAATCCCGTGGCACGCGCAAATAGAACCAAGGGTTCGGGACTTGGTAAAATTGGGCATTTGGGGAAGAACACGTGAAAAGCATGACCCGCACATGCAGATAAGGTGCCAACTCCGTGACATGTTGGCACAAGAAGAAGCATGCTAGAAGCTTCTAGAAGTACATCATGGTATAAAGTGGAAAGCTCAAGCTTGGAGGAGCATGCTCGCATGGAGGACCACATTCAGACACTTGGCATCGGATCTGAGGGTGCTGGAGGATGAGTTGGCAATCCAGAAAGGCTATAAATACAAGTGCCTATAGAGTAAAAAGAAATAACTAGAGAGTGGGTGGAGCTCTGCAAAAATACTACAAGAACTCTATTAGTGGGTAATTGCATTTGGGAAAGGATGTATTAGGCAAGGGGATTGTAAATTTTCTTTTTAGTAGTATGGTTCCATTAGTCCAGTTGTAATGCATGACTGTGGTCTAGCTTCTCTATGACATTCTATAAATGGCTCCATGGATGTAATGAGGTTACTAGTTATATGAATATGAATATCAATGATTCTGATACATTTTCTTCATAGATTCTCTTCCATTTATGTTTATGCTAAGTATGGATGCTTGTATACTTCCTTTTTTATAGCACAAGTTATATAATCTGTTAAGTATGTTACTTAGAATGATTGCAAGGATCTAGAGGTCATTTTGAGCTCTATGGTTCTCAGTATGTCTTAAATCCTCTTTAAAATATCTTAAACACATATCATAGATAATGTTTCCCAATTTAACTCACATAAAAGAGTGACTCGGCACCCGTGCGTGCTTCGGGTGAGCACCTAGCATCCACCGGGTGATGATAGGCCGATGCGCATGGGGTTCCCTTCTTTTGTAACATGAGTAAAAATGACTACATCTTGGTTCCGTTGCTGGGACCTCTTTTCAAAGTTGTAGTGGGAATTAACATGCATCATGATCTGTGTATTGAGTAATGATAGAGCAGTTAACTTTGGAAAGTGTTGAATCATGGTTCAAGAGCACAGAGGATGAGTTTTCTCAGAGATTCAGCATTGGACCTAAGTTTGATGCACATAGATGGGTAGAAGAGAACCTCTACCATGATCTATATGAGAATTTTTTCTACTGCTTCCCAGAGAACTGTATGAATGGCTTTCAGCCTATGCGTCTAGATCAAGTTGGCATTATGGATCACGTGTGTGGACCCAAGAAGACTACCAGAGGTTGCAAGATGTAGATCTAACATGGACCCATGCTATGGATCATTGGTGGAAAGGAGTACTAGCTAGCTACACTCTGGAGTATGCCATTTCCACATATTCTTGTCTAGAGGTTGTTGAGTTTGAGTTTCTATGGGAGCCTAGAGGATCATTTCTACATGTTGTCCCTCTGGCTATGAAAATATTGATGGTTACCATGAGTTTAGAGGCATTTCCAATGGCTGGATAAACCATTCTGAGCATTGGGTAGGGATTTAGGGTTGAGGAAGATGACAAATATTACGACAGAGAAAGAGAGGGAGGAGAGACAACTCAAGTATAGTGAAGCACGTGAAAGGGAGCTTGCTAGACAACATGAGGCTGCAAGTGTGATGTATCTATGGAGACAGACGTTTCGGGAAGGAGTTGAGGTTCATGTGGAGGACGTGGAACCTGCGTAGTTTGTACTACCCCATCTTGGCAAGCATGTAAGAGTGACCTCTTCGGCTTCTAGTGAGAGTTCGTTGCACAGAGAAAGGAGAGTCATTGGCACATATCTGAACCCACCTAGTGACCAAACCCTTGCGCTTGGTTTTCTAGAACTAGGAGGGAGTGTTATTGACCCAGTTGATATCAAATGGAAGTGATGATCCGTGCCTAGGAGGTAAAATTTTTTAGTTCCCCCTTCTATGGCTGCACATATTCCAGTATTCAAAGGAGTATTTGGACAAGGAGCAAGTGTACAAGCTTTTGGTCTCATGTCTGGGAGTGGTGCGGGGTACAATAGTGGTAGTGGGGCACTATCACAGACCATCGGTGCATAATTCAGTGGAACCGTGGGGGTGCTTGGCATAGGACCTATTGGACCCAAGTGTTTCGGTGGATCTGGTCACTCAGAGGCACATGACTTGGTGGATCCAGCGGCAGAGGAAACACCAAAGGGAACCAAGGCTCTAGCTTAGAGGACAAGGGCCCCAACCACCCCCTCAAGTATTCTTTGAGATTTTGTTACACTTGCTAGATTACAGAGGCATTGAAGATGTTGCAAAACATGTTCACAAGTGTGAACTGTTATGGTGCACAAAGGGTATCACAACCCCGGAGTAGAAGGCTAGTCAGTTTGTAACCACATTGCAAGGGTGCACACATAGTTGGTATAGGAAGTATGACCCTCATCAAATACTAGCAGATTATACTGCTTTAAAGAAGACATTCTTGGTAGAATTCCACATTCTTGAGTTTGAACAAAAGAGCATTAGTGATTTGAAGGAGATTCAACAAGGAATGAGCAGAGAGTGTGTGGGAGTATGATGCATGCTTTAAGACTCTCTTGTCTAAATTGTCATATGATATCCATCCTTCACAACATGCTCGGTGGTTTTTGAGGATTGATCATCCCTTTTCAAAGGCCTTATCTCATTAAATGTTTAGAGACTCGCGTGAGGCATTGGAAGCTACTTTGTGCCGAGGTTGTCAGTAGTATTGATACTTGGTGTTAGCCCATTCCTCGGAGGCTCGATTGCTGTTATGGCTAGGCAAACCTGGAAAATCTATCTACGAACACAACCCATGAGGCTCGTAGTGGTTTATGGTGCATGGATTGTAAAGTAGAGGGTCATGTCAAGGATAATTTCCCCGAGGGATGGTACGCACCGTAGCAAAGATTGTGAAATTTTTCATGGGGACCATGATACAAGTAGATGCCCCTTGTTATAGCGTGTAATCCAGAAGAAAGTGTCTTGTTACTACAAGATATGCACCTCTATAACCCATTATACTAAGGACTGTAGGCTCATTGATCAAATCCATGAGGCCATTGATCATGGGGTGTACTAGACCAGCATTTCTAGTAGTTCCAAGGGTGATGATCACCATTATGAGGAGCACGCAGATGGAGGTACACGCAGAAGGAGTTTTCGAGGATGATTCTATGGTCATGGAAACCACGGGGGAAGGAGTGAGTTCCCATGCATGGAACCTATTTCAATTGTGGATCTACAAAGCATTACAAATGAGAGTGCCTAGACTTGTTGCAGTGCTCATGGTGTAGAAAGAAGCATAAGTATGAGGAGTTCCCAAAATTGTTTGAGCACATGAATCAAAGAACACCGGAAGGACAAGGGAGCTGTAATGGTCAATATTAAGAAGGTAGACACATAATGGATGCCT
Source organism: Taxus wallichiana var. yunnanensis (assembly GCA_018340775.1). Classification (NCBI taxonomy): domain Eukaryota; kingdom Viridiplantae; phylum Streptophyta; class Pinopsida; order Cupressales; family Taxaceae; genus Taxus; species Taxus wallichiana. The sequence continues at coordinate 618,584,639 of CM031243.1, forward strand.
TGGGTAACATGGGATGAAGGTTTGGAGCATGTCTTGGTAACCACAAGGTCGAAAGCTGCATGCGCAAAAGAGATACCAAGGTAGAGGACCCTGGTTTTGAGAGAGGAAGTAGTTTATGGAAAGTACCTGCACTCTCGCATCAAAAGGAAGTTTATCAAGACACTATGGATGTCATTCATGGTTTACAAGGGGAAATATAGTGTCTAAAGGAGTAGTCTAGAGGGAAGAACAAAGAAGGAGATTTGAGGTGCAAAAGGATGACCTGGATGAGGTCAAAGAGGTGTGTAAAATGCTAAGGCAAGAGAATATCATTCCCTTTCTAGGGTCATGGTTGAGAGAGAAGGTACCATGCCCGAGGAGAGCATGAGAGGCAGTCTTGCATGCGAACCTTCCCCTCACACCTTGACTATGATAAGGAGATCACATTGAATGTAGTCAGACATGGATGTCTCCTTAGCATTATCCTCATTGACACAAATGTGGAGGTTAATGTTCTAAATCTGGATGCATGGCATTAGATGGGAAGACCTACATTACAGCCATCTTCGAATGTGTTGTAAATGGAAAACAAGACTAAGGCAATACCCATCGGTGTCTTGAAGGATGTAGCTATCACTATCCAGGGTGCTAAGTTTACCTGGGACTTCAAGTCTTGGTGCTCACCGAGGCGTAAAATTTCCCAACACTACTTGGGTGCCCATGGTGTTACAAGAACAATGCAGACCTTTGGTTCAACAAAGGTTACATCAGTTTTAAAAATAAAGAGGAACGGGTCATTATACCCCTGGCTGATGGGAATTCGACACCCTATATTGAACCTTTGAGGGAAGAAGTTTTGGACAAGATATATGTACACTCAATCAGGGACCCAAAGATAATACATCCTACCGATGAATTTATCCAGTTTGAGGATGCTCAGGTAATAAGTGATACCACAAGTCTAACATGTGATAATTGGGTGCATGGAACTTATGAATTAATGGGATGGAAATTGAGAGGGTCATGATCAACGTGATAAAGGCGCACATTCCGCACCTAGGAGGAAAAGCGTTGCCTACGTATTCGGGAGGAGCCTTCCCGATATCTTTTATAAAAGATAGAAGCTCAATGGAAGAAGGAGAAGGAATGGAGAGGGATGTTAAGCTATGTCATGCTCGAAACAATGGCACGGTGGTGGGCTACCCATCAAAGAGCCTTTTGGAATGGTGCAAGGTAAGAATTCCTCTCTCTCATCGATTCTCTAGGAGCAATGTGCCCACAACCATCAAGGAATACCATGGGAAGGAGCCCACATCTTTCCATATCCAGGAATGCAAGAGGATATGGAGAGAAGGAATGGAAGCTTTTCCACCATCCCTTTGGGTGCACAAGTTGTATTATACACTACAAGGTTATGCATGTGCATGGTACATTCATTCAAGACATGCCACCAGACAGGGAATTGGCAAGAGCTCGCGGCTGACCTCATTCAAACCTTTGAGTATAGGAGTACCAAACCATCAGTTGATAAGGCCTTACAGGGTATCAAGCGCCTTACCATGGGGGATAGTGCCATGGTGGAGGATAGGCTATTGGAGTTACTAGGTGGACCAAGTTTGGAGGTGCACTTTGAAGAGGAAGTAGAGGAAACAAAAGAGTTACAACTTGAGCATGCGTGTTTGGAAAAGGAGAAAGGGAAGTTGGTGTATGTGATTAATGGAGAGGAAGTGGAAAGCTTGGATGTTAGCCATTCTATAGGAACGTGTGAGGTAGTGGATAGTGTTGATACTCATGTGCGTGCGCCTACCATGAGCCCTTAAAGATAAAGAAGGTTAACATCAGTTCAGGAGAAGAACCTAAGGAAGCTATTATTGGAGATTACTAGTCGGAGAAGGAAGTCTCTAAGATCATTGATCTGTTGCATGAATTTGAGGATTTATTCCCATGTGGGTACCATGAGCTCAAAGGTATTCACCATTCCTTAGGGGAGATGAAGATAAAGTTAAGGATGGTGCACACCTAGTCAGGAAGAGACCCTACCGGATGAATCCCAATTTGTGCGTAAAGGTTAAGGAGGAGATAGACAAAATGATAGCTTCTGGGATCATTGAAGTAGTGGAGGAATCGGAATGGATAAGTTTGATGGTAATCAACATCAAGAAGGATGGGCGGATTAGGATCTGTGTGGATTATAGGGAGCTGAACGTAGTTTGTGTCATTGATCCTTTTCTAACCCCTTCACTGAATAAATTTTGGAAGGAGTCACTTGGGCACGAAATCTATTCCTTTACGAATGGATTTTTAGGGTACCACCAAGTCCAGATTGCAAAGGAAGACCAGGAGAAGACAACTTTTTCCACTGAGTGGGGAAGTTTTACATATACGGTCATGCCCTTTGGGTTGAAGAATGTGCCTACTATTTTTTCGCGCATAGTGGTGCAAGCATTCTAGGAATTCATCCATAAGTTTCTTCAGGTCTATCTAGATGATTGGATAGTGTATGGTCTAGTAAAAGACCATTGTGACAATTTGAGGTTAATGTTTGAGAGGTGTAGGCAGTTGAGGATATCCCTCAATATTAAGAAATGCATATTTGCTACACCCTTTGGCACGTTATTAGGGCATATCATATGTAAGGAGGGCTTACTGGTAGATCCCGCTAAAGTTGTAGTTATTGTGGGGTTAGGGGAGCCTACTAGCCGAGAGCGCAAGCATGCAAATTCCTTGGCATAAAGGTTATTACAGAAATTCATCAAAGGGTATGCCAAGATTGCCACGCCTTTAAAGGAGTTGCTTAGACATAAAATTGCCTTCCATTGGGGAGAGGCATAGTAGAGGGAATTTGATACATTAAAGGATAGGCTTATCACCACACCTATATTACATTTTCCCTCTTGGGAAAAGCCCTTCCATGTCCATGTAGATGCGTTAGGAACCGCTATTAGAGAAATACTTGCACAACCAAGTGAAGTAATTGTTGATCATCCTCTATGTTTTGCAAGCAAGAAGTTAACACCAGTAGAGTAGAATTACACCACGACTGAGTGTGATGCATTATCAATGATCTATGCACTTTTTAATTTCGACTATATCTCTGTTGCAACACCCTTCATGTTTTACACCGACCACATGGCATTAAATTATTTGGTAAACAAGCCCATTATGCAAGAACACATATGTTGGTGGGTATTTTTATTTCAAGATTTTAATTTCACCGTAGTAGTGAAGCCTGGAAAGAGCAATTGTGGACCTTATAATCTATCAAGAATTGATTCAGGGGAGGATGTGCATAGTATTGAGGATACAATGCCAGACGCGCAATCGCTTTAGGTTGCGGTGCGTGCCCTCAGATTTGTCGGAAACTATGGTATTCTTAAAGGAAGGTGTGGCACCAGAAGGAATGAAGGCCTTAGAGAAGAAGCAACTAGCCATACGTGTCACACCCTACATGTTGATCAGTGGAGACTTGTACAAGTTGGGACATGATGAGGTGTTGCGTAGGTGTGTATTAGAGCATGAGTGCCTCGCCATCATGGAGGAAGCACATGGAGGAAGTGTGGGTGGGCATTATGTAGGTGATGCCACCATGCGTAAGATATTAATGGCAGGTTTGTGGTGGGAAACCCTAGTACAAGGATTGTAAATACTATTGTAAAGCGTGTGACCATTGTCAGCGCATTGGCAAGCTTGGAAAGAGAGATGAAATGCCTTTGCGCCCGATCCCTAATGCGAGAACCTTGTAAGAAATGGGCAATAGACTTTGTAGGCCCTATTGCACTAGCGGCGTAGGACTAGGTCACACTATGTCATCACTTACATGGACTATTTGACAAGGTGGGCGAGGCAGCCCCAACTAAAGACTGCACAACAACCACAACGGTAAGATTCTTGTGGGAGAACATTATCACGAGGTATGGATGTCCTTTGAGTTTAACTAGCGATAGGGGTACACATTTCTTGAATGAGACCGTGAGGATCCTATTAGCAGAGTTCATGGTGGCTCATCACAAGACTACACCCTATCACCCACAAGAAAATGGAACCATGGAAGCATTCAAAAAATACTTGAGTCATACCTTGACCAAAATTTGTGATGTCGACAGACAAGATTGGGATGACAAAGTATCAACAGTGTTATGGGCTTACAGGACAACTTATAAAGGTTGAACAAAGCCACACCATTTTAGTTGGTGTTTGGCATGGAAGTTGTCCCCTAGATTGAATTCATGTTACCTTCTCTATGAATAGCATGCACAGGAGGGTTGGCTGATGAGCAAGCACTGGAAGAGAGAATTGATGAGTTGATGAAGCTTAGATGAGAGAGGATCAATTTGTAGGTGGAGCCTAAACAACAAAGAAAGCAAAGCAGAAGGCTTGGCATGATCGCCACATAAGAAACAAGAAGTTTGAGGTTGGGAAGATGGTCTTACTTTATGATTCCAAGTTTCTACACCATCCTGGGAAATTGAAAGTCCATTGGTTGGGTCCTTACACAATCTCATACATCCTTGATTTGGGTGCATGCCAGTTACAAGCACTGGATGGGATGAAGTTTCCTGGACATTTTAATGGGAGTAGGTTGAAGCCCTACTATAAATAAGTATTCTTGGTGTTTGTAAATAAGGTAGTTTTACCAGTTAGTTTAGATTTTCCTTTATGCATTTATTTTCTTGTGTTTCCCTTTCACGTTGTTGTTTTGTTTTGTGCCTTGGGCACCGGTAACCTTATTACTACTTTTGAGAATTTGTGAATGCGCAGAGGACTATGCATCATTTTAGTGTGGGGTGGAGTAATGTGAAGGAGTGCATGTATAAAATGCCAAGAAAATTTATGAAGGAGTGCATGGTTAAAATGCCAAGGAAAACTATGTTGAAAGCCCAGTTGAATCACCCAGTTGAAAGAGGTATATTAAGGGAAAATATGGAAAAAGGATGGTTGGTGCTAAGATAAAGCTACATTCAAATCCCACGTACAAAGGAGGAGAAAGCGCATTAAACAACATGAGGTAGGCGAGAGCAAAAATCAGGACAGAAGAAGTGCCTTCGGCACTAGGTACGTGCATGTAAGAGTCTCATGTTAGGGTTGGATTATTTTCATGCTAGAAGGTTGAGGGTTGTCTGCGTAGGTTGGGGCGCGTGAGGGAGAGCACTCAAAATGGAATTTGTTTGTTCACGCAGGTTGGGGTGCGTGAATGAAAGCTCAAGATGGACTTTGTTTGAAAAATCCACATTAAATGTGAAAGTATAGTGGTAGGTGAAGTAGCAATTAATGCTTAAAAGGGGAAAACTATAAATAAAGGGGTCGAGGCACTTCATTTTTCACTTTGCGTATAAGAAGAACGGCGATTTTTTTGTACCTTTGCAAACTAGGGCTTCCAAACAATTGATCCGTGTGAAGAAAAATTTGGAGAGATTAAAGCATGGGTAACTAGTTCAAGTTTGTAAACCAGGAGGAAGGAATTCCATGGGTGTGGGAGAAGTTGTGAGAAGGCACCGTCTTGTGAAGGGAGTATCCCAGTTAGGGTTTGAAGAACTAGAGCATGCATTTAAGTAATTTTCCTCACAAGTTCGAGATCTAAGGTTGGAAAGACCAGAAGAACAAAGAAATGTGAAGTGATTGAAGTAGGAAGAAGACCTAAATAATGAAACCCAAGAAACTAGCTAGTATACCCAAGAAGGGCAAGGGAAAGGGCAAGGGCAAGCAACAAGAAATTGAAGCACACAAAAATGAGGAGTGGTATGCAGAAATGTAGTACCCAGATGGAGTGTTGTTAGGAAAGGAGTGGGAGTCCCATATCAAGAACATGTCTGTAAATGATTATAATCATCAAAAAGTGCAATCAAGAAGGAGTTTGCACTAGAGTTGGTGTGCCCAATGAACAGAACGATGCCAGACGGTTTGCCCATATATAATGATGATGTGAAGGTAAAATTGAGAAGGCAGGGTTATTACAACTCTTTGAGTTTCCCTATTTCAGAAACCTCAGCGCTTATATCAGTGGCTGATGTCGCACGTACATGAGGACTATTTCCACTTCACAAGATGCAAGATGTACATAAATCTTCTTCTCATTTCACATTTCACAGGCCTCATCTGTGAGGGAGATGAGTTGGAGGATGATTTGACTGACAAACAAGCAATTAAGGAAACTATCGCCACCTTTGCATGCAAGAAAGGGTCAAGATATTATGATGTCACAAACATTAAGGATCCGGTGATGAAGATGGCCATGCACCTGGTGTCAAATCTAAATGGCTAGGAGAGATGGACCCAAGTCAATAAGCCCTGGTTGAATGTCTGCAGAAAGATTTTAGAGGGCACCATCTACATGTTTTCCGCATTCATCGCGGATGAAATTATCAAATTCACGAAGGAAGGAGATAAGATCCTTTTTGGAAATGTGCTGCTAACCATTGTGTTTTTAGAGATAGGGGTACCAGATGCATCCGATAAATTTGTATGGGAGTACCCTGTTGAGGACCCCTCACCCACCAAAAGGTTTGAGAAATACGCTTGTGACACTATGAAAATAGTGCACAAGGCGCACTTGGAGAAGTGGTATACATGCTTAAGGAATGCGTTCGGGGTAGAATGGAGAATTCCCAAACAACTGCCAATGGCCACCAGGGGAGAAGTAAAATTTTTTGTGTACCAGCATTTCTGCCTAGGCAGATTCAAATTGATAGATGAGACATGGAGCCCATAGTGTAAGCTCCCCTTTTCCTTCACATCTTAGTACTTCCAAGTGGGGGTAAATAGGTTCAAGGAGTCCAAGAAGTTTAAGTTGGACCTTGGCAGCTTAGACCAAGAACACAGGGAAATGTGCAAGGGGTTGGTCTACCCTAGCAAGCGTGTGTACATAGAGCGGTACATGTCACAAGAAGTGTAAATGACAAGGCCAATGACTCTCCCCATTGTAGAAGGATTTGCAGCGGGCATGTACATTCACATAAGAACCAAGTCAGAGAAGGGCACATATTTGGAAAACGAGGTGTCCATACCTCAAGATCCAATTGGTAGGAAGATACTCATGCCTAGACGGGAGGAAAAGGAACTAGAAAAGAAAAATCCAAGTGTGGTAGGCACACAAGCAATAGGTTCCCCGGGACAAGTGCTAGGACTAGTACATACATGCATAAGAAGAGACCCATAGTGAAAGAGAAGACTCCAGAACCAGAAGAGCCATTAGAGGAGGAGTCCTCGGGAGAAGAAGAAACAAAATCACCTACACCAGAATCCCCGGTTAGGAAGAAGCAAAGGGTAGAGGAGGAGACCACCTCGAAGAGAATGGAAATTTAGAAAAATACATAGGGGAGAAGGATGATAGTGAAGAAGAAGTAAGTGGGGAGGAGGACCCCGGGAAAGACCAAGGGCCACCTGTTTTCAATGTGCATGATTCAGAGGAGGAAGGCGGAGAAGAGGAACAAGGATTCCTTTTTATGCAGAGCAAGGATAGCCAGATAGGAGGAAGTGCCCAAGACATGGGAAAAGATGAGGAGGCTAGTGCACAAAAGAAAGAGGTCCCAAGCTCTATGCAAGAGTAGACAACCAAGGGGTAAAGGAGAGACAAGGAATGTTGAGACCCTGGTGAAAGACAAAGTGGAACCCAACGCTGAGCCAGTATTGAACAAGGAAGAGAAGAGCACAGGAGAGGAACAAGGTAACACTAAGGTCCCTATTTTAACTATAAGTATACCAAAGGGTACCCACATGGGAGGAAGGTGCGTAGATGGTAGGAGGCCAGAGATGGGTTATGTTGATGACCCCAAGAAAGTGTTTCACACATGGTTCCAGAGTACCATTCCAACGGAGGAGCTTGTAGGCATGTCATCTTTTGACAAAGAGGTCACATATCCACAGACAAGGAAAATGATCTCATGGTAAATTGAGTCCCACCTTGATGAGCTGGAGTTTGAGGTAAGCCACGGGGTAGTAATAGCATTTCTAGGACTAGGAGAAGAAAACCTAGTGGGGATACCCAGTAGCTCTCAGATGAACAACTGTGCAATGCACTCAACATGGTCTCCATTGAGATAAAGGCTAGGCTCTTCGGGCACAATGATAGGGTCAAAGATCTAGAAGGGGAGCTAAAGAAGAAAGAAGAAGAGCTAGCTACATTAACCAAGGAATTAAGCTAGGAGAAGTTGATCAAAGCCTGTGGTTGCATGAGAATTAAAGGATGAAAATTCCAAGGTGAGCGTTGTGTACAAAAAAGTGGACTCCATCAACGAGGCCATAATATTGAAGCATTCAGACCTAGCATCATCCACGTAGAAGTTTGGATCTTCCTTGGGATTCCTGGAGGATTTAACAAGGGTCCTCACCATGGAAAGGCAGCCGCTGGCCTTGGAGTCTACAAAAGAAGTGGCTGCATGCCTAGAGAAGGAAGATAAGTGAAGATCGTAGCACTCGTTGTGGAATACGTAAAAAGTGCTTACTTATGTAAGGGTTACTTCCTGCACCACTCAAGGCCGTGTACAACAATTGCATGGAAAAGGATAAAGTGGAAGGCGCCTTAGTCGCCACTCATGAAGCGGAACTCAAGGAGTTCTAGGAGAAAAACAAGGGGAATAGGGCGAAAAGAGAGAAAATCCTTGCCGAGGTTGAGAAAAAGTCTGAAGCCATTGAAACCTTAAGGGGTTCAATCAAAAACTAGTTGAAGGAACTATATCCGCACATTACTTGAAGAATGGACGCGCTAGAGGATATATACAAGGAATTGGAGAAGATCACTGATACCATGAGTGCAGAAGGAGATGGATTAAAGTTTGAGGAGGTGAGCACTTTGGTTGGTGACCTCTGTTAGAGGGCGCAGGATGAAGTCAATGCTTGGAATAAATTGGAGGCTGAATTACAAAAGGATTTTCTTTCTTTGTTGCAGTTGATTCCTTCACTCTCCCATTCTTTCTTCTTTCCCCATTCTTTCATTCCCTTATTCTTTTTCCCATGCGCAAGCCTATTGTATTCTTTCTCTCACTAAGAGATGTGTTCACACGGACAGAGAACAGGCGTAGTGTGGGGTGATGTTGGGCCCCTAAAATATTGACTAACTAGAAAAAGTGCATAAGTGCTATTGGTCATCAAATAGGACTTTACGAAGAGCAACAATGTGGGATAAGAAGTCCCTCCTCTTTAATGGGACAGGTTCCCTTATTCAAAAATGAACCTATTTACAAATATACAAAACATGATTTTCTGGTTGAACTTGGATATTACGAAAGTGTTTTCTATAAAGATCATCAATTACAAAAGGACTGAGGAATGAGAGTACGAGAATGAGCAAAAAGGCAACACTCATAATTATAGATAATAGAGTAATTCTTTATGTATGTGAAGTTACAGTGAATTGAAACAAGATCATTTGTATCATATAAATAAGATGGAATTTAAAGACACAAAGTTCTATAAATAACATCTGCGTAACACAAAGTTTCTTAACATAACACGATAAAATGATCTTCACAAAATTAAATGAAAAGTCTGGGGATAAAAGAGATCAGATAGACAAAGAATGAAAAGCCCTTCTGTATTGATTTCTTTATGATCTATTTACACTTTCAGAAAATAAGCCAAGTTCTTCCTTCCTTTTCAAAATGGCGTGGAGAGGCCATTATATAGCTTACAAATCAGTTACTCTTTGTAACCACTTCTTTTAACTAAAGATTAGTTAAGGATTGCCAATTTGATGCGGAGCATAACTTGTAGAGGCCATAACTTTTGATCCGACCATTGGATCGTCCTAAAATTTTACAGGGTGGTAGATATACATTAGTACTATGCTGGGGACAACTTTGCCTACAAGGTTGTGCTAATTTTGGCACGTTTTTGGGCTCGGATTCCGTCATCTAGTGGCCTAAAATTGGCTCCGAATGTTTTTTCCGCTTTTGACTAGGTCTTAGAACTTTAATAACTTTTGTTGTGCTTTTCAGAATAAGTCCAAATTTCGCGTGAGCCCTAATTTATGAATGCATATTTGGCACGCAAATTTTAGGGTTTTTTTGGCATTTTAGGTTTTTGGCATTTTAGGTTTTAGAGTATTCTTGAAATAAAAGGAGAATCAGTAATGATGTAATAGATCAATGTGAATTCCAGAATGAGAAGTAAGCTATTTTGAAACTCCTGGTTTTATTTGCAAAGTTGTTTATGTGTGTTTTTGGAGGTATTTCAACCTCTTGCAGCTAGATTCACATCAATTGGTATCAGAGCAAGATTTTGATCTTGCGGAAATAGTTAAGGTAACATATTACATTTTTATGTGTAGTTTTTACCTCTATTTTATATAACCATGGCTAGACGTGGGAGGGGAGGTTATGCCCAGATGAATAGGCATATGCAGGAGCTACAGAGACAAGTTGCTTGAGCTCACGGGAGAAGTTACCCACCTTAGAAGGAGACATGCAAATGGGGATGCAAACCCAGATAGTGATATTGAAGAAGAAACTCCATTAATGAATGAAGGAGGAGATGAAGAAGAAAATGAGAGAGACGAAGAAACCTTGAATGAGAGACCATTTGAGGAGAGATTGATCAAGGCTTTAGAGGGAAAGAATGATGACATCAAGATTAATGTTCCTGATTATGGTGGAGGGTTACGACCAGAGGAGTTGATTGACTAGTTAAATCGCATGGAAAAATTCTTTGAGTGGAAAACCCTTTCAGAGGAGAAGAAGGTTAAGTTTGCATGCACTAAGTTAGCCGGACATGCATTGATCTGGTGGGATCACCTACAAAATGAAAGACAAAGGAATGGAAAGGGAAAGATCCAAAACTGGAATAAAATGGTAAAGAAGCTGAAAGAAAAGTTTCTTCCTGTAGATTATGCTCGACACTCTTTCAAGGTTCCAAAACCTAAGGCAGAAGGATCTCAACATTGAGGAGTATACTAATGAATTTTACAAGTTATCAATCAGGGTGGAACAGGGAGAGTCTGAAGAACAAAAGGCTACATGGTACATAAATGGGTTGAGTTACACCATACAAGATGAGCTGAGTATGCTCCGGATCCATAGCCTAGATGATGCTTATCAACTTGCATTAAAGGCAGAGGAAAAGAACAAGAGGAGTAATTTTAGAAGAGGTGTGAAGAGAGGTCCATCATCATCTCCAATGAGGGGCAGGGGTAGATTTGAATCTACAAAAGGTGAATCCTCTAATACAGAAGGGCATGAAGATTCTGGTCAAAGCCATGGTAACTACCAAAGAGGTAGGGGATTTCAGAGGGGAAGAGGTTATAATGGAGGACGGGGCTGGAATAGCCCCCAAAGGCAATATACATGTTACAGATGTGGTGAAGAGGGGCACAGAGCTTTTGAGTGTCCACACTATCCTACACAAGATAGATGGCAAGGAGAAAACCATGAGTAAATCTGGTTGAGGCTGAAGAGGAAGAAGAAATGGAGGTTGCTGCAGACTTGGGTGAAACCCTCATGATAAGGAGGACGATGATTGTCCCAAGGAAGGAGAAAGAACGTGATGTTGCTGGAGCTGATTCGTGGCTTCGAACAAATATATTTCAACAAGATGCACCTCTGGAGGAAAGGTATGTAAAATTATTATTGATGGTGGTAGTTGTGAAAATATGGTTTCAACTGTAATGGTTGATAAACTAATCTGAAATGTGAGAAGCACCCATATCCCTATCGTATATCATGGTTCAAGAAAGGAAATGAAGTAACCATAGATAAAAGATGCCTTATAAAGTTTTCAATTGGGAATACCTACAAGGATGAGGTGTGGTGTGATGTTATCCCAATGGATGCATGTCATATATTACTGGGTAGGCCTTGGCAATATGATAGAAAGGTTACACATGATGGAGGGAAAAATACATATACCTTTTGGAAGGATGGTGTAAAGGTGGTCTTATTACCCTTCAAGGAAGAAGAGAAGAGTGAGGGCTTATTGGCTACAAAAGAGTTTGTTACAGAAATGGAAGAAGTTGGATGTTGTTATGCACTAATGTCAAAGAAGCTGGAGAAAGAAGGCTTTAATATACCTATTGCAGCAGAAAAGATACTAAAAGAATACAAAGATGTCATACCAGATGAGCTACCAGATGGGTTACCCCCAAAGCGAGATATTCAACACCATATTGATTTGATCCCAGGATCGGCCCTTCCAAACCAGGTAGCCTATCGGATGAGTCCGACACAGAGTGAAGAGTTAACACAAGTGACAGATCTAATACAAAAAGGGTTAGTGAGAGAAAGCATGAGTCCATGTGCAACTCCAGCGTTATTGACTCCCAAAAAAGATGGAGACTGGAGAATGTGTGTAGACAATAGAGCCATAAACAAGATCACAATTAAGTATCGGTTTCCAATTCCGCGATTGGATGATATGATGGATGTGCTAGCGGGAGCCCGATATTTTAGCAAGATTGACCTACGGAGTGGTTACTACCAGATCCGAATCCATGAAGGGGATGAATGGAAAACTACTTTTAAAACAAAAGATGGATTATACGAGTGGATGGTGATGCCATTTGGGCTATCTAATGCACCCAGTACATTCATGAGGTTGATGAACAGAGTACTCCAAGAATACAATGGTAAGTTTGTTGTTGTCTATTTTGATGATATTTTGATATTCAGTAAGACAGTGGAAGAACACTTGTTACATCTGAAATTGGTGCTAGACTTGTTACGTAAAGAGAGTCTATATGCAAACTTAAAGAAGTGTAGATTCCTTCAGAAGAGTCTTGTTTTTTTGGGATTTTTCATATCAGGGGATGAAGTGAGGATGGATGAGGAAAAGGAAAGGCAATTTTGGAATGGCCTATTCCAAGGAATGTGACAGAGGTTCGTATTTTTCATGGATTGGAAACTTTTTATAGGAAGTTCATCAGAATTTCAATAGCATTGCTGCACCCATAACAGAGTGTACAAAAGGGAGGGAGTTTGTATGGACCAAGGCAGCAAATGATAGCTTTGAATTGTTGAAGAAGAAAGTATCGTGGCACTGCTTTGGTATTGCCATTTTAGCAAGGTCTTTGAGGTTGACTGTGATGCCTCACATGTTGGGATTGAGCTGTGTTGAGTCAAGAAGGATGACTAGTGGCATTCTTCAATGAAAAACTAAATGAAGTCAGGAGGAAATATTCTACTTATGATGTGGAATTTTATGCTATTGTTCAGGCATTAAGGAACTGGAGACATTACTTGGTAGCAAAGGAATTTGTACTCTTCACTGACCATGAAGCCTTGAGGTATGTAAACACACAAAAGAAACTAAATAGTAGGCATGCAAAATGGGTTTCATTTTTACAAGAATATACTTTTGTTTTAAAGCATAAGTCTGTAAGCAGAATCAAGTTGCTGATGCCTTGAGTAGGCGTGTAGCCCTTTTTGACAACAATGGAAAATAAAGTCCTAGGGTTTGAGGCGCTTAAGGAATCAGTATGAAGGTGATCCTAATTTTGGTGATGTTGTTTAAAGCTTAAGGAGCCTACAAAGTAGTAGTGATTCTTTTGATTATTTGATACAGATGGTTATTTGTTTAGGGGAAACAATTGTGCATCCTTGCTGGTTCAATGAGGGAAAATATTATAAGAGAATTGCATAGTGGAGGGTTGGTTGGACACTTTGGTATAAGTAAGACAATTTCTCTTGTCGTAGAAAAGTATTATTGGCCAAAGGTAAAGAGGCACATCAAGTAGGGTTGTAGAACAAGATGTAGAGTGTTTCAAATGGCTAAGGGTCATGCACAATATCTGGTTATATATGCCATTGCCTATCCCTACAGGGCCATGGGTTGATCTGAGTATGGATTTTGTGTTAGGGATTCCTAACACACAGCGAGGGAATGATTCTATCTTTGTTGTGGTTGATAGATTCTCTAAGATGGCACATTTTATTTCTTGTAAAAAAACTAATGATGCTTCCAGAATTGCAGATTTGTTTTTTTCAGAAGTGGTTCGATTGCATGGAATTCCAAAAACGATCACTTCAGATCGGGACACGAAGTTTTTGAGTCACTTTTGGAGGACTCTGTGGAAGAAATTGGGGACACAACTATAGTTCAGTAGTGCATATCACCCCCAGACTGATGGGCAGACTGAAGTAGTGAACAGAAGCTTGGGAAATCTCCTACGTTGTATAGTTGGAGAAAAGCCAAAACAATGGGACTTAGCTTTACCTCAAGCTGAGTTTGCATATAATAGCTCGATAAACAGGTCAACAGGGAGGTCTCCTTTCCAGATTGTATATGGTAGGAATCCGAAGGGGGTCCTTGATCTAATTGTTCTACCAGGTGAAGATGAAACTAGTGATGATGTAGAAGCATTTGCATAACACATTCTACAGCTACAAGATGAAGTGAGGGAAAAGCTAAAAGTGAGTAATGCACAATATAAAATAGCTGCAGATGCTAAGTAGAGAGTAAGTGTATTTGAAGAAGGAGATATGGTGATGGTTCATCTTAGAAAAGAGAGGTTTCCAAAGGGAACATATAATAAACTCAAGTATAAGAAGATTGGGCCATGTAGGATTTTGAAGAAAATGAGTGATAATGCCTACAAGGTGGAGCTACCTGAAAACTTTGCTATCTCACCAGTTTTTAATGTTTCTGATTTATATAAGTTTCCATGTCATGATGAAAATTTTGCATGGAGGAGGAAGAAATAAACTGAAGAAACAGATGCCGAAGGAGAAAAAGGAGAGGGTAATGTGTGTCTTGACCAAAAGACAATCACTACTAGACATGGGAGCTACAACAGATATTTGGTACAGTGGGAAGGTTTGCAGCAAGAAGAAAACACTTGGATTCCTGAGTGGGAGTTGAGGAAAATTGATAGTGCAAAATTAGATGAGTTCCACAATAGAATTCGCAGGAGCTGAATTCTTTTCAACCAGGGGAGAATGATGCGGGAGCATAACTTGCAGAGGCCATAACTTTTGATCCGACCATTGGATCGTCCTGAAATTTTACAGGGTGGTAGATATACATTAGTACTATGCTGGGGACAACTTTTCCTGCAAGGTTGTGCTCATTTTGGCACATTTTCGGGCTCGGATTCCTTCATCTAGTGGCCTAAAATTGGCTCCGAATGTTTTTTCCGCTTTTGACTAGGTCTTAGAACTTTAATAACTTTTGTTGTGCTTGTCAGAATAAGTCCAAATTTCAATGAGCCCTAATTTATGAATGCATATTTGGAACTCAAATTTTAGGTTTTTTTTAGACATTTTAGGGTTTTTGGCTTTTAGGGTTTTAGAGTAGTCTTGAAATAAAAGGAGAATTGTAATGATGTAAGAGATCAAAGTGTGAATTCCGTAATGAGAAGTAAGCTATTTTGAAACTCTTGGTTTTATTTGCAAAGATGTTTATGTGTGTTTTTGGAGGTATTTCAACCTCTCTGCGGCTGGATTCACATCACAATCACAATACCTCAACTTATTACAATGAATCCGAGGAAAAGAATTAGAAGAGAAGAGAAGAAAAAGGAGAAGAAGACAGGTGGTTATGACTGGGAGGGACCCACTGACTTCAAAATTCACTGCCTGAATCTCTTCAATGCCTCGGCTATGTCTCTGCCACGAGGGACTGATGTGTTGGCTGTAGACTGAGCCCAAAATCCGAGGCACTTCTCCATTTCCTTATCAAACTCGACATGAGTATGATAGTCTTTATTTGCTTCTTCAATGGCAGATTGAAGAGAGAAGATCTCCTTCATTTTCTCTTTGGAGATGGAGCTTTCCTTGAATAGATTATCTTTGACAAAAGCTCTGAATTGAGCTTTGATTTCTTGAGGAAAGAGGCACACCAGAAGTTTCATCCTAAAGATGACAATGTATATCTTTGAAAGCAGATACAACTAGTGTCTTGAAAGCCTCACCCTTCTGCCAACTATTCTTCAGCTCTCCCAAAGCCTCCTCCAAGACTTTGATCTTCCACTCCACGCTGTAAACCTAGGACTTTGACAGATTATCCTTTGCATCATCAAAAACCTTATTCGCTAATAAAATATTCTCATCTATCTGTCCCATGAGACGGAGGTCTACTATGCAACTGCTCCAGAGTTTGAGCTCTTTATCTATGATTCCGATAGTGGAGGAGAGCTTCTGTTGCAAATTGTTCACCTTTCCGTGGAGTTTGAAAGCTTCATCGATGAGGTTCAATCCTGCAACAAGCATATCTTCCACCATGGCCTCCATAGCTCTGCCATAGACGGAATACTTGTGCATGTCTTTGATACTCTGTACTTCTTCTTGGCTCAAAATTACAGGTGGCGGAAGGGTAGTCAATGGGGTAGGGTCCAAAATTTTGTCCTTAGACAAAAGAGATTTGATAAAACCAGTGAGAATCTGGGCTTGTTCCTCCAACTGTTAAATAGTTTTCTGCCCTTTCTCTACCCTCCCAATGACTCTTGTGACCGTTTCCTGGAGATTATGGATCTCACCTTCAGGGGTAGACTCTCCCATAGGAATCCTTGAGAATTCTAGGTCAGATGCCTGTAAGTCCTGCTCTGATTTGTCTACTGTAGGCTTAGCAATCTCCAGGAATTGCTGACCCTGAGCATCAGACACTATCCTGGAGGTGATTCTGGATTTTTTGGCACGAGAAGGAGTAGTGCCTAACAAGGCTGCCACAGCATCAAAATTTGGTCTTGAGCTCCGAGAGGAAGATTTCCTCTTCCTACTGTCAACAAAAGGTTGCACCCATGCAAAATAGGAAGAGGAAGCAGGAGGGGCAAGAGGACCAAGAGACAGAGAGCTCATGACGCTCAAATTTTACACAACTATTGTCTCAAGTTGAGATGTGAGTGGGGCGCTTGAGACAATTGCTGCAGAGGAATCAATAGCACTTGGAAGTTCAGTGCTCTGGACTTCCTTATCTTTATCTGTTAGAGCTTCGTGAGCATTTGTAGGGGTTGCACTTCACTCTCTTCACTTTCACTAAGAACAATAATGTTCTCTGGTCCCAGAGGCACTTCTACCTACTTTCTCTGAGGATCTTTTCCACAGGTTCCTTCTTAACCTCTTTGAATTTCTGCTGGTATACTTGGGAGGATGAAGAAGGAGTAGAAGGTGTAGGTCCTCGCGTTGATGAGGCAGAGGGGTTTGCTCGCACATGTGTGTCCTGATATGGGAGTCGATGCTTCCTCCTTGGTGTTAAACATCCTTAGAGGAGGATTCTCTTGAGTGCCTTCTAAGCTCTCGAAATTTTCTTATCAAACCGCACCTTAGTCCCGACTAATACCGGAGCTAGGATCTCGGCCAGATCATCTTTCTCTTTCTTGTTCCAATCCAAGTCCTCCAAGGGAGTGTGCTTAACCACATTTTCATATTCAAATGAGTATAGGTCAGATTTGTCATCCTGGAGTCCTTCAGGAACTTGGTACAAGCCGAGTTCTTGGATCAATTACAGAGAGAACCTGCCATAATGCCTCCTTCTAGCCTCAAAATCATTGGCACAGTCAGCCCAATAGTCTTCTGTATCTGCCCTATGATGATAGATTATCTTGATGTTCTGCTCAATGAACTTCTTCAAGTCGAAGCAAGTTCTTGGCTTGAAGAAATGAACAGTGATGGGAACCAGGGCTCTTTCTATATTCTGTGCATCCAGGGCTGTTTTACAAGTGTAATTTCCCAAAGAGATGGGAAAGTGCAAACCAGTAATCTTCTTGTCTCTACAAGTTCTCATGCACAATTTGTCTAACTCGCCGCATACTTCTATCAAATCCATCTTATCACCGCAGAACATGGGAAGCCTCGGAGGGGTGCTCTCATACCAAAGTAAAGCTCCGATATAGGAGAATTTTCTCGATTGGATAAAATAGGCACCGTAGTGTGATATCAGTTCATGGCTTCATCAAAAACCTTCTAAAGAGTTGTCACCTTTAAGAAGCCCGACCATGTACATGGTGAAAGCATTATTTACCCTTCGAAATTGCGATTGCTGGTCTCTAGGTGATTTGTGGGCGTAGGCATATACAGGATCATCCTTGTGGGCATCAATGTAAGAAAACCAAACCATTGCCTTGATGCCGCTGTAGTATACATCAGTGCGAAGTCATGTAGAACTTCTTCGTTTCGTACATTGACATCCGCTCCACCAAGTTCATGCCGATGATTTTCACCCAGCTTGATATTTTGAGTTCCTCGCACACCATGTCCGATGAGCGGGCACATCCGTAAATGGAATTCATTAGTAGAGGGTAAACCCATAACCCGAGTAGTAGGATTATAAAATCCGATAATTCTTCATTGAAATCAGCTCGAAAAGAGTCTTGGATAGACGAGATGCTCCCTTCTTAGGGTTCTTTAGCCAGGACTTCGCCACCCGCGCCTTGTATTTTCACCTGCTTGATTGAACAGACCTGTGCTTGATTCTGGGAAACAACTATGGCATTATCCATTTCTGGAATCCTCAATGCAGTGCTAATGGTGGCAACGTCTAGTTTGGCGATGAGTTCCCCGTGTACGTTGGTCAATTCGCTCAATCGGGGTCGGGCGTGAGCTCCGCATGAAAGCACCAGACGAAGACATTGCACCGAGATTGGGAAACCTCCAAATAAAGCCAAACCACCGCCGTGAATCATCTCGTGCCATTGGTGTAGGGTTTGATCTACCATCCTTGCCCAAAATCGCCAAAGTCAAGATGACAAGCTTCACTGTCCCCAATATTGGGAATGACAGACTCTAGTGGTGAGATTTGTTCCTGCCCCGAAATTTGATCTTCATGTTGGCAATAATTCGGAGGGCAGAGCCGCAAGCTAGACTCGGGAAGGAATTACAGAGGGAAAGGATACGTGCAGGAATTTAGATTGCAAGGGTTTGAGCAAAGGATAGCATGGAAGCGGTGTGAAAAACGCATAGGGGGTTTGCTCATTATATAGCCATTTAGGAGAGAGAAAGAAATGAATGCGCATTTAATACATACCTACCAATTTGAATAAGCAAGACATTCGGGTAGAGTAGGAAAAATTAGCACGAATGGCACTTGGTTCATTTGGGACACGAGGGATGCGAAAGCACGAAGCATGCGGTTCGGCCGATTCGGGCGAAGCGGGAAAAGACGCACAAATGCCTTTTGGGACATGCGGGACAAAAGTGCGTGAAGTACGCGACTCGGCCGGATCGGACGAAAATGTGACAACGGGTCCGGGTGAACTTGGGACATTTGGGACGTGAAAGCGCGAAGTACGCGGTTCGGGCGATTCGGCCGAAAATGGAACAACTTGCCCAATTGAACTTGGGACATTTGGGACAAAAATTTCCGACGGGCCCGAAAAAGACAAACTTCGGGGAAACCGGCCGATCGGGGAATAGAGGGCCCAATTGAACTTGGGACACGCGGGACAAAAATGTCCGACAGGCCCGAAAAACACACAAAATGACCCAAAACGTAGATTTTCTCAATTTCTCGACTTTTAACATTATCGACAACAGAAGACACTTAAACTCAAAATTTTGAATTTTCACTTTCTCAAGAGCAGGGGAATTTTGAGTGGACAACAAGTGCGCAAGGCAAAAGTGTGCAGAGAAGGGTTTTAGAGAAGGGTTTAAGGAATCCCACGGTGTGTGTGAATAGAACCAAGGGTTTGGGACTTAGTAAAATTGGGTGTTTGGGGTAGAACACGTGAAAAGCATGACCCGCCCGTGTGTGGATAAGGTGCTAGCCTTTGGTGATAGGTTGCCCAGGAAGAAGCATGCTAGAAGCTTCTAGAAGCACATCATGGTATAAAGTGGAAATCTCAGGCCTAGAGAAGCATGCTCGCATGGAGGACCACATTTAGACACTTGGCATCAGATTTGAGGGCACTGGAGGATGAGTTGGCAGTCTAGAAAGGCTATAAATACAAGCGCCACAGAGTAAACAGAAGAGAACTAGAGAGTGGGTGGAGCTCTATAGAAATACTACAAGAACTTTGTTAGTGGGTAATTGCATTTGGGAAAGGATGTATTGGGCAAGGGATTGTAAATTTTCTTTTTAATAGTATGGTTCCATTAGTCCAGTTGTAATGCATGACTATGCGGTCTGCTTCTCTGTGACATTCTATAAATGGCTCCATGGATGTAATGAGGTTACTATTTATATGAATATGAATAAAGAATGCTTCGATACATTTTCTTCATAAATTATCTTCCATTTATGTTTATGCTAAGTATGGATGCTTGTATACTTCCTTTTGTTATAGCAAGTTATATAATCTGTTAAGTATTCTATCTGGAATGACTGCAAGGATCTAGAGGCCGTTCTGAGCTCTATGGTTCTTGTATGTCTTAAATCCTCTTTAAATCTCTTAAACACAAATCAAAGATAATGTTTTCCACTTAACTCACATAAAAGAGAGACTCGACACCCGCGCATGCATCGGGTGAGCATCCAGCCTCCACTGGGTGATAGGCCGACATGCATGGGGTTCCCTTATTTTGTGATAGGAGTAAAAATGACTAGACTAACCGTAGGGAACAAGAACCAATAGAAGAAGCAACCATAAATGAAACCAATGTAGTAATATGACAAACATTAATGGGTAAATTGATGTGGTGGTAGAAAGGATTTATTTGTAGTCCTACATTTTTCCCAAAATTCCCCAAATATTAAATCAACTTGATAGAAAAATTATTCTCCTTATTGTTTAGATCAACCAAAACACCTCATATGGGTATGTGATTAATAGAAATAGGAATGGACAAGGTCTCCTGAAATAAGTGCAATATCAATATTAGAGTCATAAAAGGTGATGATTAGAACAAAAGATAGTGTATGCTTAAATTTTCTAACCATTCCATCCAATGGTAATCATACGAGGGTAGTGGAGGCACTACACGATAAGCATTATGTACATATGAGGAATATTTCATAATGTATTTTGTAGAGAAGTAGATCATTGAAGATTCTTATCTTAGCATCATCATTAATTAGATTTTAAGATTTAGTAGGCTCCTCATATTCAATAGTCTTATAATCAATAAGATCTTAAATAATGTGAATGAATATTTAAGAAGTTGTCATCAGTAGATAACCCAACACACCAATGATAATTACAATGGAAATTGGTATTGAAACTCTTTCTTTTAGGTCTACTCATATCAACCTCAAATGGTGGAGGGAGAGATATGAGTTTGCACCGAAAAATTATTTTCGATAATGTGAGGGGACTTGGAAAGAGAGTAAATTGATAAAGAACAAGATGTAAATGTAGGTTAACACGTCATGCGAGATGACATTAATGATGTCTTTAGAAGTATAACTAAAATAATTAGGATTTCCTTTGAATGTGGGTTTTCTTGAAAACTTAGCAGTAAATTACACGAGGAAAAATATCAATGTACTTGATTTTGTTCATATGTAAAAATCTAGTCTAGCACACTTTCAAGGTGTGGTATAGATGATCAATAGATATAAACTTGTTGAACAAAATTGAATCTTTCAAAGTGGATAGTAAGATTTTTATTAATAGGTACTTTGAAATTCATTATTGGCTATAATATTGTTCATCTTAGTGAGCAGGGTCTTATAACATAATACATAGGTATTAAGAGGTTCAATAGGACCTTTTCATATTTCAGCCAATTGTGCATAAGAAATGTGTCCTCAATATTAATAGAGAATTGTTCCAAAAATAAATTATCTAAAATAATGAATTCATGGATAGAGTGGGTGGGGAGAGAATGAACCCAATGTACTATGAAGTCCTCAAGACATTGAGGTAAAATATTGGTAAGAAATATGTCATTAGAAACATAATCGATGTCTCAAACATGGAATGAGCGAAGATGCTTAATGTGATCCCCTTTTCCATCATAGATAGTAATTTTTATTGAATCAAACCAATATGTAATCAATATGAAATAAATTTAGGTACAAGTGGATTGTGCAAGAACTATGTGTAATCTAAAGTGTGAGAAGAAGAAGATGCACCTTGCTTTAATTGTAAAATTTTAGCTTGTAAAGTATGAATAAGTCAATATTTTGCATTCTAGAAGAGGATACATGCAAACCATGAGCAAGATGTGGTATGAGTAGTAATAATTATGGAAGATGGAATAGAAATTGAGATATTTGGAATTTATAAAATGGGTGCATCTAAAGGGGTAGGCACTATGGACGTGGGTATAATATATTTCAATAAAATAGAAGGATATTGGACTTTCCCAATAAGGGACTCTTCACTAGACTTACAATAATGAACCACTTAGTAAGTAAGAAGGAAATTAATGATATGATCAATGTGGTGTATATTTTGATGAATTTTTTCATGAAAATCATACATAACTTATACTTGATCTATATCCATAATGTTATTATCATTATGGGAAAATTTATTAGAATACTTAGTATGAGTTTCAAGATAATGCAATGTGACAAAACTAGCTTGGTTAAGGATAAAAGGATTACTAGAAATATGCATTTGAGATAAGGCCATGGAATTATGATGTTATAAAATAGGAGGAAACTATCAATATGCTCAAGGGGTGGATTGGAAAGTCAAGCACTACATCTGATTTGGGCATAAGATTAAATCATATGTAGATTGAAATAATATAATCCAATAAATAAGGAACAACAACATTTTCCCTAGGGTATCAAGGGTTGAAATACTAGTCGACCTAATACATAAGGAATAGATCCTAAATTGGGTGAGGAATTGATAAAAGAGGGTTCCCAAAATTTTTACCCTTAATTAAATTTTAGGTCAATGTATTTAGGTTTTAGATTATATTATAGTTAATTACAAATCTTACGAAGATGGTACAATAGAAATAATAACTCGATTTGAAACTCAAATCAAACGGACATAGCATATAATATACCAATGAACCCAACATAAATTGAAAACCTAAAACAAATCTATAGAGGAAATTAACTAATTAAATATGAATTATAGAGAGATTTGAGAATATACAATGTTGGAAACAACTAATCAATGAACTTCATAATCGAACTATTACTATGAATCCACATAGGGCATGGTCATACCCAACTATTAAGACCATATTTTATGGTCCTAACTAGATTGTATTGTCTTTGACCTACTTTGAATTTTCATATGTAACATTTTGTGGTACTCATTATCCTATATTGGTTTTCACTATCAAACCCTAGTCACACATGTAGTGATGCTCTCTAAATGGACTGGTTATCGTCTCAAAAATAGTTATAGATGTAGAATCCTACAAAACAAACATTAAACTTGGTTTTGGGAACCCCATCTACCACCAACATTAGAACTACTCAAGAGGCCTCAAATTTCACGTTGTTTTCCACCTACAATGTGATATTGACAAAGATCAATCAGACTTGACATTTGATTTGAATTTTTCTTTCTAAAATAATTAGAGAGAGGATGTTTGAGTTCTTATGCAAGATAGATATGGATGTATTGACCCATTTTTTAGCTTTAGACCTGATGTGGGTGTTTGCCTAAGGACCTTATATGTGACAAAGTGTAAGATTTAGGGATCTTTGGATGCCTTTTGTAAGTGTATGAAGTGAGTGCTCTAGTGCATTCCATTTGGAGTTCTAGGAAAGAAAATGAGATAGTGTCAAATTTCTTATATTTGGTTTCATAGATGTTTTAACCAAGAAATGATTACACAAATGAAATATAAGACTCAAAACATGATATTGAATTGAAAGCAGAGATGGAGTACATGTTCATCCTAGACCATACAAATGGGTCAAGACCAGATATGAATTCCTACCACAAGTGTACAACCCTAACTAAGAGAAGAAAATATGCAAAGTGAGGTTTGGGACCTATTAACTAATGTTTTTCTATTGCTTTTGTGCATTGTATTCTCGTAATGTGTTGACATGTTAATGTGTAAGGATAAGAAATATAGACAATGGTCCTCGAAATATCTACTAAGGAATGGATGAGTTATATTTTTCATTACAATAGTGCATAGTCAAATAAAGAGTTACTTGAAGTGTAAATTACCAAAATTGAGTTCTACAAACACCTCCATATTACATATTCTTAAAATGTCATTAGTGCTCAAACCCAATACAAAATTCATTGGCCAAATTAGCTGAAAATGTTTCCAAAGAATTCATTTAACTCTTAAAATCCAAGATCCACATCATTATAGTAAGGCCACCCATGACATAAATAAATTCCTTAAAATGTGTCAAATATATTAAAAGCAATATTCTGCCATAATCAACCATTTTTGAAAGATCATTACCCTCCCTTGAGTGACAAATGGATATTAAAAATGCAATGCGATTGTTCCTTATAAACTTTATAAACCATAAAGGACTACATGTGATTGACCTCTATCTATAGATTTTTTCTATGAAGTTGTTGTTAGTGCAAATCTACAACACCCCTGGATGCTTTCTCAGATTTCTAGTTTGATAATGGGCATCCAGTGTGATTGCACAACATGGAATTTTTTCCCCAAGTGTGGGACTTGCAAAAATGGGAAAAAAATCTCTAGATTAAAGGTTGGTTCCTATTCCTCTGTTCAAGTGCATGCATTCATTTTGCAGAGGATTCACTCAACAATCTATTCTAATATTTTCCAAGGGACCAAGGTTAAGAGATTACAAAAAAAAAATTTAATCTAAGCTAATAAGGTGATGCACCAAGGAATGATGAATACAGATTTTGTTGTTAAACATAGACCCAAAGAAAATGTAATACTACAACCATGCACAAATGATTGAATTGTAATGAAAGATCAGATGAATGCAATGAGTGTAAGAAAAGGGCTAAAAATCACCCACATACTTATTTCATTGCTCCACATAATTGATACAAGGCATTAAAATGGCCAAAATGGCAAACATTTGCATTACATATTCATGGAAAGGTTTGAAAACTCCACAAATTAAACCGTTAGTGCAGAACACAAGGTTGATGTTCGTGCAAAGGAAGGAGAAACCGAGAAATCAAGATATCCAACATTACAATTAAATGAATCCTTTACATTTATAGATGAAGAAAAGAGAGAAAAATAGAGCCTACAAAGAAAAATATAATCTTTTTTCTTCAACCACCTACCATTAATCTCTTTCAAATCAGCCTACAAACCATTAATTCGAGCTCCTATGTTTCTGCATCACAAAACACGTTTTGTTGCTTGTGTGTTCATTCCATTAGAGAGGAAAAATGATAAATTTGGTGAAAAGAAGGAGGGCAACACACCTCTCAATAAAGCAATAAAGAGGAAAGTAATCTTGCATTTTATGGTGAGGAGACATTTTAGGTTTTTCTTGATTCCACCAAAAACTCGAGATAACCCCATCATGTAGAGAATTTCATCCTTGGCGTGTGAGAGAAGGAAACCATGGTAGTTTTGAGCAAAAATGACCCATTTGAAGTAATCTTGGTTCACATTAAAATCTTGAAAGATGTTTTGACATTTTCATTGGTTCCATAAAAACCTACAAAAATGATGTTTTTATCCCCCAATTTGCATAGAGGGCTTGAGACCTTTCCAAAAGTACAATTTTGTTAAAATCTAATCTTTTTCGGATCAAAAGATATGCCCATCTAAAGATTCAAAAAAAAAAAAGGGGGCAAAACTTCGAGGCACAATTTAGGGCACACTTGGCGCGAAACTCCCACTTGTCCCATTTGCTTTGTGGGCCGCCCGACTCATTTCGGGATTCTCATGGGGTCAAAATTCAACACCTAAGCCAATTTTTCTTCCTCCTTCTTGGAAATTTCAAAAAAATGCGGGCCGCTCTGGGGATCAATTATACAGTCCCGAATGCTATCCCTCTTCTCAAATAAATTTTTCGGCGATCGCTTTTCGCCCGATCCGCGCTTGACGTCCCATTTTTCACTTTTGGAAAATTTTCAAAAAACCTACTCCTTTCTCGCAACTTTTTTGCATTTTCTCGCTTGCCCCTCGGGACACTTATCACCTTTTTGCTCAATTCATTTGCTGGAAACGCTTGATGATGTTAATACCTATCTTTTTCCCTTAAAATTCCTTCCCAAATCTCCCCATGCCTCTAATCCCCCAGCATGCGCCATGTGAAAGTTTCTCATTTGTGTGTTTGATAGGGGCATGGGCTTATTTGATCCCATTTTACCAATTTTGATTTCTCTTTGGGAAAATTTTCCCCTTGCATTTACCTCCGTGCTCTTTGCTACCCCATGTTTTGCCACAAAAAATGTCATCGTTTTATTCCCTATTGCATGCGGGGCGTGACTTTCCAAATTTTTCCTTATGCCTCTAACCCCCACCACCGATATGCCCATCTCAAGACACATGTCACCTTCACATTGCTTGTTAGGGATTTCAAAAACGGGCAAAAAATTTTCTTTTGCACCCCTTTTGCGGCCTTTTCACCTTTTTGCATCCCCGCGCGTATTTTTATCCCCCAAATCTCCCCATATCCTAGACCAAAATCTCTCACACTACCCACAAAATACCTCCGACTTGTGGTTAATCGCGTGCTGAATTCACCCGATCCCACCATACTTTTGTCCCATCTATCCTAGAACTGTGGGAACAAAAACTTCCACTTTTTTTTCGCCTTTTTATTGCTTCCACACTACCCGCAATAGATCGACTTGCATGCCATTTCGGCTTTTTGTCCCACATCCCTTGCGCATACTTTTGTCCCATGAGCCACATCTTGCGCGTATTTTTGTCCCGCGAGGAAATTTTCCCCAAAAAACTCCACCGAGCCATACTTTCAAAATATTTGGAGTTAGGAGGAAAATTTTACCTTTCTAGAAAGGTGAGGAAATTCTCTATCTGATGGAATCATCCCCAAAATCCTTTGAGTCCCTGAAGCATGCAAAAATTCCATTTTAAGTACCAGTAAAAGGAAATGGAGGAGGAGTTAGCCAAAAATAAGCATGGCTTATTTTGGATAACAATTCTGGTGACTCAGAGGGCTCATCTGCCTACTAAATGAAATGACCAACTTCCTGAAGCAATCCATTGGGCCATGGAGTCATGAACTTGACTGCCTGTTACTCTCAACTCATTAAAAAATCTCTAAGATGAAGATTGTGAGAGTAGAAAAATTATTTTGACTGAACATGATCTGCAAAATATCATCCTTGGGGAAAAAAACTTGCCAAAGCACTTAGGGAAATGTAAATCTAAGCTACAACAGAATAATGTGCATAAGCACTTGAGGAATGAAAAAATCTAAGCTAATATGTACAAGGTGAGAAGTTTCCCTTAGTAGCAATGCTTTAGATGGATTCCATTAACTGGAATCTGTAGTTCCTCACCATCCAATGTAGACAATTGGAAGGCATTATTGTTTTTTCATTTTGTGACCATGTAGGGGCCACTCCAAATGGCATCAAATTTTGAATGCCTTCCCGGCTTTGCTCGGTTACATCCCACTTCAACATTAAATCTCCAACTTGGAAAATTCTTGCTTTATCTTTCTTATCAAAACTTCTCTTGATCATTACTTGATCCTTTTCCATTGTTTAGGCTACATACTCTCTAGTTTCTTGGAGTTCCATCAATTCTGCATATCTAACCTCCATGGGTTCAAATTCTAACAATTCCAATTGCTTCATGAGTTCCAATGTTGGCAACTCAAGTGACATAGGCAAGACTACCTCTTTCCCATAAACAAGCCCTCGAATGGAGAGTTATCTGGATCTTTTGGGAGTTATCCTATCAGCCCATAGAGCTGATTTGAGATTAGTATGCCAAGTCCTCTAATTTTCATCAAGAGTCCTCTTGATGATCCTTAATAGATTCTTATTTGTGGACTCAGCTTAGCCATTACCTTGAGGGTAATAATTTGATGAAGTGCTCAAATAGATCCCATTTCTAACAGCCCATTCAGTCACCCTTGATCCTATGAATGCCAATGCATTATCTGATATTATAGTGGTAGGTATACCAAATCTGGTTGCTATCCCTTCATAGAAGTCTAGAATACTATATTCATTTGCCTATTTGAGTGCCACTGCCTCAGTCCATTTAGTGAAGTAGTCTGTTGCTATTAGAATCCATTTGTTCCCTTGGCTTGAGTTTGGATTAATGACTCCAATGAAGTCCAGACCCCATTGCATGAATGGCTGGTCCACTAAGATTGGGTGCAATGGAATTTCTGCTAACCTCTCTTTGCCTATGAAGAATGCACAACTCTTGCACCTCTTGATCCATGCATAACAATCACTAAATATTTTGGGCCAATAATAACCAACCTTCATGATTTTGAGAGTTTCACTCTTGGAGAAAAATTACAGCCAACTGATCCATTATGGAACTCTTCTAACACTTTCTCAATCTGATTTGTCCCAATGCATCTCAGCAACACTCCATTGATATCATTTTTAAACAAGACACCATCAACAAGTGCATACGGAATAGCCTACAATCTAAAGTGTCTTCTCTTGAATTTTTTCATCTTCGAAGGGCATAGACCTGTTTACAAGAAGTTCATTATGTCTTGGGTCCAACAAGGAGTGAGTAGACCATCATTTTCTTCTTGAACACCTCTTTTCTCTTGACTCTGTCTGTAGCATTAAAACAACATTCTTTTCTTTGTTTGCTTCAATTGTTGACTCAAAGCCAATTTCTCACACAATCCCTTTCCTTGGACCAGCTTGGTGACTTTTATTTCAATGTCATACTCCATGGCACAAGTAATCCACCCTGCACATTTTTCATTTAAATCTTTGTTGAGGAGGAAGTCTTTAACTCCCACATGAGAAACCAGCAGTTGAACCTTGTTGTTTGAAAATATATGCTTAAATTTATTCAAGCTCCTAATCACTACAAGAACTTGCTTCTCAATGAAAGAATACCTTACTTCATAGTCCTCCAAGATTTGGCTAAAGAAGGCAATTGGCTACTCTACATTTTCTTCGTTTTGTTGTACTAAAATTGCAGAAATTGTATCACCACCACCAAATGCATAAAGGGTGAAGTCTTTGGAGAAATCTAGGTTAATGAGAGTTGATCCTATGAGATAGCTTATTTTATTGCCTCAAAACTTACCTTACCTTCATCTCTGTCCATTTGAAAGCCATACTTTTCTTCAACATCATAGTTATTGGCTTGAGAAGAGCTACAAAGTTTGGAACAAACCTTTGAACAAAATTGATTCTTCCCAAGAAACTTTGAAGAGCCTTCTTATGATTTGGTAATGGCAATGCTCTTATTTCTTCAACCCTCTCTGGATCAATTACTAACCCTTCTTTGGAAACAATGTGGCCTAGGAGCTTTCCTTCATGAGCTAAGAATATGCACTTTTTGGGATTCAAGGATACTCCAAATCTTCTACACCTTGGAACACTTGTCTCAAATGAAAGAGATGGTCTCACTGCATTTTTAGAAAATACAGTAATATCATCTAGGTATATCAGCACTATTTTATTGATCAATCCCTTGAATGCCATGTCCATTTCCCTTTGGAAAGTAGCTCCGGCATTAGACAACCCAAATGGCATTTTTCTATATGCATAGGTTCCCCATTTGGTGGTGAAGGTGTTTTGAACTGATCATCCTCCTTTACCATGATCTGATTATACCCTAAATAACCATCTAGCAATGAAAACCTCTCGAGCCAAAGCAATAACTTGTGAAAATATGCTCCATAAAGGAAGTGGGTAGTGATCCTTGAGGGATGATCTATTCAAATCTCTAAAGTCTACACACAACCTGATTTCCCCACTCTTCTTTCTAACTAGAACCAAGTTTACAACCCAACTTGAATGCTTGATGGGGAATATGATACTTTCTTCTATTAACTTATTTAATTCCTTCTTCATGAGAGGCTCAATGTGTGGATTGACCGGTCTCTATTTTTTCCTAATGGGCTTAGCACTTGGATCTAATTCAATTATATGTTGAGCTAGATTGGGATTGAAACCTCTCAAGTCTTTATAGCTCCAAGAAAATACATCCAGGAACTCTTGGCAAAGTTGCATGAACTCATACCTTTCTTGCTCGGTTGCTACTTTACCAATTTGAAGTGACTTGCCTTCTCCAACTGTGATTGGCTCTGAATCATCTCCTTGACTTGGATGTTTGCTTTTTCTTTCCTAAATTGATCATTAGGACTAAATATAGACTCTAAATTCATGATTCGTTTTAGCATTTTGTTTTTTTCTCACTGTACCACTTAATCACTGTATTGCTGTCCCAATTTTTCCTGATTTTTGGCTGAGAACTCAGCTTCCTCTTGCAAGAAATTGATGATTTTCTAGTCACTCTCAAACACTTGCCAACCTATATTATTTTTTGGAATTGATGGCCTCACAATCACATGTATGTTTGGCTACATTTGTCTCTTTTGATACTTTCCACAACATCAAAAGTTGCTCCAACTATGCAAGTCTATCAGAACTTGGTTCTCTTTCCTAGGAATGGAGTTGAGGCCAAAACCTTCAAAATCTTCAATGAGACCCAACACCCTATTCCTATAAATTTTGAGTAATTCATTCTTAGTATCATGTTGCCCTTTAATTTGATTAACAATCAGCTCACTATCACCGAAGACTTGTAAGTTTTTGATGCCCTTTTTCCTTTACCAATGCAATCCATGTATCAAAGCTTCATAATCAATAGTGTTGTTGGAACACAAACTGGAATCTAAAAGCTGAATAATACTTAATGCCTTAGGTGAAACAATCATAGCTCCTCCTCTTACACGTTGTCTACTTCTTGATCCATCAAAGAACAACTGCCATACCTCATTGTCTCTCTATGGTCTAGCTTGGTGATGTTAGGCATAGGCTGATTTTCTTCATGCATGTAATAGACTCCTAGTTCAAATTATTTCATTTATTTGTATGGATCAAAAGCATGTACCTTGCTGGCCCATTCATCAAGAGTTAAATCTGGATGCTTCCAACTTTGGTATTAGCTTCATGCGTGTTTGGATAATCCTCTTGATCAAATGATGAACAATTGGCATTGATTGGGCTTGGAGTATGAGGCTCTATGTGAAAGTTTACAATAGGCTCAGACCTGATTGTGGCCTTGGCTCCATACCTTGTCCTAAATAGCATATGTGACCAATCAGTAGATAGGTAGCCTCCAATCCTAGCTGTTAAATCCCTTAACAAACATAAGGCAAAGAGTGGTGGAAAATCTATCACCGACACATCTTGCAAAAAAGTGACATTGGGGCATGAATGCAAAGTAAAGCTTAGATCCTTAATTACGCCAATTTTTGTTACTAATGTCCCATCTAATCACCACCCCCTTTGATTTGACTTGATATTGAAGGCCCAGATGATCAGCTATTTGCTTGGGCATCACGGAACTACTTGTCCTAGAATCAATCATAAAATTATGTACTATTTTATCCCTAATGATCAATGAAACATAGAATGGAGGGGGCTTCCAAATTTTACCTTTTTGTCCCTCATGATTCCTCTTAGAATGAGTGGCATTTGTGAGTACCTTCTCTTGCAGATGAGCTAGCTAATTTGGGGATGACCAATTCTTCATGGCATCTTGTAGCAGATCCCTTTGTCCTAAGATGGATAGTGACTCCCACATGGATATGTTCACATTAGTCTTCTTCATTTGTTCAATGATGTTAAATGGGGATGAGCCATCTCTCTCCTACCCTTTAATCTACACATTCTTTTCTTGCACATGGGTTACAATAAATTTGAGCTGGTCTAGAAAGGTGGCTTGGGTTGTCCTTACACATTTAGAACTATATTTTGCTTGCCAACACCTTATGGGGTGATGGAAGGTTGTGAATCACTTGGACCTGATGGCTGCCCTTCACCAATATACCTCTTCTTTGACCATGTGTTTGCTGCTACACTCTGAGAAAGTGTTTTATTCACACCACAAAAATCTTCAGCCTGCCAATTCACAAGTGTAGTCTCATATGGAGTTGTATCTTGTTGAGATGTTCCTTGTTGTTGGTTTGTTTCTCCCCTTGCTTCACTCTCTACACCAGTTGTTTTCACCATCAAAGCTTGGTTCAAAGCACCATTGAAGCACATAGATTGATTGTGAGGTTCATTACATGGGAAACACCAATCATACTCTTGAGCTATATTGTTTTGCATTGGCACTAAGGCTTTAGATGTAGATGCAACATTGGGGTTATATGACTGAAATGGTCTATTGGGGGAGGCCTTACTTGGTTTTGATTTAGAGTGGGTTGGGTGGCCTATTAGGCTGATATGGTTTCCTATGGGGCTGAGTTTGAGGCTGATAAGAAGACCTAAACTTTGAGCTTGTTGTCTCTTGAGTGTAACTAGCTCATTGCCTAGATTTTGCAATTGTTTCATATCTTCTTGGAGCTCATTTGAGGCACTAGAGGTTGAAGCGAAGTTTCATTTGAGATCTGATTTCTAGGAGTGGGAATAGGATCAAAAGTAGGTGCTTGACTAGTTTACCACTTCCCAACTCAATATAATGGCATCGAGGCCTAGGTGCAATTCTCACCTTGGATAATGGTGATGTTGTAAGTCTAGGTAGAGTTACACCTCCCGTGGATTGGATCAACATAGAAATGTCAAAATTTAAAGCTTTGAGAAAGTATAAGAAATCACCTTAAGCTATGGCCTCACTGCCAATGGGATTCTAACCCATGTTCTTTGAAATATGAAGTTAAGTCTGTTAGCTACTCATTTGGGGCTCTCTAGATTATTGTTAGTTGCTCCAATAGAGACAAGTTGTCTCTTTTTTCTCCAAATTGGTTATGGAGGGTTGTGCACAACAATCGGTTCCATTCTAGATAGAGCCTGCATCAAGACTTCTGAACCACTGCAATGCTTTCCCTTTGAATGAAGATTCCAGTAATTTTACAGCAATTTCCATCTCAAAAATCTCATGGATTGCACAAACATTAGCAATGTCTTTGACATGATCACCAGGAGTGGTATGATTTTCTCCAGTGAAGTATGGGATATTCTTCAATGCTGCAATTGGAACTGGATTTTGTGCATTAAGAGAAAGTGGGCTGCTGCCAGTAAAGTTGACATAAGGATTGGGTTGTGTCATTATGATTGGCCCGAGAACCCTTGTTGATTGGAGGAAAGGTCTACTAGGTAGAGGATTTGATAGAGTTCTGTTTGGTAGAGATGGAGACCTTTGAATTCTTCTTCCCCTTTCTCTTCTTTCGGGAATACTTGTAGACATTAAGACAATCCCTCTTTTCTAGCTCTTGACCTTGTTTGTATTCTTCTCATGAATCTTCAAGCTTGGATTGTTGAAACTAGTTGATTCTATCCTTTTGGATTCGCCAGATGTGCAAATAAGGGCTCTTTCAAGCATGAAAACTTACAACAATTACACATCAACTTTGTTGTAATGAAGATGAAGACCTCTAAGGTCCCAAATAGTGCATGCCAAAACTATTAGTGAAAATATACAACACCCCTCGATGCTTTCTCATATTTCTAGTTTGATAATGGGCATCCCGTGTGATTGCACAACATGAAATTTTTCCCAAGTGTGGGACTTGCAAAAATGGAAAAAAACTCTCCAGATTAAAGGTTGGTTCCTATTCCTCTATTTAGGTGCATGCATTCATTTTGCAGAGGATTCACTCAACAATCTATTCTAATATTTTCCAAGGGACCAAGGTTGAGAGATTGCAAAAATAAAATTTTATCTAAGCTAATAAGGTGATGCACCGAGGAATGATGAATATAGATTTTGCTGTTAAACACAGACCCAAAGAAAATGTAATACTGCAACCATGCACAAATGACCAAATTGTAATGAAAAGATCATATGAATGCAATGAGTGTAAGAAAAGGGCTAAAAATCACCCACAAACTTATTTTATTGCTCCACATAATTGATACAAGGCATTACAATGGCCAAAATGGCAGAACATTTGCATTACATATTCATGGAGAGGTTTGAAAACTCCACAAATTTGCTGCAGAATAGAGACAAGGAAGGAGAAAATCAAGATATCCAACATTACAATCAAATGAATCCTTTACATTTATAGCTGAAGAAAAGAGAGGAAAAATAGAGGAGGAAGAAAAATCTGATCTTTTTCTTCAACCACCTACGCCATTAATCCTTTCAAATCGGCCTGCAATCCATTAATTCGAGCTCCTATGTTTCTATCTTGTGTGTTGGAGAGAAAAAATGATAAATTTGGTGCAACACACCTCTCAAAGCAATCTGATCTTGCATTTATGGTGTGAGGAGACATTTTTAGGGTTTTCTTCCACCAAAACGAACTGATTCTTCATCCTTGGCATGTGAGAGAAGGCAACCATGGCGGTTTTGAGCAAAAATGACCCATTTGAAGCAATCTGGTTCACATTAAAATCTTGAAGATGTTTTGAAATTTTTCTCCATCAAAACATGCATAAAATGATGTTTTTATTCCCCCAATGCATAGAGGGGCTCGAGACCTTTCCAAAAGTCCACTAATATGAGTAAAGACTAACACCTAAATAGCCTTAACTTAGCAAGAATTGAACAACAAACTAAACACCATCAAGATAAGAATTAAACAAGGGTTAGATGCTAGCATTCATCAATACAAACTTTGAAACTAACAATGCTAAATATCTAAACTCCTCTATTCTCTAACAACAAATAAATGAATGGACCTAAGTAAGCTCCATGGCTATCAAAATAGTTGTCCTTAGTATGCCAAGTAACCTAGAATGAGGGCCTATCAAAGTTGGGCTACAAGACCCCTTTCGACACCTCCCATATGACCTAAGCACTTAAGAAAGAGGCTTAACTCTTCAAGATGATGAACTCTCAAAAGGGCAAGGTGCAAGCTCTTAGTCTCTTTGCTATATGCTTTGCATTTTCTCTCTAAAGGAGTTTAGGTGTAAGTAAAAGGTAGGTGGAGGGCTCTTTATATAGCCCAAAGGATAAAGGATTCAACACATTCTCATGAATGTGGGATAAAGGTAAAACATGATTAGGAATGGATAAGGTTGCTTTATTAAAGGTAACCTTACTTTAGAAGGGTTTAATACATGTTTAGCAAGTCATGGGAGTTGGGGGTTTTTAATTAATCAAAGGTGATTAACTAATAGGTAGATGTAAGCTTATAGAAGATAATTAGAGGAATATTAGTACAATTTAGGCTATTATAAGGGGATTAAATCAATTAAATATTGATTTATTGGTTAAATGGAAGGGAAAGCTAATTAATTAATAATAATTAATTAGTCTAGGTAGAAGGGGTGATTTATTAACTGGAAGGTCATTAATTAGGTATTTGTTGATAGGTAACTTAATTAATTAGCTTAGTGTAATTAATTAATGATGATATGAGGGAAAATGAGTGCTTTTGACGATATGTCGTTGATTTGTGAGAAAGGGGATAATTAGCGCAATTTAAGTATTTAAATTGCTTGGGCGTAATTATAGGTGTCTACATTTGCCCCTCTTTGGGGTGGCATAAGTGATGCCACTTCAAAGATAGTAGATAGAAGAGATTTTGAAGGGATAGAAGAAAAATTAGTAGGAGGGAGAGATGCCCCCTCGAGTGTCGATGGGGTGATGGAAGAAGCCGATCGACGATCGAAAAAGGTGAGATATAGGCAGAAGAAGGGGGACGAGGCAGGATGCCTCGATGAGAGGGAGAATTAGGGGTGAAAGGGAAGTGGTGTAGAAGAAATATGGATGAGGGGGGAGAAGAGCTTAGCCTCTAGCCACGCGTATTTGTTTGAAACAATTTGGATGTCATCATATTGCCATAGAACTACGTCATCGGTCCTTATGAAAATATAAGCATACGACAAAGGTAGAATGACATGAAAAGCCATAATACGAACAATTGTCCATTGCTGAAAAATACCAACTCCACGCAACATACAAAAATGCAATGCAATACGAGAAGGAAACAAGCTCATCTAACAGGGAAAACAAGTACGAACGCACATATCCAACCCAACAACGGTCAAGATAGTTGTACAAATGTTTTGTTATCAGTGCTGAGAGATCCACAAGTTCATGATTGATGACAAGGGTTAAAAATGATGCCCCAAGCAAGGATACATGCAAGGGGAAATGAAAATGGACACGGGGTCCATGAAAAGTGTTTGTGCGCAACGAAACAACACCAGGAAACCAAAAGTGCCCCAGAGTACAGACGAAGCAAGCAACTAGCTTTTGTGAATGGTTGTGAATCCAGTGATCCACGAGTCATATTAATCAGGGAAGATGTGAGACAAACCAACAGGATATGGAGAAAATACCATGCGCAAGACACAAGTTTCAGCCGTAAGAAGCAAGTTACCATTTTGTAGGGTGTTTTACTTTTTAGGAATTTTTTGAAAAATTTTGCCTTGTTTTTGGATTTTTTTGATATAGTAAATGTTTGTATTGTTTTGGCTTTCTTTGAACCATGATAAACAATAGAAGAAAGGAGAAGAAGAAAAAGAAGGGCCTAGGGGCAACAGAAAGTGCCCTAGGTGGAAGAAAAGAGAAACAAACGACAAATAATGTCCTTGTTTAGTGGAAAAATTAAGAAAAAATAATTATTTGAAAAATAATTATTTACGAGGGTGTGAAGAAGAATAAAAATCACCAGGGAGCAATAAAATTGTCCGGGGGAGAAGAAAGGGGTATTGGACAAAAAATGCCCCAATACGGTGAAAAATAAGAGAAAAATAATTATTTAATTAAAAATAATTATTCCACAGTGAACAGAGGAGAAAATGGTGAGCTAAACGGGTGTCCCGGCCGTCCGATCGGTGAAAAAGGTTAATATACCCCCCCAGGGGGGTAAAAACATCGCAATCAGTTCATTTTAACCGCTCAGTTTAGAAAACTTACCATGAGGCTCTGACACTCAGGAGAGATGGTGATCGCACGTGATCGTTTGAGGCGTGCTGTAGATTGTAGATGATAGATCTGTAGACAATATCAAATGTTGTTTTCAAGTGTTATTTTGATGTATATGGATGGGATGATATGATGATATTGGTGTGGGGGGATAGATTTTTTATTATGCGCAACCCCTCTTGCCCCATTGATGATATGATATGTGATGATTAGCTTAACATACATGCATGATGTAAAACTTAGCATTTTTGTTTATATATGATGTATAGATGATGTTAGATGTGATGATAGTGATGGTAATGTGATGTGAATGATAACAAAACAGAGCACATGCAAGAAACACAACCAAATGCTACAAAGAACACCAGGAATTAATGCAATACACCATGAATCACCATGCCTTATTAACAAGTAACAAAACACAACCAAATGCATTAAGAAAGAAATAAAGAATTAACACACTAGCATGTCGAAACCCACTACAATATGCACAAGCAAGAATGAATCTATTCTAAGCAAGAAAAGATAAACTATGACAAAGTACACCCAAGCAACAAACAACTCAAAAGTAAGCACGCAAAACACTATACAAGCAACAAGCAAAGCAAGAAAACAAGACAATGCA
Source organism: Taxus wallichiana var. yunnanensis (assembly GCA_018340775.1). Taxonomy (NCBI): domain Eukaryota; kingdom Viridiplantae; phylum Streptophyta; class Pinopsida; order Cupressales; family Taxaceae; genus Taxus; species Taxus wallichiana. Next base: position 618,621,887 of record CM031243.1, read on the forward strand.
AGTAAATGTTTTTGTAAGATATGTTTTCATAAACCGATTTTCTATTGTTTAGGTTTTTGTGAAACAATTTTATATTGTTTTTGTGTTTTGTGAAACAATTTTCTATTGTTTTTGTGTTTTCTCAAAATTTTATTGTTTTTGTGTTTTCTCAAAACAATTGTGTTTTGTGTTTAATTTCTTTTTTGTGTTTTTCTCAAAACAATGTTCTATTGTTTTTGTTTTTTCCTCGAAACAATTTTCTATTATTTTTTTGTTTTCTCAAAACAATGTTCTATTGTTTTTGTGTTTTTCTCGAAACAATTTTCTATTGTTTTTGTGTTTTCCTCGAAACAATTTTCTATTGTTTTTGTGTTTTTAACAGTTTTCCAAAGCTATGTGCAGGTAACCAAGAAAGCATGGATGCCCCCAGCATTAGGTGGGGAATATACAAGGGTAGAAGCCACACACTTATGAACAAGAAGGTGAAGTCATTGAGTTTCCCCCAACATAAGATGGGAAATAACGAAAGACCACGTCCCTTACAGATGAATAGAAGAAGGCAAAGCCGATCAAGGCTGACAAGATGGTGTGCACAAGGAAACTCGAAGGTAGAACCAGGTCCAGGACAAAGACAACTACCCTTCTAATACAGAATGCTTGTGAACAACGAATCCTCCCGAGGCACCGAAACCGGTTTTCACCCAAGGACTTGTCCAAAGTGCCACAATTGTGTGGTTTTCACTAGTGGATGACCCGCTTTTCTCTTTTTTTTTTTTTTTTTTTTTTTTTTTTTTTTATTTTTTTTTTTTTTATTTTTGTGCCATGTTCAAGCATAGAACTTCTTAAGATGCATGGCATTCATTGGCTCTCGAGCTCATCACCATTGGGGTGAGCCAGTTTGTATGCCCCGGTGCCGTACTTGGCAACTATGACATAGGGTCCTAACCAGTGTGGTTCAAACTTCCCTTTCTTTTCTCACTCTACTCTAGTGTTGAACTGGTTCTCCTTCATAACTAAATCACCCACCTCAAACTGGTGAGGGATGATTCTCTTGTTGTAGTTATGGAGATTCTGTGTTGATATACCTTCAGGTGATTAAGAGCGCGAATGCGCCTCTCATCCAGGAGCTCTAACTCAGCCAATCTTGCCACTCGATAATCTTCATCCTTATCCAAATAGTCCCGAAGAGAAATTCACAGGATGGGAGTTCAATCTCTAAAGGGATGATAGATTCTATCCCGAACACTAGGGAATATGGCGTCACACCCGTAGGAGTGCGAATTGATGTTTCGGTAGGCCCAGAGGGCTGGGTGGATTTGTAGGTGCCAGTTTCGACCGGTTTTGCTAACCATCTTCTCCATTATCCTTACCAAAGTCTTGTTTGTTGCCTCAACTTGTCCATTACCCTGAGGGTAATATGGCGTGGACCATTTCAATCTGATTTGGAACCGTTGGCAAAGACCTTTCACAGTTTTGTTCTTAAATGACTTCCCATTATCTGTGACAATGGCTATAGGATACCATATCGGCAAATAATGTGATTCATGATGAATTTAGAAATCTATGCTCCTGTGACATAGGTTAAAGGGACAACCTCCACCCATTTTGTAAAGTATTCTGTAGCTGTGATGATATGTGTATGACCATCGATGAGGTAGAGTAAGCTTCCCTATTAGATCAAGTCCCCACTGGAGAATGGCCACGGGTAGTGATTGTCAGTAATGGTCATGATGGAGCATGGATGAAATTTCCATACTTTTGGCAAAGCACACATTTTCTAACATAATTACAACAATCAGTTTCCATGGTGGGCCAATAGTAACCTACTCTTAATAGTTTCTTAGCCAAGACCATTCCATTTGTATGTGCTCCGCATACTCCTTCGTGTACTTCTTTAATTTCCTGATTGACTCCATCACATCCAGAAAACAACGTAATAGATTCCCATCATAGCCACGATGATAAAGTGTACCTCCTAAAAGGGTGTAATGGGCTATCTAGCGAATCAGGATTTGCTTTTCAGAATGGGAGATATTGGGAGGGAAAGTACTATCCTTAAGATAGGTGAAAATGGGTTCATACCACGGGAATAGGGACCAACAACCTCACAAGCCAGGCAAGATTCTGGCACGTCATACGCGGGCTGGTGTAGATTTTCTACGAAAAATGGCATATCATTGTTCCCTGGTGGAATACGAAGCATAGATCCCACCATTGCCATAGCATCTACCGATCTATTCTGCGCTCTTGGGATCTGCTCAAAGGTAATGCACACAAAATACTCCTTCAGAGTTTCCACCAACTTCTTGTAAGGTATGAGCTTGTCATCCTTAACTTTATACTCATCATTAACCTGTTTGATGATTAGCTCATGAATCACCTACAACCTTAACATGTTGAATATTCCACTTGATGGCTAGCTTCATCCCTGCAATGAGTGCTTCATATTCCGCAATGTTGTTCGTGCAAGGGAAGGCCAGGTGGAAAGCCTCATGGTATAGGATCACCCAAAGGAGTAATAAGGACCACTCCTACACCTGAACCATGAAACGTAAAAGATCCATCAAAATGTATCTACCATACAACATATTCTTCAATGTAGAGCAAAGATGCATCTGCAGATCCAGACTCAAAGGTTCTTGTGCTTTGCAAAGGTGCTTCCACTAGCTGGTCAAGTACTTGTCCTTTAACTATTTTTGATGGACAAATTCTATATCAAACTCACTGAGTAGAATGATCCAATTAGCCATTCTACCTGTGAGGGCGGGTTTGGACAACAAATACTTGAGTGGGTCGACCTTGGATATGAGCTTGGTCTTAGTATTTAGCAGGTAATGGCGAAGTTTCTGAAAGGTAAAAACAACGGCCAAGCAAGCCTTTTCAATCTGAGGATAATTAAGTTCATAGGTGATGAGGGTGCGACTCAGATAGTACACTACTTTCTCTTTATGGCTAAGGTCATATTGGGTGAGCAATGCACCAATAGCATATTATGTAGCGGAAATATAGAGCAAAAGTGGTTCTCCCGAGTGGGAGGCATGAGGATAGGTGGATTAGCCAGGTACTATTTAAGCAAAGAAAAGGCTTGCTTGTTGCTCTCTGGTCCCCGTGATGAAAGTGACATCCTTCTTAAGAAAATGAGTGAATGAGTGACATTTATCTCGCAAGTCGAGATAAAGCAATGAATGGCTTGAATTTTCCCCTCAAAGCTACGCAGCTTGCTTGATATTCTCAGTGGAGGCATTTCTGTGATGGCAGACACTTTTAAAGCAGGTCTACCTCAATACCTCATCTCGACACGATGAAGCCTAATAGTTTCCTGATAAACACCAAAGACACACTTCTTTGGATTCAATCCCGACTTTGTATTCACGCAGTGTTCAAAGATACGCCGCAAAATGATAGGATGATCCTCTCTTGTTTTGGACTTTCCCAGGATGTCGTCTACGTAGTCTTCCATGATGTCATGAATCATATCATGAAATATTACTGTCATGGCCCACTGATAAGTTGCTCCCGCATTCTTAAGGCCAAATGGCATCACCTGATAATAGAAGGTGCCCCAAGGAGTTGTGAAAGTTGTTTTGTGTTGGTCTTCCTCAACGATCTTAATTTGATTATAACCCGAAAAGCCATCCATGAGTGATAGCATTTCATACCCTACGGTTGAGTCAACAATCATGTCAATGTTGGGCAACGGAAAGTCATCTTTAGGGAAAGCTTTATTGATGTCCCTAAAATCTGTGTAGATTCGATACCGATAGGTTTCTTCTAGACAGGAACAATGTTCGATATCCATTCAGAATAATCAATTGGCCTGATGAATCCTACTGCAAGCAACCTTTCCAACTCTTCTTTAACTAACAAGGCCACTCTTGGGTGCATCTTTCGAGCTTCTTTGATAGGCTTAGTGTCTCTCATGCACAACCAGGTCAGTGCACCACCAAAGTTGATCTAAGCCGGGCATGTCTTTGTAAAGACCATGCGAACACATCAATAAACTCTCGCAAAGAGATAGTGAACGTCTTTTGTTCTCTCTCTGCCGAGAGTGATGCTCCCAATTTTACTATCTTGGGATCTTCTTCACACCAATATCGACATCAATGGTTTCTTCAACTAACAATTTTGATAAATCCTCCATACGCGTAGGATCGGGAGGTAGGTTGAGATCTTCATCCAAGGATGTCTCTACGAGATTTTCATCCTTGGCATGGTCACTTTGTTTGTCCTTTGATTTTCTTATTTGTTTGTCAGCCAGTGCCTCAAAGAGGTTTTCACTATGTGACTTGGACTTCATTTTTGCCGAGGCTTTTCTTTAGAACTCTTGCCCTCACTTTTCTTTAAATTTTGCTGACCACGAAGTTCAGCCTCCTCACCAAAGTAGGCGTAGGTGTCTAAGTCAATAAAGAAACCCTTCTTGTGATCTCCAATGGGAATTGTATCCCTTATGCCCATGAACTCTGCAATAGCCTCATCATTCTCGAATAAATCTAGTGGCACGTGACGTTGTTGGTCCCATTCAACAAGGGAAGGGTACACAAGGTCAAGGATTGGTTCAGTGGGGGTTATGGTCAGGACAACATTATTCATGAAAAGGTTCGTGGAGGCCAGATCCTCATATTGGCTACAACAGAATCAGATCACTGTCTAGATAATCGAGCCATCCTCACGCTCTGAACAAGTCGCATCTTGATCGTTAGGGTGTGCCCCATAAGGGTGAATCCCAATGCCATATCTTTCTAGCTTTGAAATGGGGGAGAGGGACTGGTTCCTTTTTGTCCTGTTCATTCTTACCACATCCTAGGCCTTTGTAGCCCATGGAGTACATCATTCTACTAGATTTTTCATATTCCGGGGTTTGATAACAAGATGGCTGAGTGTCCTCAGGGACCCAAGTAGTAGGTGGATCAAGCAATTTTTCCTCAGCTAACAAGCCTCCAGGTAGGAACGACCCAATAGTGTGTTCCTCTCTAGGTCTCCTGAAGCGGTAGTTGGGTCGACCTCTAGTCTTGGGCGACAAGGAGAGGTCAGAAACCAAGAGTGCTTGTTGTACATTATACTCCCCACAACCATATTCCAGGATTTTCATCTCCCATGAATTAAATGGAGATGTTGAAGTAGATGCCCCATGAGCACAAGAACTAAGAGAATTTGAATCTACTCGAGATTCCATGGCCTCATAATGAAGAGGGACAACTATATCTATGGAGGGACATGCGTATGTACCCTTTCGTGCAAAGCTATTAAGAGCTCTACAATGAGCAAAGGGCTCTGAATCTCCTGGTATTGTAACCGTATGTCCCTCATGCTTCAGCTTGATGCATTGATGAAATGTTGATGGCACGGCTTGCATGGCATGAATCCATGGTCGGCCTAGAAGCATATTATATGGAAGTTCCAAGTCTAGGACGTGAAACTTTGTCTGATGGCAAGTGGGGCCCACCTCCATGGGCAGCGTAATGGTGCCTGCTGACTCTCTTTCCACGTTGTCGTATGCGGTGATAGTGATGATATGGGACTCAAGATCTACCTCCGTATGTCCCAATTGTTTGACTAATTTAAGCGTGCAGATGTTCAATCCAGATCCATTATCCACAAGCACCCATTTGATTTTCCTGCATGGGTGACAACTACCTCAATGTATAAGGGAAGATTATGTTTAGGATTCTCAGTAGGGACCTCCCTATGGTTGAAAGTGAGATGCTCACTGGGTGCAATATTTGCCACCGCGGCTTGAAGGTACGTAGGATCGACTTCTAAAGGCACTCCCAACCCCTGAAGAGTTTGATACAAAATGTCCTTATGCACATTGGATATCTTGAGAAGATCTAAGATCGAGATCTTAAGCAGTGTCCTCTCAAGTTGTTCTAAAAGGTTATATTTACCAGTTTGTGGGGTCAACAGAGAGGGTTCCGAATCACGAGGCGGGCACGCCTTGTTACCACAGCAGTAGTCCTTTCCCTTGATCCAGATGGTATTGACATGGTCAGCAGGGGAGTGAATACATCCGATAAGTGAATCGTAATGATTGTTATCTCTTTTGGTATACAAGTAATTCACAGCTTTATAGGTTTGGGATGAGTCTCCCCGATCCGGCTTTGTCTTTTCCGACTTATCATGCTTAGGGAATGGTTCCTTATAAATCCCCATTTTCTCATTAGGTGTTTGTTTTTCCAGGGTTATCCACCTCTATCTCCCCATTATCAATGAGGTCCTAAATATAGTGGCGAAGCCACAGACATTTGTCTGTCTTATGACCTTTAACGCGATGCATTTCACAGTATTCATGCTCCTTATACCATGAAGGTTTAGGAGCGTTGTCATCAAACGGTTGCATTGTAGGATAGGTCATCATGTGGGCCGCATCCAACTATTTTAGTATGATGGACAAATGGTTCATTGAGGGAGGTGAATGTTCATCACTTTGGTGGTGGTTGAATTGGGCCCTTGGTTAGTTTAAAAGGTTGACTAGTTTGGACCGTTTGAACACGTTTGGAATCGTGATTCCGTCTCCCACCACATTTTTGTTTTTGTTAAAGATCTTTGGCTTTTCAATGGGTTTGACACTTTGGTTGTCTTTAGATTGGGTTTTGAGGGTGCCTTTGGCAATGAGAGCCTTTTCTATTTGAATCCCTTTCTCGATAACCTCCTCAAAGGTGCGGACACAATGCATTTGGAGGTGGAAAGCTATATCTAGGTTGAGATTAGGACAAAATACTGACCACCATACTTCTCAGGAAAGCGCAAGGGAAGTGACTAGCTATCCCTCTCCATCGTTGGAGGAAGCTAGCGAAGGTCTCATTTGGGCATTGTTTTGTGCCGCACAAGTCTACCATGGTGACGTCACTCTCTATGTTATACGAGAAATGACGCACGAATCTTTCCGCCAATTCTGCCAGGTGAAAATTGATCCTCGTGGTAAGCGCGTAAACCATTCCAATGCTTGACCTCCGAGACTCTTAGGAAAAAGTCTGATGAGGTAATTATCACTATAAGACACCTCTTGACATGCCATGTAGAAATCTTTAACATGATCCCTTGGGTCTCCCTTTCCTTTGTATTTGTCAAACTTTGGCATATCAAATTTCTTTGGAAAGGGTTGAAGGGTCATTGTCTTGTCAAAAGGATAGGGGCATAGTTCTTCATATTGGTATTTCCTAATACTCCCTATATTGCTTTCTTGTATGCTCGCAAGCGTTGCTTTCATAGATTGCACTTCTTGTGTGAGCAATTGTTCTCTAGTGGGAGAAGTGGGGACGTGTACATGATGATACCCCGTGTCTTCTTCTCCTTGGTTTTCTCGATGGAGTTCGTGGATCCTAAACTTAGGCCTTGACTTTTGAACGTTCTTGTTTGTGTCTTTCTATACCTGGAAAGTAAGCAAAGCTAGTTGTCAGCTTAGGTTACTGAGTTGTTGTTGGATTGTGACTTGGTTTGTGTCTTCTTCTTCTAAAGGTTCTTCCTCTTCGTATTGTGGAGGTTCTTCCCCTGTCTCATGTTCTATCTTGTTTCTTCATGGCACTTTGATGAGGGGTATTCTATGCCCTACCACTTTATCATTTTCTACGTAAGAAGTGGAAGCATGCCCGCCTGTTAAAATATCTTCCATATTGATAAGGGGGCATTCTTCCTTAGTAGTGTCATTTGTAGGTAATATTGGTTCATTCTCGGTGGGAAATTTGGCCCCTAATTCCACGACCCGTGCCAAAACTCTATCTTTGTTTCTAAGGAGAAACTCATCTAGTAGAGCAGGGTCAAAATCAAAGTCCACGTGTGGTGACTCTAATTCATTTCCACTATGGTCGACCATTTCTTCTGTTTCCTTTTCTATAGAAAATAGTGGTCCTAGATCGTGTCCGATAAATGGGTTTGACCCTTGTCTGTTAGAGGTTTCCCAAGCTTGCACTGCCGTTGTTCCTCATATGTTTGTTTCTTTAAACCTAGACGCGTCTTGGGAGCCATGTTTTTGTGATAAGTTTCACTAAGGTAAGTTGTAGATTTGTTCAAAATTCAATGACTACCCCTAAGTGAAACACAAGATGTACGTGTTAAGAGTAAATTAACAGTGTGAGAATACCAATGTGATAGAATGATAAAGTCACCAATGAAACAATCATTTGGTACCAAAACTTAATCAAATGAAGTACTTCCTAGACTACGTTTCAAAGTAATTTGCGATGCCAGATGATTAACAAGATGTCTCCACTTATGCCAAGTTCAAAGGAATGAACAAGACGTAAGTAAATACACGAAGTTAAATGCGATCTCCCAATCAAGATATACGATGAGCAAGCTCAAGTCTGATTAAGACCTATATCTCAAAAAGTGCCAATTACGATTTGTGAATGACACAACAATATCACCAAGATATGTTAACCCACTTTGCAAGAAAGTGAAGTATTGATATCGAGGTGTTATTGATATAACACGCACAAATGGTAGTGCCTAACACCTTTTGAAATCGAGGTAATAATAAAACCAAACAAAAAAAGCTCAAAGTATAGCTAGGAATAGTTAAGAATGTGTGCAACATAACCATATAATATAGGTATTTATGTCGAGTTTACAAGAAACAAGACGTAAATATCAAAATTGTAATGATACGAGACAAACAAGCTAACTCCTCTATGGAAGTCCACAGTGATGAACCACGCCTAACTACAATGACGATCTTGACATGGGTATCAAGATCACAATGGCTACCAAATGACGTGAAAATGCCTCCGCTCACTTTAGACGTTTAACTAACCCAACCACAAACATGGATGGGCGTAAACGGACATAAAAGTGAGAGAAACAATTGAATGGCAACACAAAGGTAATCACACCTCTTTTGATCAACAAAGTGTCAAAAGAATATGAAGGAAATAAATCAAGAAAAATGACGAAAAATGCTAGCCTCACTTCGGCAGAGTTTCACCTCGCCCTAAGGCAAGTAAAAACTAGGCGAAAGTAATACGTCACACGTTTCTCAAAAAGAAGGTTCACAACTCAACACTATTTTAAAATGGTCAAAGTGGGCTCCTGCCAAAGTATATTCTCCTAGGTGGTTCTCTCACCCTAGGTGTTACAAAGTTGCCACGAGCGCGTGATTTACCCAAAAAGTCACACTGACTAGTTTGGGAGTATCTCGGCTTTACTTTACCCCCTTCAAGAATAGTAGGCAACTAGTGCGTCTACGTGTACTATCACTGGGGTCACCACAACGGACAACCTATAACGCTATCTCACAAAGGAATCACTAGTCAAGTAGGTAGTGCAGAGCACTTCCCGTTTCATCCACAAGGTTCCTCTTGCATGGACTACTTGGGGTTCCCGAACCACCCCCATTGTTGTAGCTTAAGGCATTATGCCAAAGGGGTTATGTTCCAGCTGAGCGAGAGGGACGTACACTTTTCCAAACCTACAATACAATGTTTTGAATATGTTGTTCTTTTTATCTTGTTTAATTAGGTGTGGTTTGCTTGAACACCTTTTGGCAACCTATATAACAACTGTATTAGTAGTTTTTGATTTTGTTTTGATTCCTCCTTTCTTTGACAAGCATTTTTAGGTCCTGCACTCAAGCGTTAGTAGTTCTCCAAGAAAATCACATTATTTAAAAGAGGATTAAGAGTTGCTTTTGATTCTCAAGATCATCCAAGGATGCAAGAGAAGAGCATACACAACAAATAATCCAACTAAAAAGTAAAGAAAATCTTTTCAATCAATGAACCATACAAAATTCTTGATAAATGTTCATTCCCCTAAACCAAAAGTGAAAGATGAAGTTTCCAATTTACCAAATGTTATAAAATGAAGACTAAAGTTGTTTTTGATTCTCAAGATCACCCTAAGGTGCAAGAGAAGAGCATACACAAACTTTATCCCAACTATATAGAAATGGAAAACTTCAAATCAAAGGACCATTGAAAAATGCTTTGTAAAAGGTTCATTCCCTTAAACCAAAAGTGAAAGATGAAGTTTCCAATTTACCAAATGTTATAAAATGAAGACTAAAGTTGCTTTTGATTCTCAAGATCACCCTAAGGTGCAAGAGAAGAGCATACACAAACTTTATCCCAACTATATAGAAATGGAAAACTTCAAATCAAAGGACCATTGAAAAATGCTTTGTAAAAGGTTCATTCCCTTAAGCAAAATGAATAATCAAATTTCCAAGTTTAATCCCAATGTTAAAAAGATATAGATCAAAGTTGTTTTTTATTCTCAAGATCACCAAAAGGTGCAAGAGAAGAGCATACACACGCTTTGGTCTAAATCGAGGAAGCATGGAAATACAACATTCATCAAAACATTAGACATGTTAGAAAATGACCAGTTTTAAAATAACAGAAAAACTTACAATTTTTGTAAGTATAAATCCCAAATTTATGTTTTCATTGCATAGTTAACTTCAATACCTTTCCAACGCAAAAAAAATGGAGTCATTTTGAGTTCGGGAGCAAAATTTATGGCCTTCGAAGATGGGTTACGCATATGCTCTTATGCTCACGGGTATGCACTTGACATGCACTCAAAAAATGTCAAAAAAACGTCCCTTAATCTGCAAAATGGGCAAATTTTTCCAACCAAGATTCAATTTTGACAACAACCCATCACATTAATATATGAATAGAAGACTCAACGCTATCAAACATTAACATACATGCTCAAGAATTTAAGATTTTCAAGAAATTGACAAAACTAACATGTAGAATGATGAAAAAGTAAGCTCTAAAAATGAAAACATGATGAAATCTTGAAATTTTCTCACCAAGATTAAATTTTGACAGCAACCCACCACATTAATATGTAAATAGAAGACTCAGCACTATCAAACACTAACCTACATGCTCAAGAATTTAAAATTTTCAAGAAATTGACAAAACTAGCATGTAGAATGTTGAAAAAGTAAGCTCTAAAAATGAAAACATGGAGAAATCTTGAAATTTTCCCATCAATTCCAATTTTGACAGCACTTCACCTCCTTCATACCTACAAGGAAGACTCAACACATGCAAACTCAACAAAACAAGTTAAAAAAACAAGTTAGATCAACATGTGTAAAAGAGGGTTAGTAACCAAAAATGAAACTTAACTACAAAAACTTGAAATTAAGTGCAAAGGACAATGGAGTAAGTCCCACCGGCATGCCAAATGTGTGCATGTGTTTGTTTTCAAAATAATGCTAATATGAGTAAAGACTAACACCTAAATAGCCTTAACTTAACAAGAATTGAACAACAAACTAAACACCATCAAGATAAGAATTAAACAAGGGTTAGATGCTAGCATTCATCAATACAAACTTTGAAACTAACAATGCTAAATATCTAAACTCCTCTATTCTCTAACAAAAATAAATGAATGGACCTAAGTAAGCTCCATGGCTATCAAAATAGTTGTCCTTAGTATGCCAAGTAACCTAGGAATGAGGGCATATCAAAGTTGGGCTACAAGACCCCTTTGACACCTCCCATATGACCTAAGCACTTAAGAAAGAGGCTTAACTCTTCAAGATGATGAACTCTCAAAAGGGCAAGGTGCAAGCTCTTAGTCTCTTTGCTATATGCTTTGCATTTGCTCTCTAAGGAGTTTAGGTGTAAGTAAAAAGGTAGGTGGAGGGCTCTTTATATAGCCCAAAGGATAAAGGATTCAACACATTCTCATGAATGTGGGATAAAGGTAAAACATGATTAGGAATGGATAAGGTTGTTTTATTAAAGGTAACCTTACTTTAGAAGGGTTTAATACATGTTTAGCAAGTCATGGGAGTTGGGGGTGTTTTAATTAATCAAAGGTGATTAACTAATAGGTAGATGTAAGCTTATAGAAGATAATTAGAGGAATATTAGTATAATTAGATAAGGAATATTTAGTATTGATTTAGGCTATTATATTAGGGATTAAATCAATTAAATATTGATTTATTGGTTAAATGGAAGGGAAAGAGTGCTAATTAATTAATAATAATTAATTAAGTATTTAAATTGTCTAGGTAGAAGGGGTGATTTTTCCCATTAACGTAACAAAAACTTCCAAGGTCGTTAATTATTTGTCTCACGGGCTTGTCATTTTCCTCAAAAACTCCACTGGGCCATAACTTTCAAAATATTTGAGTTAGGAGGAAAATTTTACCTTAATTAATTAGCTTACCTTGTTGAATTTTCCTACTAGATTATTTGCAAAGCCCGTAAGTTCTACATATATTCCACATATTACCTACAATTTTTATCCCCTAAAAACATTAGATTTATGCTAATAGGATATATTATTCACAAGAGAATTATAGTTTTGGAAGGATTGGAGTAGGCTCATTGTTGTTAATAGAATTCCTTATAACTTATGAAAATTGACTTCAAAAATCCTATGATCAAATAAATTTGCACTTCATTTTAGGAATTCTTAATGCATTAGGAATTGTTCCTTCCTTTGTTCATGTAGTGAAAATTCTCTTTGTAGATGCTCCAACTTAAGTATTTTTCAATGGTATCCTCTCTAAATGGTTGTCTTTTTTTCTCTATACACCAAGGATGCCCCCTTGTGCATATAATCTATGTATTAGATGCGAAAGGATTTTCTTACCTCTTTCCCAATGCCACTCAATAAGTTTTTCTCAAAGGTATATCCCTTTCTAGGTGGGTACCTACTCAACTAGTCAATGGCCAAATTGTTGATGATTTGTTTCTTACTTAATTGAAGATGAGAAAGTTTTTCATCAAACTATACATTACATTGACATTTATTTACTAGTTTGCTCAAAATTCACTAGAAAAAGAACCAAAGTGTTATAAGTAATCCTTTTACCTTTCCCTTCTTGGTTAGAAACATTTCAATGGAAATGGATTAAAAAAAGATATTTTAATTACTAGGAATTCCTTTTACTTTTCAAGGAACCCCACCCCCTCCGGTAGTATATGGTTGATATAATTAAACATATGATCTCTTATTGAATCACTAAGCCCCAAACTTTGGTGGTAAATTTTTAAATATACTCCAAATTCCTTGCTACCACCCATGTTTATTATTGTTTGTGTTAGGCTCTAGCTCAATATTGTTATAAAAGCTTATATATTTTCTCACAAATTTTCTATGGGCTAGTTTTAAACATGGAAAGGGAATTCATAGGGTTTTTTGTGAATTTATTTACCTCCACAAGGATTTTAGAGATCTTGGATTGTTATACATTAGGATTCAATGTAAATACCTTTGCAGTAAGTGGATCATTTGATCTAGTAAAGGGAAGGAAGCATAAGATATGTTTCTATGTATTTGCATCTCTAAAGGAACATTTCTTAGGCATATAACTCCGGAAAGGTTTTGGATTTCAAAAAATTTCGTTATAAAAATTAGTGGAATTGGTTGGATCTTTTTCATAGAAAGCATCCGGAAGGCTTGAGAGTAGATAAATTCATGAATTTTTGGGATGGGGATGGGTTTTGAAAAGGAATTTCAATCAAACTCCATTTGGTTTGGTGGTATCTAGTTATCAATTTTCACAATCTATTTGTTGTGAAGGTACCTTGTATGTATTCCCAAAAAGTTTATAGCTAAGGGATTTATAGTATGAAAGATGTTTATTTTTGGCCAAAGGCCAAATATATATTTGGCCTATATAATAATTATCAAGAATCATTTAAGAAATATTTGAAGTTATCCTTAGGGAAATGCTCCTTAAAATTGGTGTCCTTTTTAGACACCTATAATTTAGATCGAGAAATTTAAATACTTAAATTGTGATAATTATATCCTTTCCCACAAATTGACGACATATTGTCAATAAATGCTCATTTTCTCTTCTATCACCATTAATTAGTTACATTATGTTAACTAATTAACTCTTCTATCTAACAAATACATCAATTAACGACCTTCCATTAATTAATCCCCATTTCTATCTAGACTAATTAATTATTATTAATTAATTAGCTTCCTCTTCCATTTAATCAATAAATCATCATTTATTTGATTAAAATCCCCTCATAACATAAATCATACTAACTATTCCTCTAAAAAGCTTCTATAAGCTTGCACACCTATTAATTAATCACTTTGGTTAATTAATAAATCTCCTCAAACCCCATGAGTCACTAAAGGACAAAATAAACTCTCCTAAGGTTGATTCAACCCTTTTCAACCATCCTTATCCACAACTAACCCAACCTCTCTATTAACCCACATGTAAAGGGATGTAGAGACTTTTTATCTATTGGGCTATATAAGGAGCCTTCCTCCTACCTTTCTACTTGCAACTTTAGACGCCTTACATGTTTATGGCTAATTTATAGGAATTTCATCTTAGAACATATTTCATTTGAGCTAATAGCCTCATTCTCGCATTTCACCCATCCAAGATTTTGGGTCATATGGAGATAATCAAAATGGTCTTGTAGTCATACTTTGATGAGCTTCCATTCCCAAACCCTTAAAGATCAAACAATCAAATTTGATTTTCATGGATCTATCTAGGTTCATTTAGTATTTTGGTTATCTAAAGAGTAGATATTCTAATGCTTAGCATATTAGTTTGATTTCTATTTCAAAGTTTTAATGCATAATGTTGGTATTTAGTCTTGTTTAGCTCTTAGCATGATGATATTTGTGTAGTTAGTTCATGTTTTGAAACTATTAAGGTGTTAGTTTCAATTCCATTTGCATATATAATTAATACATTGATACATTTGGCATGCCTGGTGGGACTTACTTCATTGTCCTTTGCACTTAATTTCAAGTTTTTGTAGTTAAGTTTCAATTTTAGTTACTAACCCTCTTTTTGCATATTTTGACATAACTTATTTTTCTTAACTTTTTTGTTGAGTTTGCATGTGTTGAGTCTTATTTGTAGGTAAAAAGGATGTGAAGTGCTGTTAAAATTGGAATTTATGGGAAAATTTCAAGATTTCTCCATGTTTTCATTTTAAAGCTTACTTTTTTCAACATTCTACATGCTAGTTTTGTCAATTTCTTGAAAATCTTAAATTCTGAGCATGTAGGTTAGTGTTTGATAGTGTTGAGTCTTATATTTATATATTAATCTAGTATGTTGCTGTCAAAATTGAATCTTGGTGAGAAAATTTAAATATTTCATCATGTTTTCATTTTTAGAGCTTACTTTTTCAACATTCTACATGTTAGTTTTGTCAATTTCTTAAAAATGTTAATTTTTTTATCATGAATATTAATGTTTGATAGCATTGAGTATTCAATTCATATATTAATGTGATGGGTTTTTGTCAAAATTTAATCTTGGTTGGAAAAATGTGACCATTTTACAGAGTAAGGGACGTTTTTTTGACATTTTTTGGGTACATGTTAAGTGCATACTCGTGAGCATAAGAGTATATGTGTAACCCATCTTCCGGAGGCCATAAATGTTTCTCCCAAACTCAAAATGAATCCATTTTTTTGTGTTGGAAAGGTAATGAAGTGAAATATGCAATGAAAACATAAATTCATGATTTATACTTACAGAAATTATAGGTTTTCCATTTATTTTAAAACTAGTCATTTTTTAACATGTCTAATGTTTTGATGAATGTTGTATTTCCATGCTTTACTTGATTTAGACCAAAGCTTGTGTATGCTCTTCTCTTTCACATTTTGGTGATCTTTAGAATAAAAAATAACTTTGATCTTTATCTTTTTAACATTTGGATTAACTTAGAAATTTGATTATTCATTTTGTTTAAGAGAATGAACCTTTTACAAAACATTTTTTATGGTCCTTTGATTTAAAGTTTTCTATTTCTATCTAGTTGGGCTAAAGTTTGTGTGTGCTCTTATCTTTCACCTTATGGTGATCTTGAGAATCAAAAGAAACTTCAATCTTCATTTTCTAACATTTGGTTAATTGGAAACTTCATCTTTCATTTTTGTTTAAGGGAATGATTATTTATCAATTTTTTTATGCTTCATTAATTACAAAGTTTTCCTTTACTTTTTACTTGGATTATTTGTTGTGTATGCTCTTTTCTTACATCCTTGGATGATCTTGAGAATCAAAATAAAATCTTAATCCTCTTTTAAATAATGTGATTTTCTTGGAGAACTACTAACGCTTGAGTGCATGACCTAAAAACTGCTTGTCAAAGAAAGGATTTCAAAACAAAATTTTCTAACTACACATGTGTTGTAGGTCACCAAATGGTGAACGAATAAACCAAGTTAAGTCTAAAATATAAAAAAATCACACTACATTGAAAACACTTGATTTTTAGGTTTGGATAAGGGCCCCCCACTTAAAACTAGGACATAACCCCTTTGGCATAAGCCTTAAGCTATGACAATGGAGCTAGTCATAGGAACCCCAAAGTCATCCACGTAAGAGGGAACCTTGTAGACAAAACAAGAAGTGTTTCACACAACCTACTTGACTAGTATTACCATTTGTGAGATTCAACGTCAAATTTATCCATATCGCAACCCCATAGAGAGTACATGATGGATATATTTATTGCCCACTGTACTTGAAGGGGGTAAAGTAAAGCTAAGATAACCCAAGATTAGTCAATGTAACTTTCTTGGTAAATCGAGCTCGCTCTTAGATAACTTTTGACACCTAGTTGAGTGAACCACCTAGGAAGGTCATTCAGTCTTTGGAGCCAACTTGACCAAATTGTTGTTGTAAAGAGCCATCATTCATCACGAAACATGTGAAGTGTTACTTTTTCTTAGTTTTTCACTCGCCCTAAGGCGAGGCAAAACTCTACCAAAGTGAGGCCAACATTTTTCATCCTCACTTGTACTACTTCCTTCACTTTCTTTTGACACTTTGTTGATCAAAAGAAGAGTGACCACATGTGTATTGCCAATTGATTGTGTCACCACTTTTATGTCTATTTATGCTCATCCATGTTTGCAGATGAGTTGTTAAATGTCTAAAGTGTGTGGAGACATTTTCATATCATTGGTAGTATTTTTGGATCTTGATACCCAAGTCAAGAACTTCAATCATAGTTAGGCATGATTCATCATCTTGATTCTCCTTTGAATTGTTATCTTGCTTGTATCGTATTACAATAATTTTTATACTTACGTCTTGTTTCTTGCAAAATTTACCTAAGTGTATAGATTGTAACGTTACGCTACGTGCATCGTAAAAATTCCTTGGTATACTCTAGCCTTGGTTTTCTTTCAAACATTACATCAATTTTTAAAGGTGTTGTTATTACCTTTGTGTGTGTCATATTAATATTATTTTAATACTAATACCTTACTTTTTCATAAAGTTTGGTTAACGTATCTTATTGGTATTGTTGTGTTGTTCACATTCGTAACTCCCACTTTTTAAGATATAGGTCTTGATTTGAATTAAACTTGATTTTAGTATACCTTGCTTGGAAATTGTATCAACCTTTTGTTATTACTTATGTCTTGTTCATTTTTGAACTTGGCATAAGTGGTGACATTTTTTTGATCATCTTACGTGTCAAACTATTAATTGATCAGATGCTTAGGAAGTACTCCATTTGACTAATTGGTTTACAAACAACATTGTGTGATTGTGTCTCATTTTTCACATCAACTTATCCATTTCAGAAAATCACTTTGATCCATTGATTCTTTATCATTCATTATTCTTTGGTCATTAATTTGGCTTTGTGTTTTGAACTTGTGTGATTGTTCCTTGTGTTTATCCATCTTATAAACTCATTTCTAGGACAATCCTTTGGGTCTTTGATCCTCTTGATCTTCTTGTTTTTTTCCTAAATTCATGATCAGTTTTGAACATATATTTTAAACCTTGGCAAAAACATTTCCTATCAAGAAAATTTTTCATCAATCAAACATTGGAAATCTTTCCTTTGTATCCTTTATGTTGCTAAAAATTTGATTAATCCTTTGACATTCATGCCTCCAAACTTGTTGTCCAAACCTTGTTGGATTATCAATCTTGAGTCATCACGATGTATATTTTCCTTCACTTCCTTTTTTGGAAAATCACACAAGCATCCCCATCTTTACGAAATGTCTAGTTGGTTGTCATTATGCTACCCAAATAAACATGAAACCTTCTTCACTTTGAAAAAGTTTGATCATACAATCTAGGTTTAGACCTTTGAACCCAACACACACAAAAATGACTAATTATCGCAAGGTCCCGTTATCACCGAATCACAAGACTCCCGTGTTTATACAAATGCATAGACTTGTATTCATGGTGTGATTGGATAACATGGGTACTATCTCCAAGTTGTGGACTTGCTACTTGAGATAGACCTCCAGAGAAAGTCGGTTCTTGCTCCTAAACTACCCGCCACAATCTACTCTAATGCAGGGAAACTAACTATTCTAATCTAAATTTCCAAGGGACCAGAGAGATAGAGAATGCATAAAATGAAAGCCTACACTAAAGTGGTGATACACCGAAAAGGAGGGTGTGAGAGTAGTCTCCAAATGTGTGAAATACAGAGGCAAAGTACACACTAGAAGAGGTGATGACAGTTCTCCATAATCTAGTAAAATGCATTCACAACGATATTCCAAGCATACAAAATGATAATGGATCCCTAAAAGAACATAATGATAGACACAATATTCTTGTAGAAAAATTAAAGGGGCAAGAAGAATGCAAGAAAACACAAAGCAGGGAAGATATATCCACAAACCGATATTTTATTGCTTCATGATATGCACAGCCATCTATTACAGGATAAGGGCCTGGATCACCATGCAAGGAGTCCACTACAAGGGCCTGCAGCACATTGGCTTCACAAAGCAATCTTAACAGAGCTTTGCTATCTAAAAACTCTCTCCTTTACAATGAGCCCAACACTCCAATTTATAAAAAAATGAGAAGGGAAAGAGAAGGGAAAATGGAAATCCCAAAATCTGTCCTTCAACCACCTGTAAGAGGCATTAAATGGAGTAAAATTATTATATATTACTTGAAAAAGTCTCCCCATACTGTCCCAGGTGCTGTAGCAGAGAAAGAATGATGACCATGCCTCTTAATTGCACTCCCAACCACCAAATGAAACACTGTTATGAACCCAGCCATGTTTTCTAAAAAATATCAACAAATTTCTCATCAAATCCAAAATTTCTTGATTGTTTTGCATCACGCTCAGATCCAAAATTCCAACGGTACCAATTTTGTGTGATTTTGTTGAGAAATGTAAAAGTTATGGCCTTTTGAGTGTGGGCAGCTATTTTGGGTCCAGCGGCAGCGTCATCATTTGACGGAATGAGCATTAACTGACTGGAGCTGAATATGTTTCTCTTAATTAAATATATCTACCCTCATTAAAAATAAGAAATCTTGTGGCATAGAGGACGTCGTGTTCATTCCAGAAAGTCCAATTTTATGAAAATCGGAGCTCGGAGTCAAAAGTTATGGCCGTTTGAAGTTCACGGGTCAAACATTGACTTTTCTTCTTTGTTGTCGGCCGCTTCAGCTTTTTGCATCCCACGCGTACCTTTTTCCCGGATGTCCCAAACTTTCCTTGGATGAAAGTCTCATGTTTCACCTTGATCGGCCGGGTTCGCGTCCTCCGCGTACTTTTGTCCCAGATGTCCCAAACTTGACAATTTTTTCTCTCGGCCGGTTCAGATTTTCACGTCCCTCGCATCCCATGTGTACCTTTGGCCCGGATGTCCCAAACTGTCCTTCGGCTTTTTGGCCGGTTCAAGTCCCACAAGTACTTTTATCCCGGTTGTCCCAACTTGACAATTTTTCTCTCGGCGGTTTGGATTTTCGCCCCACGCGTACCTTTGGCAAATGTCCCAAACTGTCCTTCAGATTTTCGGCCGGTTCGTGTCCCACGCGTACTTTTGGCCCGGCTGTCCCAAACTGTCCCTTCGACTTTTCGGCCGGTTCGCATCCCACGCATACTTTTGGCTCTGTCCCTTTGCTCTCGCGGACCACCCTGGCGCGCCTTTCGGCCGATTCGTGCCCAGATGTCCCTCATGTCTCGACTGTTGCGAGGACTAGGACTTAGCCATTTTTCATGATTTTTCCTGGCCCAGCTTGTTTTCTGCAACTCTTTCACCTTTCTCGAACTTGCTCTTTTCTTCTCTGGACAGAGAGAGTTAGAAAGAAGCCGAGGGACCCCGTAAACATGATTTTTTCCTTGAATCAATATAATTGCTTGGGAATAAAGAATTTGATGCATGTTATCAAAATTACCTTGAGGGGTGAATTTTGGATAACAGGTCCTTTATACATACGACAATAAGGAATAAAATTTTCGGTGTTCACATCAAAAGACACACATCATGACCAAACCTCATTTGGTTCTTTTCGGTAGAGAGAACCCATATGGGTAACATGTTCCTCACCTTCATCTCATAGTCGGTGGTATGGTTTAGACACTACCGATCCAAATTACTTTTCAGTTCCCTAACTTTATTATCATTCTAATACTAACATTTTCTCTTATTTTTAGGATTCCAATCCAAATATTTCCTCCGACTCTTCGATGATTCAGATCCAAACTTCTATTTGGATTCATCTAATTCGAATCCTAAGTCACGGTCCTCCCCTTCTTCGTAGGACCTCCATTATCAATCGCCTGAACAACATTCTCCTCCTCTAAAGATTTGTGTCGCCACAAATTATCTTCATCATTGAAGTCTCCTTATCACGGAAGTTACACACATCATTGTTGGTCCCAAATTCCAAAAAATCAACAAAAATCATAAAATAGTTCAAAAATACAAAAAAAGAAGAGAAAACATAACATTACAAAAACAAAATCAATGGTAAAAAGATCAAACATTGCAATCGCTTATTGTGTACACATGGATGTTCTTTCTTCCCTTTCTTTCATATTCCTCTGCATGTCATCCACCATATTCTTCCCTTCAATGTTATTGTAGTTAGCCTATTTGCACCATTTTTTTGACATTTATCTCTATGGTTTCTATTTGACCTTGGTCTTTCATCACCTTAGTAAATTAAATAATGACTGACCTCTTAGAGATCCTATCACTATCTGCATATAATAAACTTGTTGGGAAGATTTTTTTGGCGTATTTTTGACACTATCCAATGTTGTCATCACAATCACTTCCACATCCTTCCATCAAGCCATCGTGGTTCTTAACCCTTGTCAAACAAGAGAGATCAAATAAGTTTTCGTAAAGAAAAAGAATCAAAATCAATCAATCAAAACGTAAAAACTAAAAGAAAAAGAAAATTGATGTATAACTCTCTCTTGGAGTATTTCTAATAATCTCTAACTAACGAAGCTATGGAATCATGACTAGCAATAGAAAAATGTTGTGATTAAAATCAAATGCGTCTCTATCAGGACTATGGATGCCTAGCTAGCAGTGGAGCAATGTATGGCTCTCCTTCCATAATCCATTCACAAATCACCTTTCAAACTAAATTATTCCTACACATTGGCTAGTGTCTTCACTTATTGCCTATCAACTCTTTCCTTGAAGAGGTAATTCATTTCAAGTGCACACATAGGATCTTGATGAGTAAATAGGATTATTATGTTATCAAGTGTTACCATTTGGACCTTGTTCAAACTCTTGCTTTAGTGCATGTCTTGTCTCATGATTTTTGCCTTGGGTTAATCAGTTTTTCATCAAATGCCATCTAAATATTTTTATAGCATCCACTGTTCTTCAGAAATTATTTAGAACCTCCATGTGTATAATATCTCTCTTTGCCATGTTTTTGGACACATTTGTCCCCCTTTAATAAATTAACCGCCTACTTCCTTTCTCTCATGTGTTTATTGGCTAGGTTACGTTGGGGGCATCCTTTCTCCCTCATGATTGAACCTATTTTATATTGGCCTTGATCCCCCTTCTACGTTTAAAGATTTTTTCTTTGAATCCTCCCACCTAATCGTTGGGGAATGTCACATCTTCAATTTATTGTATGTGTGGCATTTTTCCCTTGGACATCCCATCTATCATTTGGGGCATCCATGCTTCTTTATCTTCCTGTACATAGCTTTGGAAAACTGTCAGAAAATAAAAACACATTGAAATATGTTGAAAATCACAAAAAATCAAATATGTATCAAGAAAAATCAAAAGCAATAAAAATCATCCTACAAAAACATTGCTCTTTGGTTCTCGCTTGTTCTTGTGTGCGACTCACGGATCATTTTGATATACCTCCATTAATAAATTTAATTTTCTTATTATGTCTATACTTTGGGGCACAATGATTTGTTTGATCTTGTTTCATAGTGCACTACTTTTTCATAGAACCCAAGTCTCCTATGTTATTCCCCTTACATGTATCCTTGCTTAGGGCATTATCTTTTAACCCGTGTTAATTTGCACGAGTTGGAATCAAAACTTGATAAAAAAACATTAAATTATGTTTCTCTATTAGGTTAGCTTGTTTACTTTCTCGTATTGCATTACATTTTGTATGTTGCATGGAGTTGGTTTTTAGCAATGGACAATTGTTCGTAGTATGGCTTTTCATGTCATTCTACTTTGTCGTATGCTTATATTTTTAATAAGGACCGATGATGTAGATCCTTGGCAATATGATGACACAAAAGTTGTTTTAAATATACTAGATGAAAGCTCATTCTTTTCTCTCCATCTTCATTATTCTTCTATATCATTCTCCTTCTAGTTCACCTAGGGCATCTTGCCCCTACCCATTCTTCTATCCATTTCTCTCACCTTTTTCAATCGTTGATCACCTTATTTCATCACCCCATCGACACTCGAGGGGCAAATGTAGACACATATAATTTAGCTCGATCAATTTAAATACTTAAACTGCGCTAATTATATCCTTTCCTAAAATCGATGACCTATCCTCAATAAATGTTTATTTTCTCTTCTATCATCATTAATTAGAAACATTATGTTAATTAATTAACTCTTATATCAAAAAAATACACCAATTAACGACATGTTATCCAGTTTTCTCAAAGAAAAAATGATCAAACATGACCTTGCATAGGAGAAATGGAGAGGTTGGTTAGATCATGCAAGCTTACGTTCGGTTTTGAAAATCAAGTTAAAAACTAGATCGTAAATGAAATGCAAGGCTAGAAAATTAATGGCCGAGAAAACGTCGAAGAAGATCAGAGCTCAAGAGGAAAAGCAATGGAGAAAGGATCAAAGTTTTTAGTTTTTTTGCATTTTTGGCACTTTGGAGAATCGGAGGAAAAAATGGGCAGCCAATGTCCGAAACCCAAAATCTTGAAATTCTAAATTTCGGACTTTGATTTCGGGTTTCGGAACTCTCTTGCACAAAGTAGGAAAATCGGCCCCAGAGTCTAAAATCTGAAGTTTGAAAGTCCAAAATTTAGACTTTTGGGGTTTGGTATCTCAAGAAATGTGTCGAAGTGGAGTAGAAATGTCACAAATCCTCAAGTCTAAAAGTTTGAAAATTTAGACTTTTGGACTTTTAGGGTTTCGGGATTTTGGGAATCATGCGAGAAAAGCAACGAGCAAAAAGCTGAAATCCCAAAGGTCCAAGTCCAAATTTCAGACTTTGGAGTTTCGGAAGTCTTGAACCTCAAAACACAAAAATCATACGTCAATGTTTGAAATCCCGAATTCTGAAATTTTGGACTTTCAAACTTTCGTGTTTCGAACTCTCGAGTCTGCCATTTTACAAAATGACACCTCGACCTTCAGATGGCCATAACTTTTGACTGGGAGCTCGTATTTGTATAAGAAAGGACTTTTTGGAAATATCTCGGCATCTGATACACAACTACGACTGGGTATCTTTAAATTAGTAAGGCTAAGTTATTCAAAATGAAGAAATACAGTTTGCCATTTTTGGGGTGTCAGACTTCTCACCTACCACCATAATGAAGGTATGGGATTTCTTTCTTTCCCAACAAGGAACAACACATGGAGGCATGGGTTTTGCATTAGAACCCATCATTTTTTAAGGTGAATTCAATGCATTTCTTGGGTGGTTGGAGCAAGAATTCGGATTTCTTCTATCTCCTTATCTAATTCTTCCTATATATTGTAAGGATGGGCATTTTCTAAGGGTTGGACATTTTTTCTTTGCACCCTCCCTTCTTCTCTTTTTGAAAGTGAATTTGTGGAGTTCAAACCTCCCATTCAAGTTGTAATGCAAGTTTGTGCCTCTTGGCCATTGTAATGGACTGTATCAAAATTTGGAGCAATAAAATAAGTCTGGATGATTTCAACCCTCTCTTATGTTCATTGTATCTTCCTGATCTCTCATTGCAATCTTGGTTATCTATGCATGGTGGTTATATTAAATTTTTAATGGTTTGTGTTTAATTGAAAAGTAGGTGTTCAACATTCCTTTGGTGCATCACCTCTATTAATTTAGTTTTATTTTCATGCACCTTCTTAACCATGTCTCCTAGGCAAGTTAGACTAGATCCTCAAAGAAATTTTATGTTTGCACTGAAAAGAGGAATAGGAACTCGGCCTTCATCCGGAGAGCTTTCCCAATTGCAAAGTCCCACACTTTGGGAAAAGCTCCATGTTATGCAATCACACTATAGTTTCAACCCATCAAGTTGTAGACATTTAGGGGTGATGTGATTACACATCAACATGACCGCATTAATTAATCCCCCTTTCTATCTAGACTAATTAATTATTATTAACTAATTAGCTTCCTCTTCCATTTAATCAATAAATCATCATTTATTTGATTAAAATCCCCTCATAACATAAATCATACTAACTATTCCTATAAAAAGTATCTATAAGATTACACACCTATTAATTAACCACTTTGGTTAATTAATAAATACCCTCAAACCCCGTGAGTCACTAAAGGACAAAATAAACTCTCCTAAGGTTGACTCAACCCCCTTTCAACCATCCTTATCCACAACTAACCCAACATCTCTATTATCCCACATGTAAAGGGATGTAGAGATTCTTTTATCCATTGGGCTATATAAGGAGCCTTCCTCCTACCTTTCTACTTACACCTTTAGACACCTTACATGTTTATAGCTAATCTATAGGCATTTCATCTTAGAGAATCTTTCATTTGAGCTAATAGCCTCATTCTTGCATTTCATCCATCCAAGATTTTGGGTCATATGGAGATAATCAAAATGGTCTTGTAGCCATACTTTGATGAGCTTCCATTCCCAAACCCTTGAAGATCAAACAATCAAATTTGATTTCCATGGATCTATCTAGGTTCATTTAGTATTTTGGTGATCTAAAGAGTAGATATTCTAATGCTTAGCATATTAGTTTGATTTCTATTTCAAAGTTTTAATGCATAATGTTGGTATTTAGTCTTGTTTAGCTCTTAGCATGATGATATTTGTGTAGTTAGTTCATGTTTTGAAACTATTAAGGTGTTAGTTTCAATTCCCTTTGCATAGCTAACTAATACATTAATACACTTTCTTCTTTCTTGTGGTGGAAAAATTAGAAATGGTATCCTGAAACACCATTTCATAATTATTTACAAGTAAAGAGATATGAATTTCTTACACTAAAGTTTCATATGGTGGATAAGATTAATTTATGTTGGTCTATTCATTGTTCTCAACATTGTTAGAAGCATAGGCTTACCAATATATCAAATTCCATATTTTAGCCCTACTTGGTGCTTCAATTACTAGTACCTTTATCTCAGCCAAAGGATTATACATTCAAGTGACTTGCATCCATAGTGCTATTTTGTGGCCACATTAAGAATCTCATGCAATTTTCCCAGTTCTTCCTATAAACACTCACATTTGGCAATCTATCCTTTGACAATGTTGATTTTGACATTCGACACTTACATGTACAAATACAATCTCTTCACTCTTTCTCAACACACAATGATATATAGTTACTTATTTTATTATCTTTACATACCTCTATGTCATCATTTCCTGAGGTTTTATAGCAAAAATTAAATCTACAAACATCCATCCTCTAAACTAGAAAGATAAACTTTTTTCAATCTCGGTTAAAACCACCGCTTTTGGTCAAAAATTAATACATGTCAATCCTAACCCTTTTGTATGATTTTGGACCTACATGTTTTGGGCCCACCATCTAAATTATATAATTTCCATATGGACTAATATTCCCTCTTATTCATACTTTCATGACATAATAACCATTGAAATCCTATATAAACAAGTCAATCATACCTCATTTAGGGTCCTAACACTTCATGTTCTTGTCATATTAAAATAAACACAAAAAGAACTTATTGCTCCATAGAAAATGAAGTAACCAATGCTAATCCATTAGGTGAACAACATCTATAGGGATGAAGTCTCCTCCCAAGTATAGGATTCTCTTTATTCTCTCCAAAAAAAATGTGAACCTTTAAGAGTATTTGAGCAAGTGTTAAAATAAAGGAAGGCATTGTCAAAGCACTATTTCCAAAATCTGATTTCACCGAGGTAGATACCACATGATAGGAGAATGGCATGCAATTTGATCCCATTTTGGAGTAGTGGAAATGTCAGCGGTGCACAAGGGTTCCCATAACCCACCTAACTTTATTTTTCAGTAGCTCCATCTTGCACTACAAGGGTTTGAGGGTTTGAGTAGAGTTTACAAATCCATTCCGAAGGTGAGAAAATATTATCAACATACAATGACAATTGTTTCTATTCATGTGAAGCACTCAAGAAGCTATACGAATATATTCCGAAAAGGGTGAATACCATACAAGAAAGTCGAACCATAAAGAATATCTTGAATTATTTCTATTGTTTTGCTAAGATCCAATATCAAGTGCAAGTTCCAATAATGAAGCATTTCTAGCCTTATACCATCTTATTCCATAATTCAAAACACTCATACTCCTCCATATCCACATAGAATCAACTAAGTGCAATTACTCCTTTGTGTTTTTATAGTTGCTAGGTCCATAGTCACTTGAAAATAAATATTTATTTTTGTACAATTAATATTCAAGATAATTAAATCAGAATATCCTCCTATAACAATATTTCATCCTTTTTATGTATGTTACTTAGGAACATTCAAAATATTATAAATGTTGAGATTAATCACTTAACAAATGAAATCACTTAGTGAACCTAACATTTTGTAATCAAATATCTTAAACCTAACCCTAGTGTCGTTAGGGTTTTATTTTATATTCAAGTCTAATTTTTTTGCATCAACGTTGTGCTTCATCATGTTGAATCTTAAGAATCATTGCCAAAATATATAAAGCTTTCCTACATTTTCTGATTTCAATGCCCCTCTTTCTTTCACTTGTGCCAAGTTCATAACAATCATCATGCAAAGTGTCACCACCACCTTCTTATGATCATCCAATTGATGTTATGATTAGAACTATTTGTTGGGCCCCAAAATTGACTAAGTCCCAAGGAAGAATTCGGTGCACGCGAGAGGCAAGAAAGAAGGAAAGTGCTCAAAAAAAAGTGCGCAAGGGAAAGGTGAGCGATAGAAGAGATTGGTGTGCATGGGAGCAGGAAGGTTTAGGGACTTAGCCATATTTTGAAGGATTTTTCACAGGAGAAACACGTGAAAATCTTGAGTAGGCATGTTGAATGGATAAGGTGCCAACTTAGAGCCTTAGAGGTCAAGAAAATAATATTCCACGTAAGGGATATTCCCAGGATGATCATTATAGGTAGTGGAGGCATTTGCAAGTTGGCATAGGCATTCACCATGGAGGACCACACTTCCACTTGGCATGTGATTTGTTCATAAAGGAAACCAAGGTGGTGCATCCAAATCCTATTTAAAGGAGTGCTTGGGTCTGAAATAGAGGAGGAGGAGAGTAACAACGAAGTGTTGAGGAAATGAAGGGTTAAAGAGGGTTTTAAGTAGTAATAAGGTGCTGCAGAAATACTTGCAAGGATGCTATTGAGCATATATGCATGGGTTTGGGTATGAACAAGGGTTGTAATGGGTAGAATAGCTAAGAACTCTCTTTGCAGAGTATTTTTGTAGGGTTTAAGATAATATTCCTTGATGTATTTGGTCTATATGACCCTTATGATGTAATGAGGCCATTGTAAATGTTTGTAAATCAATATGTGTGTGTGTGATTCTATCTATTCATGTTTGTAAGTGTAAACCCTTATGTTTTTGATATTATTTTGGGTCATATCTAGTTTCATTATGTTTATTTACAATGTTCATTTCCATTTATGATGCATCTCAGTGCCTGATGATTTGTTGTCTGTATCCTCTATTTTTGAGTGAATTTCTATATTTCCATTCTTGCAACTCATTCTCCACCAATGGCAGATCATTCTAGGGAAGCTCACATAAAGGAGGGGCTTTGTGCCCATGCACACCTGGTGAGAACCCAATGTACACTCAAAGATAGACTGGTGCGCTTGGGGTAGAAAGAAGGTGTATGAAGAAATGGCTACACTTTGGTTCCATTTTTGGGACCTATTTTGAAGCT
This sequence comes from Taxus wallichiana var. yunnanensis, assembly GCA_018340775.1. Classification (NCBI taxonomy): domain Eukaryota; kingdom Viridiplantae; phylum Streptophyta; class Pinopsida; order Cupressales; family Taxaceae; genus Taxus; species Taxus wallichiana. The sequence goes on from CM031243.1 coordinate 618,650,145, forward strand.
ATTGTGAGAATGATGTGTGATGATGGAGTGTCTAACCTTGGACAACATTGAGACCTAGCTTAAAATCATGGAGGATGAGTTTTCTCAAAGGTTCAGTATTGGATCTAAGTTTGATACATGAAAATGGGTGGAGGAGAACATGTATCACGAACTCTATGAGACATTTTTCTATTGTTTCCTAGTAGAGTTGTATGAATGGATCTCAACATATGCATCAAGGAAAATGGTATTATAGACCTCATGTTTAGACCCAGGAGGAATATCAGAGGCTAGGATGCTGATCTAACATGGAATCATGTTGTTGATCACTAGTGGAGTAGAGTGCTGACTAGTTATACCTTGGAATACGCTATTTCTACATATTATTTCCTAGAGATTTCTAAGTTTGAGTTCTTGAGGGATCCTAGAGGATCGTTCTTGCATTTCATTCCCTACCTATACAAATCCTGCTTATTACTTTGAGTTTGGAAGCCTTTCCCATGGCTAGCTAGAATCTGCTGGGTGCGGGCACGAAAGGCGGTGTGGTATAGGATGATGGACCATACGAAAAAAATGGAGAGAGACGAGAGGCAGCACAAGTATAATGAATCTCAAAGGAGGGAGTTGGAAAGACAATGAGAAGCAGGAGTGGTGGATTTATGTAGGCGGACATTGTGGGAAGGATTTGAGGTTCACGTGGAGGACGTGGAGTTTGAGCAATTTGAGCTACCCCATCTTGGAAAACATGGAAGAGAAACCCCCTTGGATTCTGGAGAGAGGTCATCATGTGAAGAAAGTAGGAGATTCATAGGTGCAAATCTCAACCTACATGGCAACCAGACCCTTGCACTTAGTTTTCTAGTTCTGCGATGAGTTTTGATAATCTAGTTGGTATCAATATTAGTAGTCGAGTGATACCTAGGATGTATAATTTTTCCTTTGGTACATCTATGGTGTATAGTTATTTCCTGTGTTTGGGGTATTTTTTTTGGCACATTGTTTGGGCAAGGTGTGGGTTCACAAGGTTTGAGTATCATGTCCGGAAGTGGTGCGATAAACACATCCGGGATTGGTTCAAGATCGAGACTATCGGCATGCGCTTTAGAGCAACGGTGGGTTCATAAGGAGCTACTACTTAAGGTCCCTTTCCTCATACGGGAGGATGATTAGGTGGATATGGAGGGATAATAGCTAGAATATCTAGTGTTTATGGTGGTGGAGGTAACACCAAATGGAATCAAGGTCATGGATTTAGAGGATAAGGTCCACAACATGATCAACAAATAATTTATGAGATGTTTCTCCACTTACCTGATTATAAGGGCATCAAGGATGTCAGGGAACATGTACACAAGTGTGAGTTACTATGCTATGCAAAGGGAATCACTTCCCCAAAGCGGAAAGTAAGCTAGTTTGCAACCACATTGCAAGGGCGCGCATATAGCTGGTACCGGAAATATGATCCACACCATATGTTGGTGGGTTATATAGCACTGTATAATGCCTTTTTGGTGGAGTTCCACATACCTAAGTTTGAATAGAAAAGCATCGCGTGTTGAAGGAGATTCAACAAGGAATGGTGGAGAGTGTGTGGGAGTATGACACATGTTTCAAGACTCTCCTATCCAAGTTATCTTATGACATTCACCCTTTGCAAGCATGCTTAGTGGTTCATCGGAGGACTGATCACACTGTTTAGGAAGGTTCTTTCACATAAGAATTTCAAAGATCCACACAAGGCCCTAGAGGCTTCCTTACATGCTGATGCAGTAGGAAGCATTGATACATGAGTTAGTCTGTTCCTAGAAGCCCAAATTGTTGTAATGGAAAATAAGTTGGAGAAATTTTCTATGAACTCAGCTCATGAGACTCGTAGTGGGTTATGGTGTACGGATTGTGAAGTAGAGGGTCATACAAAGGAAAATTCCCGTGAAGGTCGGTTCACACCATATCGTTAGACTGTGATATTTTCCATGGAGATCATGATGCAAGTAGGTATTTGCTACTAGAGTGCACGATCTGGAATAATGTGTCATGCTATTGCAAAATTTTCACCTCTACTACTCATGACACCAAGGATTGTAGATTGATTGACCAGATACATGATGTCATTGATATTGGTGTATGTCATACCAGCATTGTCGTAGTTCTAAGGATGATGATTGTTATTATGAAGGGTGCACGGATAGAGGAGATCAAGGTAGAGGATTTCAAGGAGGATTTAGAGGTCATGGCAATCATGGGGGAGGAAGGATTGAATTCCCTCATGGAACCTACTATAATTATGGATCTATAGAACATTACAAGCGCGAGTGTCCCAATTTTTTGTAGTGCTCTTGGTGTGGGAAAAATCACAAGTATGAGGAATGCCCTAATTGTTTAAACACGTGATCTAGAAGTGGGAGAAGGATAAGGGCACTTTGGGATGGTGAGCGTAAAGCATGTTGATCAATAGTCGATGCCAAGAGTGGTGCATGAGTCATAGTTAGAACTTGTATTAGTGAAATCATGAGCTAAAGCTACGCGCGCCATGGAGATACCAAAGTAGATACCGCTGATTACAAGAGAATAATTGGTACATGGGAAGTATTCGGACCCTACGCACCAGAAGGAAGTGTATCAAGAAACCATGGATGTTATTCGAAGCCTACAAGGAGAGATCCAGTTCCTGAAGGAGAGTCGAGTAGTTAGAGTAGAAGAAGAGCATTGAGGCTCCACAAAAGGATATAGATGAAGTCAAGGAAGTATGTAAGATGCTTTGAGATAGGAGAATATCATCCCTCTGTTAGGAGAGTGGCTGAGGGGAAAAGTACCAAGTGCCGGAGGAGAGCACGAGAGGTAGGTTTTGCATGCTAATATACCTCCTCACAACCTTGACTATGATAAGGAGATTACCTTAAATGTAGTTATTGATGGATGGATCCTAAGTAATATTTTGATTAACACAGAATGAAAGTTAATGTTCTCACCTTGGACGTATGGAATCAAATGGGATGACCTCCACTATAGCCATCTTCAAATGTGTTATATATGGCTAATAAGAAAAAGGAAATGCCCATTGGTGTTTTAAAGGATGCTGTTATAACTATTCAAGGGGTGAAATTTATTGGAGACTTCAAGTCTTAGCGCTTGATAAGGTGGATAAATTTCCAAAGCATTACTTAAGCACCCCTAGTGCTATAATAATAATGATGGCTTACGTTTCAATAAGGGGTATATAAATTTTGAGAATAAGGAGGAACATGTTATTATTCCTCCGATAGATGGAAAGTCAGCACCCTATACCGATCCCTTGGGAGAATAAGACCTAGAATTGATCTATGTGCACCCAATAAGAGACCCCGAGGTTTTGTATCTAGAAAAAGAAGGTGTTATTCAGTGGGAAGACGCTCAATCTATAAGTGATACAACTAGTGTGGCATGTGAAAATTGGGCACATGGGACATATGAGTTAGTCAAAAGGAATTTAAGAGGCTATGTGACAAGAGTAACAAAGGCACACTCATTCATGCACCTGAGAGGAAAATAGTTTCTCAGTTACACTAGAGGAGCCAACCCTGATGTTTTCCTGTGAGCAATGGAGACCCAGTGGAGATGTGAGATTGAAAGGAGAAGTATGCTTAGCTATAATTTTCTCGGGACTATAGCACATTGTTGGGCGACCCATCGAGACAACCTTCTAGAGTGGCACAAGTTGAGAATCATGTTCTCTATTAGGTTTCTCTACAAAGTAATGCACCTACTACTATACAATACTATCATGGGAAGGAACCCACCTAATTTAATGTCCATATATGTGAGAGCACAGGGATGAAAGGCATGGAATCCTTTTCTCCATATTTATGGGTGCATATGATTTAATCCACCTTATAAGGCTGCACGCACACATAGTACATTCATTTAGAGTTGTCCCGTCGGATAGAAATCGGCAGGGAGTTGACGGCTGATCTCATTCAAGCTTTTGAGTATCAGAGTACTAAACCATCGGTGAATGAGGCGAAGACATGTTGTTAAGTGCATAACTATGGGAGATAGTTCCATGGTGAAGGAAAAAGCATTAGAGTTGTTGGGTGAACCTATCTTGGAAGCATGCTTAAATGAGGAAGAATCAAAGGAGGTATAGTTTGAGCATGCACGCATGGAGAAAGAGAAAGGAAAGTTAATATACATGATAAATGGTGAAGAGGTGGAAAACATAGATGTTAACCATACTTCGGTATGCATGAGGTTATAGATAGTAAGTTGATGAATAAGCACGTGCCTACCATAAACCCCCTGAAAAATAAGAAGGTTAACATTGGTTCGGAGAGGCATAACATAAGGAAGCTACTATTGAACATTACTAGACGAAAGGGAGATTTCAAAGATTATTAATCTATTACATGAATTTCAATATTTGATTTCACGTGGGTACCAAAAACTCAAGGGATTTCACCACTCTTTAGGGGAAATGTAGATCAAACTAAAGGAGGGTGCACACCCAATTTAGAAGAGACCTTATCAAATGAATTTGAATTTGCACATCAAATTCAAGGAGGAGATTGACAAGATGATCGCATTAGGCATCATTGAGGCTATTGAGGAATTAGAGTGGATAAGTTTGATGGTCATCAACATTAATAAGGATGGGAGGATAAGGATTTGTGTTGATTACAATGATTTGAATGCGGTGTGTGTCATTGATCCTTTTCAACCCCTTCACTAAGGATATCCCGGAAGGAGTAGCCAGTGTGAGATTTGTTCCTTCATAGATGGATTCTCGAGGATATCATCAAGTTATAATTACAAAGGAGGACCAAGAAAAGATAACTTTTGACACTTTGAATGGGGAATGTTTTCCTATACAACCATACCATTTGGAGTGAAGAACCCTCTTCTTGTGTTTTCACACATTATGGTTCACGCATTTTAGGAATACATCCGAAATTTTTGAAATTCTACTTGATGATTGGATGGTGTATGGATTAGTAAAGAACCATTGTGAAAATATAAGGTTGATGTTTGAGTGATGCGGGCGGTTGAGTATATCTCTCAAAATTGAGAAATGTGTCTTTGATACTCCATTTGGTACCCTATTGGGACATATCACATGTAAAGAAGGCTTCTTGGTGGATCCTGTCAAAGTTGTTGTTATTATGGGATTAGGGGAGCCTACCAGCTCGAGCATGGTGAATAGATTCCTTAGGCGTATGGGGTATTACCAGAAATTTATTAAGGGATATGCCAAGATCACCACATCATTGGAATATTTGTTGAAGAAAAAAGTACATTTCATTGGGAAAATGAGTAGCAGATGGCATTTGACACACTAAAGAATATGCTTATCAATGCACCCATATTATGCTTTCCCTCTTGGGATAAGCCTTTTCACGTGCATGTTGATGCATCCAAGAAGGTGATTGAAGCATTCTTAGCATAACTCGAAGAGGGAAATGTTGACCATCCCCGTGCTTTGCTAGTAGGATGTTAACCCCTACTGAGAACAAAATTATACTACCACAGAGCACAAGGCATTATCAATGATCTACACGTTGCACAAATTTAGGTAGTATTTACTAGCAATGCCTTTTATCTTTTACACGGACCACATGGCATTAAAGTACTTGGTGAAAAATATCATCTTGCAAGGGCACATATGTAGGTGGGTCCTATTGTTTCAGGAGTTTGAGTTTACGGTTGTTGTAAAACCGGGTAAGAGTAATTTGGGGCCTGACCATTTATCAAGGATTGACTTAGGAGAGGATGCATAGAGCATTAAGGATACAATTCTAGATGCATAACTATTTAGATTGTAGCACGTGCCCTCTGACTTGGAATATATTGTTGTGTTTCTCAAAATGGGTGTGGTTCCGAGGGAATGAAGACTTTGGAAAGGAAGCAGTTAGCCATACGCGTCGTGCCCTACATGTTAATTAGTGGAGACTTATACAAGCTAGGTCGTGATGAGGTTTTATGTCGGTGCATGCTTGAGCATGAGCACATTGCAATCATGGAAGAGGCTCATGGTGGAATTTCAAGAGAACACTATATGGGGAATGCGATTACGCACAAGATCCTCTTAGCGGCCTTTAGTGGGAGATGGTTTACAACGATTATATTGAGTATTACAAGGCTTATGATCATTGTCAGTGCCTTGGTAAGCCAAGAAAAAAGGATGAAATGCTATTGAGACCAATAACAAGTGTTGAACCCTTCAAGAAATGGGAAATTGACTTTGTAGGCCCTTTTTCACCTACTCGCGCGAGGAAATTTTTGATATACATCATTAATTGCACTAATTATCTAAAATAGTGGGTGGAGGAAGCACCTACGAGGGATTGCATGATGGACACAACAACAAGATTTATGTGGGAAAATATAATCAATAAGTATGGGTGCCCTCTGAGTTTGACTAGAGACCGGGTACTCATGTTTTGAATGATACCGTCAGGATTTTTTTGGCAGAGTTCATGGTGGCTCATCACAAGACTACTCCTTATCACCCTTAGGATAATGGGACTGCTTTGATGCATTTAATAAGATATTGAGTCACATGTTGACCAATATTTGTGATGTTGGGATACAAGACTATTATGATAAAGTCTCAGCCATGCTATGGGCATATAGGACAACTTACAAGATATTGAACAAAGCCACACCGTTCTAATTGGTGTTTGGCATGGAAGTTGTTTTTCCATTAGAATTCATGCCACCCTCACTGTATCACATGCCCAAGAGGTTCAACCGATGAAGAAGCACTTGAGGAAAGAATTGATAAGTTAATGCAGTTGGATGAGTGATGTGCCATAGCATGATGGATTCAAAAAATGAAAAAATCCAGGAAGAAGGCATGGCATGATTTTCACATAAAGAATAAACAATTTGAGGTTAGGTAGATGTTTTTATTTATGACTCTATGTTCTGCACAATCTCGGGAAGCTCAAGGTCCATTGGTTAAGACCATATTATATTACCTATATACTTGATTTAGGTGCTTGCCAACTATATGCACTGGATGAAACATGACTTCCTAGGTATTTTAATGGAAATAGGATGAAGCCATACTATAAATAAGGCTTCTAGGTGTTTGTAAATAAGGTAGTATTGCCAGTTAGCTTAGGATTTTCCTTAATGAATTCTCCTTTCTTTTTGTTTCCATTTCTCGTTGCTTTGTTCCTTTTGGTTTGTTTTGGGCACGTGTGTGCGTTAGTGGCTAATTACATCATCAAGGTGTTGTGATTAGAGGATTTTGCATCTTTTTAGTGTGGGGTCAAACATAAAGGGGAAGTGAGTAGGACGTGGTAAGAGTTGGAGGAAGTGCATGGAGCAATGTTGAAGTAGTTTCCCGGGTTGTAAATTCAAAAGTGTGTGGGTTCAGAAAAAGCACACATAGCAGAGGTGATCATTAGAGGAGATTGGTGTCAAAAGGCTTTGAGAAAACCACGTACAAGGATAAAAAGCATAGGAGCAACATGAGGTAGGCAGCGGAAAGAACTTAGTCCAAGACATAGAGGAATAATTGAATTCAGCGTGGGATAAAGCATGAAGAGTTCTATGGTCAAGGAAGTTGCATGTTAGAAGGTTGTGGAAGTGTTTGTGTAGGTTTGCACATGGAGGAAAAGCGCTAGATAGAACATGCGAGAAGGATAGTGTTGGAAAAATCCAACTTTAATGTGTTTGTACATTGGTAGGTGGCATCAAGGTTTGTGTGGAAAAAGTAAAAACTATAAATAGAAGGTCGGGGATATTTATTCTTTCACCTTACATTTTTTATCGAATAATTTCTTACAATCTAAGGTGATTATTGCAAAAGAGTAGTTTGTGGAGTTGAATAAATCGAAGGAATTTTTAACCAAAGGTGGAAGAAAAGTACATGAGCGTAAGTTTTGTTTGCATAGGTTCGATACATACATTGTCTTGTGGAAAGGAAGTGCTCCATGTTAGGGTTTACAAGCTAGGGCATGGGTTTTGTGGAAATTTCACACGAGTAGAGCCGAGAGTTTGAGTAGTAATAGAACTTGATGCAAGGGAGAAACTACAGAGGACCGAGAAAGAGAAAAACAACACTAAGGAAAGGAGTAGCCACTTCAATGAAGAAGGGAAAGGGAAAGGGAAAAGGAAAACCAACCATTTCCACAAGTTTCAACAAATAATGGTATGCAAAAATGTAATACCCAGATGGTGTGCTGCTAGGGAAAGAGTGGGTGTCACATATAAGGAAGATGGTCATGAGCGATTACAATCATCGCACGAGCACCATAGAAAATGAGATGACCCTAGAGTTGGTTCGCCCAATGGAAAGAGGACGCCAGATGGGAAACCCATCTATGATGATGAAGTAAAAGTGAAGTTAGAAAAGGCTAGGCTTCTACAACTTTATGAGTTGCCCTATTTTGGAAAACTGGAGTGACTATACTAGTGGTTAATGTCATGCGTACATGAGGACTACTTCTATTTTGCAGGAAGGTGGATACGCATAACCCCATAGTTGATTTCTAAGTTCACTAGATTGATCTATGAGGGATAGCCACTGGATGAGGACTTGTGCAATAAGGAGGCCATCAAGAAAATGGTTGAGGCATATGATTACAAGAAGGGTTCACGGTACTTTGATATCACTGTAATTACCGACCTTGTTATGAGGATGGCTGTGTGCTTGGTGACAAAGTTGAATTGTCAGGAGAGATGGACATAGATAATAAAATTTTGTTGAATGTCTACCGTAATATCTCAAAGGGCACCATTTACAACCTCTCAGCTTTCATTACGAGAGGATATTATTGATGTCGTGCATGATGGGGAGAAGATCATGTTCGGTAATGTCCTCCTTATCATTTTCTTTTCAAAGATTGGAGTGCTCGATGGGATATATAAGTTTGTTTGGGAGTACCTGGATGAGAAATCCTCTCCCGTAAAGAGGTTTTAAGCTTATACTTGTGACACCATGACAGTCAATCATAAGGTGCGCTTGGAAAAATAGTATAAATAGATGTGTGATGCATTTAGAGCTGAATGGAGGATGCTAGAATAACTTCCTGCACTAGTGGATGGAGAAGCTAAATTTTTGTCTACTAGCACTTTTGTATCGGTAGGTTTACCTTGACAGATGACACCAAGGGTCCTTGGTGTAAGTTACCCTTCTCCTTCACAACGCAGTATTTTCAAGGTGCGGTAAATAGGTTTAAGAAGGCAAAGAAGTTGAGATTTGATCTAAGTGTTATAGATCAAGATCATCGTGAGATACATCATACCTTGGTGTATCCCAAAATGCATGCCTATGTAGAAAAGTACATATCCCATGATGTAAACATGATAAAATTGAGTAAATTTCCTATTGCATGAAGGAAAACAACAAGGGTGTATGTGCGGCTAAGGCCCAAGTTTGAGAAGGGTGCTTATGTTGAGGATGATGTCTCAATCCCTGAGGACCACTCACGGGAGGAAGAAGAAGGTAGTAATTAAGAAGAGAGAATGGGAAGAGACTCTTGTAGAGAAGGTTCCAAGTGCACATATAGTGCAAGCTATATGGGCATAGGATTCAGGCATGGGTACAAGCACCTACATTCAACAGAAGAAGTCTCCTGTCAGGAAGGATTCACTAGAAAAAGAAGAGTTTCCTAGTAGAGAAGAGTCACCCAAGAAGGAGGATTCTCTTGTGTTGGAGTCACTATTGAAGAAAAAGTAAAGGGTGGCACAAGGTTCGGACTTGAAGAAGACAGAGAGCATCAAGGATGATGATGCTTTGAGGAGGAAATGAAGGATAAAATTAAGAGCATGAGGAAGCTCAAAATCCTCCTGTGTACAATGTACACAAGTCTGGTGAAGAAGGGGATGAAGAGGAGAAGGAGTATGAGGAGGTCTTCCATACTAGAGGAAGTGAGGAGGTAAACATCCATGATCAAAAGACCCCGACCCCGACCAAGGATTAGATAGATAACACTGTAGATAGGGAGGTGGCAAGTATTATCCAATAGTTGGTGGAGCATGAAGTAGAGTGAAGTGACAAAGAAGTGTTGAAGGAAATTGAAGACAGAATAAGTATAGGAAAGGAGTATGGTAGCATGGGCGGAGACCCCAGCTTAGCGAAAGAAACTTCCCAACAAAGAGCACGTATAGCTGGGAAGGGCATAGTAGAGGTGCAAGAACATTCTATGACTTATATTAATGATCCAAGCAAGGTATTATGTGCATGCTTCCAAATTATCGTGCCCACTGACCAACTCCTCACTTTGTCTTCTTTTGATGAAGTGGGTGTGTACCCACACATGGGGAAAATGATATCCTGGGCTTTTGATTCCCACGTTGATGAGCCCGAGTTCGAAGTAAACCGTGATGCATTGATGAAGACACTAGATGCCAAGGGAATAAACCATCTTATAAATGCCCAATAGTTGTTGGATGAGCAAGTTTGCAATGTGCTTAAAAAGTATCGGTGGAGGTGGAAACAAGACTCTTCAGTAGAAATGATAGAATAAGGGTCTTGGAGGAAGAGCTTGAGAAAAATAATGAGGAGATCATTGAGAGGGACATGGAGATAAAAATGATATTCAGGTTAGCGTAGTTAAGGCGTGAACTAAAGGATGAAAAGGTGAAGGTGTGTGAATTCCATAAGAAGATAGAGGCCATTCCAGATGCCATTGTTGTAAAGAACCTATACATGGCCCCTCCTGAAAAGAAATATGATTCAACCATGCATTTCTTGGAAGACTTAGCATGCATACTCACCATGGAAAGGCAGCCACTTGCATTAGAATCAACGGAAGAAGTAATGGCGCACCAAAAGAAGGAAGAGAAGTTGAATATTGGGGAGATACTAACTCGGTACTCCAAGCTCCTTTCCTTAGTGAAGACCATGGCATAAATGGCAGAAGTTGTATATGACAACTGTGGCAATAAGGACAAAGTAACAAGCATATTAGTTGTTAGCCATGAAGCGGATCTAAAATAATTTCAAGAGAAAAATAAGGGCAATAGGGCGGAGCGGGACAAGATCTTGGCTGAGGTAGAGAAGAAATCAAAGGTGATTGAAACCTTAAGGGTTTCGATTAAAATTAAACTAAAAGAGTTGTACCCCCAAGTCACTTGCAGGATGGATGCACTAGGAGACCTTAGCAAGCAAATGGAAAGCATTGAAGATATGTTGAAGGCTAAGGGGATGAGATGATTTTTGACAAAGTTAGCGCAATGGTGGGTGACTTACTTCAGTAGGTGCAGAGTGAGGTGGATGTTTGGGTTAAGATTGAATCCCCATGAATAAATATTTCCCACTTCTCATGCAACAATGAGTAAGGATTCTTCCATTCTTTATTCAATCATAGATTCTTTCATTTTCCCTATTCTTTATTCTTTAGTGGAAGGGAAGAGTGTTTCGAGGATGGATAACATGCGTAGTGTGGGGTAAATGTTGGGCCTGAAATTAACTAAGTCCTAATGAAGAAGTTAGTGCACATGGGAGGTAGTAAAGAGAGAACAAGCTCAAGAACAAGTGTGTAAGGGAAATGAACGTGGTAGAAGAGATCGACGCCAAGGAGTAGGAAGGTTTAGGGAATTAGCCATATTTTGAAGGAGTTTTCATAGGAGAAACACGTGAAAATCCCAAGTAGGCATGCTGAATGGATAAGGTGCCATCCTGGAGCCTTGGAGGTCAAGAAAATAATATTCCATGTAAGGGATATTCCCAGGATGATCATTACAAGTAGTGGAGACATTTGCAAGTTGGCATAGAAATTTGACCATGGAGGACCACACTTCCACTTGGCATGCGATATGCTCATAAAGGAAACTAAGGCGGTGCATCCAAATCCTATTTAAAGGAGCTCTTAGGTCCAAAATAGAGGAGAGGAGAGTAACAACGAAGTGCTAAGGAAATGAAGGGTTAAAGAGGGTTTTAAGTAGTAACAAGGTGTTGCGAAATACTTGCAAGGATTTTATTGAGCATATATGCATGGGTTTGGGTATGAAAAAGGGTTGTAATGGGTAGAATAGCTAAGAAATATCTCTACAAAGTATTTTTTGGAGGGTTTAAGATAATATTCCTTGATGTATTCAGTCTATATGACCCTTATGATGTAATGAGGCCATTGTAAATGTTTGTAAATCAATATATGTGTGTGATTATGGTTATTCATGTTCTTAAGTGTAAACCCTTATGTTCTTCATATTATTCTGAGGTCGATCTAGTTTCATTATGCTTATTTACAATGTTCATTTCCATTTATGATGCATATGTGCATGGATCTATTATCTATCTTCTTTTTTTGAGTGAATGTCTATATTTCCATTCTTACAACTCATTCTCTACCAATGGCATATCATTCTTGTGAAGGTCACATAAAAGAGGGGCTTGGCACCCATGCATGCCTTGGTTGAGCACCTAGGATACACTGGGTGATAGGCCGGTGTGCTTGGGGTAGAAATAGGGTATATGAAGAAATGGTTACACTATTACTCACACATCATCTTCTATACCTATCATTTCTTATGATGATAATAATATAGATGAATTATTTATATCTTTAACATATTATCTATTCCAGTCTCTATTCATTATATTTATATTCAAGGTTCCTTGGTTATTCCACGCAACACGAGAATGTTTTTGGCATGGCCATTAATTCAATCTCTTGGAATTCATTTTTAGAGTATTACACTTGATTCTGATACAAACTTTCATTGCATTACACTACCCATTACATTTGGGTCTATCACTACATAAACTTCATTTTTAGTTGGTAAGTTTATTTCTACTAAAGTATTGCATTTAGGTATCCCTTGGATATGTTCTCTTATGGATGTTCCATCCATTATTAATCATTGTTTCATGTTTTTTCATCACCAACATATTTTCACTATTCAAGGTATTCCTTTTAAGGATTTCTCACCTAACATGCCTAGTTATTCTACATTTTCTATCACTCTTCTTACTACATCTATATATAGGTCTCTTGTTTCGTGTACTACTTTTCATAGTTATAGTATTTCTATGTCTCTTGATAGGCCCTTGGTTTTATACACTACTTACATTACACATCATTCTCCTCTTGTGATGTACTAAAATGATACTAGTTTACATGAAGAACCTTTTATTAACACCCATGATACTCGTGCCGTTATATCTCATTCTCATACAAATGATGCTCGTCACCTAATGCATATTGTTTCACATTTACCTATATCTAGATCTTTGTCCCCTATAGTGGTGGATACATCTACAATACCTTAATGTGTTGGGAGAAACTCCTATCCCCCTTCATAATGTTACCATGACCATGGCTTTCAAATATTTTTCTTGGAACACTTATCGATGTACTTCTAATAAATTTATGCTCACTAATTCCAATATTAAATCACTTGATCAAACGTCCCCATAACAAATAAGAACACAATTTGCTACTTTGATGATACTTCAGGGACTCTCAAACTTTTATGCATAACTCATATCTTATGGATACACCTCATCTTGTTGCGTGAATTGTAGAAATTAATCCCCCTCTTTCTATATTTATGTCTATGGTTTCTCCTATAGTCATATGCGCTGCTACACATGGTTCTAATACTTCCAATATTCCCATATTGCACTTATTGGTTATGGTGATTCTTGTGTCTCTCCCTCCATTGCTTGAGGTTGATATTGATGAGCCTCCTAATGTGCCTATGTTGCACATCTCTTGACTCACACATTGATTCTTATGTTTTCACTTACTCTTTCATTTATTTCGACAATTCCAGTCTTCCACCTATTCTAGTTACTCTTAATGAACACACTCCTATTAATTATGTTTTTACACTTACCACTTATGTAGTTGGGATCTCGGAATATATATAGGGTCCTACCCTCACTTTTTTGACACTATTATTTTGTATCTCTCTTATATCCCCTCCTCATTTCCTAATGATGCACACGGTCTATACGTTCAACTTGACTATTGATGGAGAGGTTATACACTTGAACCTCAACTTGTGCATACACAATGGGGGAAATATTGTTTCCCATCCTTTAGTTGCATCATTTCTATTTATTCCCCTCCATGGGGAAATTCTTGGATATCCCTTCCTTCTCTTTAGAGAATATGTTTTCATTTATGCCCTCATGGAGGGCCTAAAACACAAAAACATTCAAATATTTGCAAAAATACAAAATTAGGACCTATTTTTATAGCATACATTGTTTTCACTTTACATTATACATGTTGTTTACTCCTTTGGTTTGATAGATAACATTTCTTCTTTACACACATGTGTTCATGTGGTATATTGAGCATGGTGTAGGAAAAACATTGAGTGGTACTTGATGAAATTTGTTTTCCTTCCCTTTTCCTAAGCTACTAACCTCTAGGGGAATATTCTTTTACATACTACATCCAAGTGCTATATTTCCATTATAGTTCCTTTTTTTCATCATTACGCTTGGTTACATATCTATATTGTGTATTTTATATCTTTTCGACTAACATGACTAACAAATTTCTTTTGTGTAGCAATTACAATTATTGCTAGCTCATTCACATATTACATATCATTTTTAAAATCAAATTTTACAATTTATCCTTTGAAAATTATGATATTGACATTGCACACTAAAATACACCCTCTTCACTCTTTCTTAGCACACCCTAATAGCTCTTTAATTACTTTCTTATCTTTACATAACTCTCTTTCATCTATTCCCAAGGTTTCATAGTATAAAATACATATAAATACATCCATCCTCCAACTTGGAAAGCTAAACTATGTTTTTATCTCTCACAAAACCATCATTTTCGTTCACAAGTGACACATGTCAAACCTGACCCTATTATGATATTGGGTTGATATGTTAATCTTGTCATTTTCACGTGGACTAATATTCCATCCTTATCATCCTTCCATGACATTAAAACCATCATAATCCTATATAAGCAAGTTAATCATACCTCATTTAGGATCATGGTCCACTTCATATTCTCCTCATGTTAAAATAAGAAAAAAAGGCACTTACTACTCACTAGATAGAAAAATAACGATGCCAATCGACTAGGAAACACCCTCTATAGGTCCAAGTCTCATCACAATTCTAGGAGTCTCTATCTTCATTTCAAAAGAAATCATAGTGACCCTTCCCAAGTATATGACCAACAATAAAACTCAAGAAAGGTATTGTGAAAGCACTTTTTGTCAAATTCTAATTACACTATAGTAGATATCATATTCTAAGAGAATGACATGTGGTTTGAGGCCTCTTGGGAATATTGGAGCGTTGATGGTGTGTAGAGGTGCACACAACCCACATAACTTTGTTTTGCAGGAACTTCATCTTGCACTACAAGGGTTTGAGGGTTTGAGAATAGTTTACAAATGCATTCCGAAGGTGAGCGAAGAAAACCGACACACAATGTCAATAATTTCTAGGCAAGTGGAGTACTCATGAAGTTATAAGCCCATATTCCATGCGGGGCAAAGACTATACACTAGGGTAGAACCATACTTTAATGAAATTACTAGTATAATTCAAATTATGAGCAACAAAATAACACAATATTTTAGAATAATGATCTCAATATGCAATTAAAATAGCTTCGCCACTTCGAGGGGGAAACCTCCAAACCATATAATAATACTCAAATGCTCCAATGATAATGAAATACTACCTACAATCCCCTATATATACTATTCATATGTTATGGCCATCACCAAGGCCAACCCATTAAGCATGAGAAAGTATAAATGATATAATAAAATGATATGGTAAGCCACAATTCGACTACTCATATCCTAATACAAGCATAGGTTAAGGGCGTAGCATGCCATTCCCCTTCAAACCAACATTGTCCTTAATGTTCAATAATCCTGGATGTTACTGTTGAAAATCTTCATCCTCCCGGGTTGCATCTTCTATGCTCAGATTCTTCCACTTGATCAGATATTCCTTAATGTCTCTGGTTCTCAGCCTCTTAGTACGTGTTTGTAGAATCTTCTCTAGCTCCAAAATGATTCTTCCTTCCTCTTCAAGTTCTAGTAACTCTGTCTGGGATTCAAATTTCTGTCTAATAACCTTCTTCAGGCATGAAACATGGAATACTGGGTGTATGTGTGAAGATGGAGGCAACTCTAGTTTATAAGCAACACTGCCAATTTTTTGTAGAACCTGATAAGGGCCATAATATTTAGGAGCAAGTTTGTTGTCCTTTTTCTATTGCTTTAGGGACATCTATTTGTAAGGCTAGAGACATACAAAAACTTAGTCACCAATTTAAAAATGTCTTTCACTATGGTGTTGATCTGCTTGTTGTTTCATCATGTTTTGTGCTAATGCTAAATTCTCCTTCAAACTAGCCAAAACCTTTTGTTGATGTTGAATGTGTTCCTCAACATCTCTGACCTTAGTTTGCAACCTCAAGGAGGAAGTGATAGAAGGTGGATGGTAACCATATAATGCTAAAAATGGGGTCATTTGAGAAGAGGTGTGAAAATATGTGTTATACCACCATTCTGCAAGCAAGTGGTAGCCATTTAATCCACCTTTCTGTTTATCGATACAAAACAACATAGATGCCCCTCCAAGAATTTGTTGACCACTTCCATTTACCCATTAGTTTGAGGATGATAAAATGAACGTGAGCTAGTGAGTACCCAAACATGAAAATAATTCCATCCAAAAATTACTTGTGAAAATAGGCTCACGATCACTTACAATTATCTTAAGGGTTCCATGTAGCCTTTGAACTGTCTCCAAAATAATAGTTGCAGAATCAGTATTGGCTGCAAATGGATGTGATAGGGGAAAAAAATGGGCATATTTTGTGAGCCTATCCACAATCACGAAAATAACATTCTTACCCTCTGAACAGGGCAATCCAGTTATGAAATCCATGGAGACCTCTTCCCATCTTTGACTAGGAATTGGTAAGGGTTGCAGAATAGACCAGTGTCTTAATTGTTTCCTCTTTGTTTTGTTGGCACACTAAACATTCTCGATACAAACTTTTGTACATCCCCTTGAGTCCTTCCCAAAAGAATTCTCTTTTTATTCTATGATATGTCTTCAAAAACCCATAGTGTCCTCCAACAGGTGAGGCATGTAGCTCTGCAAGAATCTTATGCTTTAACTTAGAATCTTTACTCAAGTATAACATGTCCTTGTACCATAGGGCATTAGCTTTCCACTCAAATTTGTTATATGTCATATATCCTTGCTTGATATTCTCGTATTAGATATTGTGTATCCTTGTC
Source organism: Taxus wallichiana var. yunnanensis (assembly GCA_018340775.1). Taxonomy (NCBI): domain Eukaryota; kingdom Viridiplantae; phylum Streptophyta; class Pinopsida; order Cupressales; family Taxaceae; genus Taxus; species Taxus wallichiana. The sequence continues at coordinate 618,667,311 of CM031243.1, forward strand.
TTGATCCCATTCCAATCTTGCTTCATCCACCCAATCGGTCATCAACATGGACATGCCACATAGTAAGGCATCTGCGGATGTATTCCTTCTGGACAACGCATCAGCTACTACATTTTATTTACCCTTTTTGAATACAATTTCAAAATCATAACTCAACATTTTTGTTACCCATTTTTTTTCTCGAGATGATAACCTTTGCTCCAAAAATTATTTGAGACTATCATGATCAATTTTTACCTTGAAGTGTCTACCCATGAGATAGGGCCTCCATTACTTGACCGCATGAAGAATAGCCATCATTTCTTTCTCATAGATAGGTTTGAGCAGATATTTTCCTTTGAATTAGTGACTCTTAAATGCAATTGGTCTTCCTTCCTGCATTAGAACTACTCCCAATCTTGATCCTAAAGCATCACATTCAACAATGAAGGTTTTTGAGAAGTTGGGGGTAGCCAAAACTAGGTGCTATACAAGGCTTCCTTCAGCTGCTCAAAGGATTTAGTGGCTACGTCTATCCAATGGAAGGCATCCTTCTTTAGCAATACAGTGAGTGGGGTTACTATTCTACCATATCCTTGCACAAATCTTATGTAGTACCCTATTAGTCCGAGGAACCCACGAAGATTTTGAGAGTTTTGGGCCTTGGCCATTCCACCATAGCTTTGATCTTCTGAGGATCAACTTTGACACCTTCATGGGACATAATGTGACCCAAATACTCTACCTCTTGTACACCAAAAGAAAATTTGGATGGATTTTCATAGAGAGTATGTTTCTCCAAAACTTCCAACACTTTATTTACATGTTGTAAGTTTTCTTCCCATGTCTTACTATAAATCAATATGTCATCAAAGAAAACTAATACAAATTTCCTTTAAAATGGCCTAAAAATAGTGTTCATCAAGCTTTGAAAGGTTGAAAGCGCATTTGTAAGACCAAAAGGCATTACCAAAAACTCATAATGGCCCTCATGAGTTCTGAAAGCCATTTTATGAACATCTTCCTCTTTTATTCTAATTTAATGGTACCCCAAATGAAGATCTAATTTTGTGAAATAAATAGCACCATGTAATTCATCAAGTAAATCATCAATTACTGGAATAGGAAACTTATCTTTGATGGTGTACTTGTTGAGTTCTTGATAATATGGACACATCCTCCATGTTTCATCCTTCTTATGTACCATGACCACCGTGAAGAATATGTACTCTAGCTAGGCCCGATGATACACGCCTTCAACATTTCCTAACCATTTTCTCGATCTCAATTTTCTTGGAATATGGGTATCTTTATGGTCGATGTTAGATGTTTGGCTCCTGGAATCAATTGAATGGCATGATCATGATCCCTAATTGGTGGTAGTCCCTTTGGAATTGCATCAAATAAAGATGAGTGAGCATCAAAAATCTTCTAGAAAGATTGGGTGGCATTGAAGACTCTATATTTTGTACTTCTATGGAAAATAACTTTTCTATAAATCCATCTAATCCTTTTAAAGAACCTTTTGCATTTGAAGAGAGCTAATAATTTGTTGAGACTTAGCTACCATCCCATTCAATTATATTTTCCTTCCATCTGAATGAAATCACATGAACAATTCTTGGAAATTCATCTCTATAGTACCTAAGGTTGTGAGCCATTGGACACCCAAAACAATATCTTTCCCTCCCATAGAAATAGAAAACATAGGTGAGTCTAACATGTAGTATCCCATGGAAATCTTAATACTATGGCACTTTCCTGTGCACTTGACTATCCCATCATCTGCAATCATAACTTGCATTTCTGGAGTTGGGTAAATAAAACAATTGAGGCGGGTAGCTAACTTACTATTTATGAAGTTATGAGTACTCCCCGAGTCAATCAACACCATCACCTTCTATTTTTTGAGATAGCCAATAACCTTGAGTGTTTGAGGAGTACTAATACCTGACAATGCATGGCAAGAAATCAGTAGGTCAGGTGATCCTCTACTTCATTTTCTCTTTGGTTCCTCGGCCTCTCCTATCTTTTCACTTCCTCATCATCCTCATTACCTTCGTTAATATAGAAAACTTATTCTCAACACATTTTTGTGCTAGTCCATATTTTCTATCACAGTTAAAACATAATCCTTTTTCTCTCTTTTCTTCCATTTGTTGAGGAGTCAGTCTAATTGGCCTAACAAATGAAGGGGAAGAGATACTACGGTCTCTGGTGTTAATGAAAGGTGGCCTCCTACTACAAAGAACTTTTTCCTCTACTCAACGTGCCATGATAATAGAATCAAAAAGCTTGAGTGGATTAAACATACGTACCTCATGCTCGATGTGGTCCTTAAGACCCCCAAGAAATAGGTCATTCAGATTCTCTTCTGGAATATTCTCCACCCTTAAGGATAGGTTCTGGAATTGATGCACATAATCTTTGACTGATCCTATTTTCCGTAACTTTGCTAATTGACTAAAGTAGTTCTCTGAAACACTAGAACTATAGTGCAATTGTAACTCCTCGGTAAAAACTGTCCAAGTGACATCAAGACCATTCTTCTACCTCTGAGCACATAACCATCAATACCAAACGAATTGGTCTAGTTCAAGATATAGGGATGCCAATGTCACCTTTTGTCCTGATGGTGTTTGATGTAACTCAAATAAGTTCTCCATTTGATTTATCCAATTCAGGGGATCCTTACCATCAAATTTGCGCATATCCACTTTCGGCATCATGTTCCGTGGTTGCGAATAAGTTGGATTCTGATTGGGCTAGAAAAGTGATCCAAAATGGTTATTTTGTCCATGATTTTGAATTGAAGATCCTCCTTGGTTGATATGGGCCAGATTTGGGCCATATTGTTTACCCTTTACATGTTGCATGATATCATCCAACCGATGATTGATTTGGTTTGTCTCCTTTAGAGGCCATCTCATATTGTACATTTCGCAACTCATACTCAAGTTGGCTCCCCTTATGATCAACTCGAGGTAAGCCTTAGTCTTTGAGGAATCTGTATTTACCCCTTCTGACTCCATTTGTTCAATCACTACCCCATCTTTATCTAGGGTTTTACCCGGAGTAACCGGATTCTTTTCTACTCTTGTGGAAGGCCCCGCCATGATGTCAAACCTTAGGGTTTAGGGTTTCAATACAAATTTGGCCGAACAAAAACAACACAAAGAAAATATAAATACTATTTTTTTGATATCTTTTTGAAAATGTAACGAACTTGAAACAATTCCACAATTTGCACCCTAGGGATTGATTTTATGAAAAACCCTAAATTTGTAATAACTTTTGCAAAATAAATAAAAAAAAGTCTTAAAATTTCAGGGAACCTTACTTGCAATGTTTTGCAACTCGTAAAAATATCTCTCACCAATTCGCTTTGGTTCGCAATATATGGTGGAAACAAAAAAATTAGGGTTTTTTACCCTAATTTTGGCCTAGATTACAGCTTTGATACCACTTGTAATGAAATTACTAGTATAATTCAGATTATGAGCAACAAAATAAAACAATATTTAAGAATAATGATCTCAATATGTAATTAGAATAGCTTCGCCACTTCAAGGGGCAACCTCCAAACCATACAATAAGACTTAAATGCTCCAATGATAATGAAATACTACCTACAATCCCTATATATACTATTCATATGTTATGGCCATCACCAAGGCCAACCCATTAAGCATGAGTAAGTATAAATGATATAGTAAAATGATATGGTAAGCCACAAGTCAGCCTACTCATATTCTAATACAAGCAATGGGTTAAGGGCGTAGCACATACATACGGTCTTGACATATTTCTATGGTTTTTCTCATATCCAGTCTTAGGCACCGGTTCCAATAACGAAGCATTTCCAACCTCAAATCAACTTCTTCTACCATTCGGATCACTCAAACTCCTCTAGATCCACACATAATCAGCTAAGTACAATTCCTCCTTTGTGTTTTGATAGTTGCTAGATCAATAGTCACTTTGAAAAATCTTTTCGATTTGTGCAATTAAGGTTGGGACTTAATTAAATAAGGATATCTTCCTATGTGATAATTCATCCTTTTGTGCATGTTATTTAAGAACATATAAAGCTTTAAAAGATTGATATTAATCACGTAAAAAGTGAAATCATTGCCATAAATTTAAATTATCATGGTCTTGGATTCATTTCTTTTTCAAACCTGTTTAGACTCAAGCTTTTCATTGGGAACGCCTCTCCGTAACTCCTACCTCCTCTCACCTCTTGCAAACCTTCTTCAAGTGAAAGGGCATTATCACGGTGGTTTCATCACCACTCACATAGTCCCTTGAGGTGGTGTTCTTTGTCTTATCACCATTCTCCTCCACTAGCTCAATATGTAGGGTGGGGCTCATCGGTGATGCATTGCAACTATTATGCTTTGCCTTCTTATTTGGACAAGGTCCCTTAGTTGTCCTTGGTCATTTCTCCTTCGGCCAAGACTACAACAAGGAAGAAGCTACAAAATCCTATGAGAATGCAACCTTTGGATGAGAACCCATTCCATATGGCTCTAACCTTCTAGATGGCGATTGGGGCAAGCCAAATAACGTAGACCCGCTTATAACTTCTCTCACAAAAAATGTTACTTAATGTCTTTTTGTTTTAGTTGATTATCTTGATATTTTTGCATGTTGCGCATAAGCCATGATTGTTGAACTAGTGTGACAAAGTGTTGTGTCGTACTTCAATACCAACTTATTTTATATAAAACTGTATTTTATTTTAAGTTATATAAGCATTATTTCATTTATTTAATTTTTATTACATTTACATCTATCTTCCATAATTCACAATATACATATTCACTCTCTTTTCTTCAGAAAGGGCAGTCATGTACTACAATATTGTTTCTTAATTTAAATGTTGGCATAATGACAATTGAGAGGGTTCCTTGTCAAGTAGCAGGTAAAAACGTATGACTATGAAATGAAAACACAAGTATGACAAGAACGCATAGCTGTCATGCAAATATCACGATAACAAAAAACAAAACTAATCATATGTTTAACTATCATAATAAGAAGCGAAACTAATTATATGTTCGACTGACTCCTAAAAAGTGATCATTTATAATTCAGTGAAAGATACATTCTCTTCTAAATTGTATCTGCTTTTTCAAGAGAATGATGTAATAATTTCGTAGAAGCAATCAAGCGTATGATGTGATACTTTCGTAGAAGCAATGAAGAAAATGATGTCATAACTTCAAAAACAAAAGATACCCCAAAAACAGAGCATTCGATCTCAATTAAATCTCCACCTACCATGTTGTGGAGATATGGTGGTTGGAGATTCTCGTTTTTATGTTAAAAAAGTCCCTAAAACTTCGAATTTCTACAATGCTGTTTCAAATGAGAAGTATTTCGTAACCGACAAAGAAATCTTCAGACAAGAAAGCATTTACATATATTTCTAGTAGAAATATCAGATATAGTATGCTCATGGAAAGTAGTTAGCAGGCTTAGACCTTTTGGTTGAGTTAATAAAGTAAAGAGCAATCCGGATTTGAATTTTACAGGCCTCATATACCTGTCAAAAAATATAAGTGCTGGAAAAAAAGGGATGAATTAGATCTCCTAAAATATTTTGTTTTTTTAAAAAAACAGTCACAATATTTTTGATGAATAGGATGTTATATTATATTAACAAGTAAAACGATACAAGATTATTAAAAAAAAAAAAACAGGCGGTATGGAAGCATGCCCCAAAGTGACTGCTGAAAACACCGAAGAAGGAAACCCATCGCAATATAAATCAGAGATTAAAAAAATTAAACATTTTCATCAACAAGATTTTAGTTTTGCATATTTACATGTTTGATTTACAAATACAATAAATGTTTATGAAACTGTCATATTTGTCAACTATGAACTAATATATAAACATGGTATACCATGTTTATGTCAATGGATGTTATGCCGTAAAAGCAATTGTCTAACACACATGGGTTGATTGGTTGAGGATGTCGTATGAAATAAGTATTGTGTGAGAAAATTGATTTCCTTAAAATCACCATACTTAAGTGTTCATTCTAGATATTGGTTTCGGGATCCAAAATCTAAAACACATTCCTCTTTGGCTTCAAAAATCCAAAACTCTCCTCTTATGTGGCTCCTAATATCCCTAGGTTTCTCCGTGTCTTCAAGAATCCAAAAGTATCCTCTTATGTGCCTTAAAAAATCCAAATAGTTCTCTTCATGGCTTCACAAATGTGTCACAAACCCAAAAAATCCCTCTTATATGCATTCAAAATCTCTCAAATTTGAAAAATCCCACCATCTTGGATTTGCTTCTAGGAATCTAAAATTGACTTTTAGGAAAAAAATTGTATATATTTCTTCCATTTTGTTGAAGCACAATAAAGTGTGGTAAATATAACTACTTCCATGAACAAAGGTCGTGAGTTACTCAATAGTCGTCTTATTTCATAATGATGTGTGGTGCATTGTTGTTCTAAATTGGACTCGAGTGTGGTTGTATCATAACAAGGTTCTTCCTTATTGAATAGGCATGAAATCATCTACTTTTGCATTTAAAAATACATGTAGAAAATAGTGAAGACATTTTCAAGTGAAGAGTGTTGAGTAGATGGTCTAAAGCTTATGAAGATTGCAATCACTTGATCTAGAGTATAAAGAAATGCAACAAAGAGGAAGAGGTTTCAAGTCGATTTTCTAACGGAAATATAAGCACCCAAAGCTCCAAGATTTACCAAATTTGTGGAGATGATGAGAGGAATGCACTTATATTTTTTCCACCCTTTTTAGATTTGATTAAGATTTACACCTATAACCAAAAAGGAATGAAATAAAAGCTACAAGGGTTATTCTAATTAATTAACTTCCAACATTAATAATTCAATATCAGAACAATGCATTAATACTTGCAACAAATGTACATAATATAATACAAGTTCATAAACACAAGGGATTAAGTGCACTTAGTTGATTATATGTCATTACGGGACTGATCTAGGTTATTTGGATGATGGAATAGGAGATCTGGACTGAGAGTGCTTTAAAACTAGAATTGTGACTTGAAAATGCTCTTAGAAAGGATTTGTCATATATAGGGCGGAATGTCCATACAGCTTTTGGCCCTTCTCAATATTGAGCTCTATAAAGTTTTAGGTTTTTCACTTGTTTGAATCTCTTTGACACTCTCTGTCAGGTCATTGTCCCTCATACTACGAGATTCTCTAAATTCTTTACTCAATCTTTCAAACCCTAACCATGGATAAGAGGTCCTACAAAAAAAACATTTGTTTGGTTTTAGGCACCCATGTGCACCACCGACTTTGGGACTACTCCAAAGAGGTCTCAAACCACACATTATTCTCCACCTAGCATGTGGTATTTAGTTCTAGTGCAATCAGATTTGACATCCTTCCTTTAACACATCTTGACTTGAGTTTCTCTCTTGCAAATATTTTTGAGGGAGTGACTTTGAGTTCTTGCAAATGTGGGAAGCATTCTCCCATACCTATTAGGAAGCTTCATACTTATAGATGCTATTGCCCTAATGAATGTGCAGAGGTATTTGCAAAGTGTATGGAGATTTGGGTGCCTTCTTTGCTAGATTTTGCAATAGGAGCCCATAAGAGTGTTAAGTTTGAAATGTGGCGAGCTTCACTTGCTTATATATGTTTTTAAAGGTGATTTAAGGTATAAAGGCATTTTTGAGAAGGAAAAAATGACCCAAAGAATAATGTGCAACTGAAATTTTGGGACCAAAATGAACACGAAAAAAACCATACACTAGGGTCGGTAATGTATGGATGCTCTTATCCTTGTTGTATATTTTTTACCACAGAGGGGAAATTTTAACTGTGAAGGTTGGAAGCTAACAAGTAGAGTTTCTAAATGGATTTCATGCATCCATTTCTTAGAAACTATCAACAAATGAGTGTTGATGATGAAACAAGTTAGAAAAGAGACCTAGACATATACTAGATGAGAGTGGGAAAAAGTGAACTTTTGTGAGTAAGACAACAATGTCAAGACTAGCAGTGTCAAAGAGTATAATTATCAAATTTGAGTGTCTACATTTCCCCCTTTAAGTATGAAATGAAATTACATGCTTAAAGGAAAAGATACATGAGTGTGTAGAAACACTTTATCTTCACTTGAATGTTTTTTTTGCAAGATCTTGTTGTATTGGTGTTGGCATGCTCCACGATGAAACTTGTAACATAGAGTGTAGTCAATGTCCATGATAAAGAATTGAAATTTAACTCAAATGAAAATATGTAATGTAAATGAAATCTGAAACTATAAATAGTGAAATAAAGAGATGTAAAATGTGGAAGGAATAGACCTATTAATTTTAAGGAGGGAAGAGTTTATTATTCTTTTCTTGTACTTTGATATTTGGATTGTAGAACATTGTCAAACAATTGGCGGTGATCATTACCCAATTTCATCGAAGAGATGTAGGGGGTCAATTACTATTGAATCTTCAAGTAAATTGTTTTGATTGTAAGTTATTAAAAATAACCTACAATAAGTGAAATAGTTGGATTCAAACACCCCCAAGTGTTGGCGCCCAGGCAGTTGCCTAGTTTTCCTAGGGATTAATCCCCCTTGCTCCACATTTGCAATGGATCTCAGATGCTATGATACCAATGAAGGAATGAAGGAACTAACAGAAGAAGAAATGATTCAATGACTTGATTAAAATGATGCAAGCACAGCGAATATATACAAGCAGAATTCGGTTAGAGAGAAGGAGCTGTCGACCACCTGCAGAAACAAAATGCCACATAAATATAACCAACCTGGTCGGTTCCTTAACAATGTATTAACTAATATTAAAGTTGTTTTGGCATTTTTTGCCAACAGATTTAAAATTTTCTGGAAACTCTTTGAATGGTACTACTTTTTAAATAAACTATACCAGCAATTCCAATTCAAATGTCGATATCTTTGAAACAGTGTTGTGAAATTTATTATATAAACTTTTCCTCATAAGTTTATGAGAGAAGTTCCATACATTGTGGAAATCACCACTTACCATATTTTGACAACTAAAATTGTGATCATGAATAATGAATTCTGAATTCTTCATGTCATTTCAACTGCCCATGTTGATATCATTTATGCACAAGGGCCTCTGTTTTTATTGTCACCGTATTTTCTAGTTCCTTGTCGTCTTCTAAGAAAGTACGAGTAAGGGCCCTGATTGATTGCCGATATAAGAGGAGAATGTATCTTTCAACTTCACGTGGCTTTGCATTCACTGAATTATAATTGATCATTTTTTTAAGAAAAGATGGTTGAACACATGATTAGTTTTGATTGCTTCTCATTATGATATTTGCATGACAGCAATGCGTATTTCATTTTCACCGGCTACCTGAAAAGGAACTCTGTCAACTGTCATTGTGCAAACAAACAAATTGAAAAACAATATTGTGGTACTTGACTGCTCTTTGTCATGGTTGATATAACCACCATTATTTCAAGAATAGGAGGATGACTATCTATATTATAAATAGTGGAACATAGATGTAAATGTAATCGATTATAGTGTAAATGTAACTTAATTCTTTTGTGAAATAATAGTTATGTTATAACTATTTACAAAACTGGTAGGCAGTATAGAAGCATGTCACAAATATATCACACAAACACAATTACATTAATAATTAACTTATAATAATATTAAGATAACTAAAACACAGGGACATTAAGCAACAGGTCTGAAGAGAACAGTCAGAGAAATGATTTCTGTCATCCATGTTGGAAATGTGTGGACAACCATCGGAGTCACATTAAAGGTTATTAGCGCCCTAGGTGATAATTCTCCAAACGCCTTTCTCACAATTTTACTTAATAATTTTTTCCGTAATTTAAATAAATAAAAGTTATTTGTATTATCATCTTATAAAATTTGTATCAGGATCATAATAAATCAAAATTTAGAGATATTGTCATACAACAAGTAAAATAAATCCTCTAAATTATCACATAAGGATGATAAATATTCTATGGATGGAGAAAATTAATCAAATATAACTTTTAATAACAAATACAACAAATATAACTTTTTATAAAAGGTTTCTTACAAGTCCAATTTACCAATATCAAGTAGATGATTGGACTCATACCTAAACAAAGTACCATTTTTTCACAAAGAAATAAAAATGGTTGTGTAGTTTTCATAGTTTTGTGAAAGTGATATTTAGACTGGGCCCACCAATTCCTCCCTAAAAATAGACATTTTCCCCAAAAAAGTAGGATTCAAGAATTAAATACTTCTTTCCCTGAATTATATTTACCTCCACTAGATATACCCATGACATTATCAAAAATACATGAACCTTTTCCTATAAAAATCACACCTCCATTATTTAGAGCTAAATTAAAGAATGTGTAATAATAACAACAAAATCATATGAGCTCATAAATATGCCCTATTTATTTTTATATTGTCTTGTTATGTGTATGCATGAAATTTATGTTACTATATAATAATATAAATAAATTCTAGTGCCTTAGGCAACTGCCTAGTCTACCTAGACCTTAATCCCCCTTGACAACCATATTGAAATATAGTGGTGAGAGAGGCAGATCTATCAATAAAAGGAACATGATTTCCTCATCACAACAGCGTTAGCAAGTCTACTTTCTCAGTTAATGATATTTACTAAGTTCATTTTCTTTTTGGAATAAGGTCTTTCACTCTTCATGTGCAAGAAACCTCAATCTAGAAATTTTGTACTTATATTTCTGATATAAGCATACAGTTCTTTAGTAAAATTGTTCTTAGCACTAAATTTGCTCATGTTATACGTAGGTAAATTTTCTTAAGACATCTCTGATAACCCCATTTGAATATAATGGGCTGCTAACTGGGAAATCTTATAATCAATTTAGTACTTTACTTTTAAAGCATTGGATTCAAAGGAACGGTGTATTGAAGCTCTGTCAGGTTGTGGTAGAGTGGTGAATTGGCGTACTTTTGAATCTTAACTAAAATTTAAATTGTGTCTGAGAAAACCTGTCCCGATCCAGAAATTGATATACCTGTGCAGAAGAATCCTTTGCACCCATACAAAATAAATAAAAAATTTGGAAACAAGATTTATTCTCCTTCATCCAAAATGTTGAATACATGAAATAGATAGATTCTCCTCAATATCTCTACATTGTAAGAGATGAGGAAGGTTCATTTTATGACTACATATGATGGAATTTATAGCGCATCTGAAGGCCTTCACTGCAGCATGATGACTACTGTTCTTGGACTGCAAATCCCAAAGAAAGCAAAACTTATAAGTTACATAATATGACTATTTTAAGCAATGACATAATATACAGAGGCCATAAGAGAATGTCATGATCCAAAAAAATAAAGACCTGTTAAATATTCCTTGTTTTATGTATTTTAAATTGTTGGTTAAAACACTAAATTCTCGCGTTAAGGTTTAGGATTATTACTCACCATAACATGAAGGGTATAGAAAGTGCTGCATCCATCAGTATTTAAGGTGCAATCTACAATTTCCAACTGGTTAGCATCCAAGATAAAAATTAGCTTAGGAAGAAATCCGGTTTGCTGGGTAGCCCATATCGTAGTAAAGGCATGGTTTCCCACAACATTGGATCCAAGTATCTTTATAGACGAATTTGGTACCATTGTGACGGATAGGGGATCTGAACATCACAGACTTGATGAGATTCCTTTGGCTGCATCGCTGACAGTGAACTTGTCTTAAGAGATGCTTCTGGTTCGGATTTTCTAGCTTGCAAATCCTTCAAGATACCTTGGAGGGTCTTGATATAATTGATGGCCTCCTCAATAATCCTTGGTTTGTCCATCTGATACGAATAATCAATCTATCATTTCAGATTTCTCAAGAAAATGAAAGCATATTATCTTTCCTAATTTATACTCCATTCATGAATTCTTTTATTGGTTAGCATTATTATTACACTCCTACCTTTCCATCGTGAGCTGGTAAGAGAGAGAGTAGAGTATTAAGCATATAACTCATTTTCTTCCTCCTCTTCCTTTCACTCCATATGTGTATTTCACGCTCAGGACACATTGTCTTTGAGGACGCTGCATGCTCATCACCCAATTCCAATTGCAGTGAGGGACTATTTCCACATTCCCAACTCCTCCTCTTACTGACTACTTGCTGCTTCTCTTCTGGTGTCGATTGTAAACCAGGGTAATGGGCAGAAAGAATTGCATACAGGTCCTCAGAGCCACCATGAGTTGACATTGTGGGGAAGAGGATGAGAGGCAACTTGTGTAACAGTATGAGGAAAAACAGGGGAAGGCCTCTGAAGAGTGGATTGCATTCTTGAATCCCTGCTTCTCATTTTTGTGAATATATAGAGAAACATAAACTTGATTATGAACCTTAGTCAAAATAAAACAGTTTTCTATTCGATTGCAATCTGGCCCCACGGTGGCAACTGTTGGTTTTTTAATCTACAATATTTGATGAAGGTAAGATCAATCTCTTATAAGTTCCAATTATGACGTGCACTATTATCTTTTCTATGTTAACCACAAATTTGTATGGATATCTCGAAATTCATGATCAGCCATGTAGAGGTGAAAAGGCTAGAGCTGAAGGTTCATACATTTTTCTAATAATTGACTTTTCCTGTAGTTGATTTCCATTGTAATATTTTTTTCTTTTTGATTAAATTTTAAGTGTGGGAAGTTAACAGCATAAATTGTTAGGTTTAGTTGTTAAGAAATGAAGGATAGTTAAATTTATCAAATTTACTCCAATACAATTTTAGTCTTCTGATATTTATAGATCTTGAGAATGACTAGACAACACTTTTTACACTATCATATACATTACTAAATTAAACTAATTTATCTTTTCATTTTCTTTTTAAAACAACATAATTACTACATTTCATATTCAAATATTTACATATATTATTATGTTATTATTCAATTAATATTTTTTTTATAATTCAATAAAACTACTATTACAATATTTTTATCTAAATATAGTAAATGATATCATGTTGATTTGATTCATTAACTTTCTTCAACCATCTTCTTTATTTTTAAAAATCTATACTTACCAAACACCATAATTTAATATGGACTTATATTATTAACACGTCTCTCCAAAACATATATAAACACCGGGTTTGGTATTCTATTGTATAAATTGAAAATCTGAAAATCATAGAGACACTATTTATCCCACGATATCATTGCTTCATTGTACAGGAAAATCCAACGTGATAATCCATTTATTCCCCTCCCTTTTTTTTTTTTTAACTATAAAATAAGATATTTGTCTAAACAAGTATTTAAAAGTTATTTTTATTATATGGATGAGATTTATTATGAGAAAGTTTTTTTGTTTAATTTACTAGAACTCTCATTCTATGGCATTTCATCAACATTAATGAAAGTCAAAACAACAAAATTCATTTCAAATTTTACCAAATAGAATGAAAAAATAGTAAAATAAAGGTCCACAAATATTAAAGTCTATAAAACTCATTTCAAATTTTACCAAACGGAATGAAAAAATAGTAAAATAAAGGTCAACCCTCCGTGCACTATAGAGTATATCACATCATATGCAACCAATCCCTTGTCAATCATTTATTTCGTGATGTAATGCATATATATTCTAAGATATACACCCTCATAAATGACAACACATGGAAATAAATTTTTGCCATCATACATCACTATAAAACCATTTGAAACTACAAGTAATTAACACCTTTTAAATTTTGGTATTGCTAACTTCTTAGACTTTGTTTTTACACGTTTAAATACCATTATATCACTTGGTTATGTAGGTTCCTCTATAGAAACCCTTCACTAAACAAATTGTTAAACTATAAAAAATATTTTAATAAATAAGATATGTTAGCGAAAATGTAATTAGGAAAATTACAATAATATAAAGGTCCCTTTAAACAAAATTAGTATAAATTTTTTCGAGTGGTGAAAGGTTAATCGATAAAGTTTCTTTGAGTCACAAAAAAATATTAAAGATGAGGTCATTCGAAAGGCCACACAACTTGGCATGTAACCCAAATAAGTATTTGTGAGTTATATATATATATATATATATATATATATAAGAAAATGAAGTTTATTATAAATTAATAAGGAATCCTTAACACTAATATCAAAAATTACAATTGTTTTATTTTTATTACATATTGTTTTATTTTGTTCTAAAAGTTTTCATGTAATACACTTGCACAACACTTGAGCTAAATAGTGAAACTTTTGTAAGAAAGTGGTAGGTCACCGCAACATTTTGATTGAAATAAGTCACAATTTAAGTCATCTATTAGTTGCCAAACATTTTGTTCAAATCCCAAATCGCATATCTAAAGTCGTGGACATGATAAACCACTCCTTTAAATCAAACATATCAATCCTAAAGATGGGCTAATATCATCCTAACATCTAATAGTTTTGTGATGTTTTGGACATTAGCCCATTTTAAGCATGTCAATTAAAATTGGATGGAAATCATGACTTTAAATTCCACTTCTATTTTGACTTGAATGTTGACTGCAAATTTAACTTAAAATTCAACCTTAATTTCAAAATTAAATGCTAACTATAATCTCGGCTTTAATGTTGAATTTAATGTCAACTTTAACTTTGACTTAAAACATGACTTAAACCACAACATTAATGCCATCTTTACAAAGTGACATTAGATTTGACATTAGTTGTGTAGTTTAATGTGACTTCAGATTAAATATAGTTGAATGTGAATTTGATTGTGACACTAAACTACACTATAGTGTATCACTAAATGTGACTTTAATTATGACCACATGTACGAATATAATTTCAAGTCTGTTCTGTTTTATTATTTATATAACAATATCAAATATTAATGTTGTTAATTAATATTATTAATTATAGAATTGTGTTATCATATTATATAAAATTTTGATGGTAATGTGAATTGTACAACTATGATAAGTACATAATTTATTTGAAACAAATATTATTTACTATAAAAAAATTGAACCTAAAACATATATTAAACATCTAAACATTTAAATAGTGTTTAACATATTAAACATTTAAAAAATTAAACTATTTATATATGTAAATGACACAACACAATAAGGAACTACAAATTTTCATAAAAATGTCATTAAACAAATAGTTACAAAGTCACAATATCACGATTGACTTTGTAGGTTAGGGTCAAGACCCTCATCAAAACATTTTGATATCTTATATGACTTTAGACATCAAAGTCAACATCATTATCTACATTATCCCCCACCCCTATTCTTAACCCTCTTGTGTAGAAACCTAAATTGGAGGATCAACAAACATCTAAAACCCCTTGTCTCAACATCACCACTAGATCCATTGGTAAAAGTATTACATGATTTTGAATAACCCCAGGTTGTGACATTCTTCCCATTAATGGATTGGGAATTCACCCACTTTTTATCGGTATGATATCATTTTTTCCCGCATTACAAAAAAATTAAACCATTTCACAAATATTCATAAAGAATGTTAAAATAAACAAATAATTTGTAAAAATATATTTTGTAATCAATTTATATAGTGTACATATTGTTTACACCCTCCATAATTTCTATGATGTGGAAAATACACAACAATGAGAAGGACATGCTAGGGTTTGCAACATGTAGAGTACTTTGATCTAGTTAACTTAAGCATCCATTATACTTGAGCAAAATAATGCATTCAAACTTGAAATGATTGATAAATGATAAGTAACTAGTTCAAATACATAAGAGTAAAGATAAACTTGGTTGTTCAGGGTAGAGTAGAGAGAATTTGGATGCGTGGGAAAGTGAAACAAGAAGACAACAAATTGAATATTGTACACTAAAAAATATGGAACTGTGAAATGAACATGATGTGATCATACATATGTTGCATGGTCTAGGATAGAGATGTATGGTCTTGACCTAGAGATGTACAATTTCTTACCCTTTGATAGTCAAAATCAGTAATTTCTTGTGTTCTTCTCTTATTTGGAAATGATGTTTTCTCGTATGTCACTATTTCTACAACTTTAGGATGACCTGTAGGATGACCTATAATAATTTGCAACAAAGTAGAAACCCTAAGTAACCTATTCAACCCTTCATAAAATAATTAGCAAACCAAAGAATAAAATATGTGTATGCATCATTAAAACTATACTACCCTTAGCGGTTAGAATCCCAACTCTTTGAACCAATTTAAGTGTTGCACTACACACCCTCATTGCTGATGAAGCCTCTTGTAGTTCTCCTAGGTGCTTGTGAAAGTTTTTATAAGTAACCAATCCCTTACGGGTGCCCTTATGTCTCTTTATATCAAGATAGCAGGATAACTATGTAGTGTATAATGTACTTAGTGCAATAGTAGTGAGATTTTGTGTGCCTCGGATATGTGACCTAACCCTTTGTAGATTGAAACCCTTGCATAATTTTTTTGAGATACTTTGATCTGCTACAATGTGACTATGTGATAGTTTCATCATTGGAATGGATGAAGATAAAATCCTTGACCTAGTTGAGAGATTTAGGAAGATTTAGGAAGTTGTGAAACTAATTTAAGAAGATTTAGGAAAGCCTTTTATTCAAGATCGTCCATGGTGAACAAGTAATCTTGCATCCCCAAAAAATAAAGTGTTGTTTTTTATTTAGTTTTTGGCTTGACATGGTGTAAGTGGTTCTACAAGACATCCTTGAGAAGAATTTTTTTCAATAAATCCTATTCTAGAACTTTTAGTTTTGGAGTTTTCCTATGGGAAAAATAAATTTTTCTCATGTTTTGGAATTTTACAAAAGAAACAAAGACTTTTTGTTGAAATAATACATGTAATCATTAACAAATGTAAAATAATAAATTCTTGAGATAATCTTTGAAACGGAAGCTTTTCTTGGGTCCTTGTGAAGTTGAAGAGACCTTGGACACATCCATAAATGAGGGGGAAAGGGACATCATAGGGGTAGAAGAGAGACAAAGAAAATACTTTCCGGATATAGACAAAGAAAAACCATGACATGTGATGCACCAAAATTAGCAGGAACTTGACAAGGTCATAACTTGAGCTCCGGGTGTCCGTTTGAGTCGATTTTATTTTTGAAACCACATGTTTCAATGAGACGAACCCACCGTTCAACCCCACTTACTAGTTAGAGCAAGTTTCCACACATTTTAAGGCCCAAAATCTGCCATCTTGAGGCCGAAAATTAGGATTTGAGTTATAGTTCGCTTTTTCCTATTTTTGGGCATTAGTTAATTTTAGTCTATTAGTTGCATTATGAGTTGGAAAGTTGGCAATTACTCTAATTTAGGAATGTATAAGATGCGTGGAAATTTATTTTCCCGTATGAATAAGCATACAAAATTACCAAGAATATCGTTCTAGTAAATCGCTAAAAATAGTAATTTCCATCACCTAGAGTAGATTTAGTCAAAGTTAGCTATAGTTTGTTTGGAAACTCAAGTTGGGAGTTGTTTTCCTATTTAGAAAACATTTTAATTCATGATTCGATAATGAATAAGGAGATTTATTTTCTTGTGGAGTTCATATTATTTGTAGTATATCGAGTTTGTTTAGAATTTGGCTACATTATCTCGATATCGAGAGAGGTTCGAGTCTTAAAAAATGGAAAGAAGAGGAATAAGAAGAGGATGCGTTATTGTCCAAATGAATAGAAATATGCAATATCTGCATAGGAAAGTTGTTGCACTTTCTGCAATGATAACCCAGTGAGAAGAAATCAAGGTGGACATGACACAAATGAAGAAGAAGTTTGTGAAGAGGAGAAAATGCAAGCACCACCCTTAGCTTTTGAAGAAAAGATGCTTTGAGAATTAGAAGGAAAGAATGATGGGATAAGATTTGATGTTTCAGAGTATATAGGTAGTCTAAAACCAGAGGAGTTGATAGACTGGTTGACTAGCATGGGGAAATTTTTTTGAGTGGAAGGCTATGTTAGAAGAAAAGAAGGTAACATTTGCATGCACAAAATTGAAAGGTCATGCTTATGTTATGGTGGGATCACCTACGAAAGAGTGGCCAAGAAAGGGGAAAGAAAGGATTAGGACCTGGAGTAAGATGGAGAAGAATCTAAAAGAAAAATTTCTCCCTGTGGATTATGCACAAACCCTTTACAGAGGTTTCAAAATCTTAGACAAAACTTACAAATAGTGCAAGAATACATAGATGAGTTCTACAAGGTGTCCATTCATATAGAGCATGAAGAAACTGAGGAACAAATGGATACAAGGTATGTAAAAGGATTAAAATTTTCTATTCAAGATGAGATAAGTATGCACATGATTAAGAGCATGGGGATACCTATCAATTAGCCTTAAATGCTAAGGAAAAACAAAGTCATCAAAATTTTAGGATATCATCTGGAATGAATAGGGGGGCCTCATCTTCCTTTCGAGGATGAGATGGTTTTAGCCAAGGTAGGGGAGAATCACCTCGTGGAGTGGAAAAGAAAGAAGATACGAGACAAGATTTCTAGAATCAACAAAGAGGCAGAGGATTTTCTAGGGGTAGAGGATATGCTTTGGCAATAGAGGATGGGAGGCTCCATGAAGACCATTTGTTTGTTACAAATGTGGTGAAGAGGGGCATCGGGATTTTGAATGCCCGCATTCTTATACACATGACAAGAGGCAAGCAGATGCTCCAAGAGTAAATCTTGTTGAAGCTAAACAAGTAGAAGATGAACATGACCTAGAAATTCCACCAGATGTTGGAGAAAATATGATGATCAAGAGGACGATGATTGCTCCAAGAAAGGATATCAAGGGGGATGTATGGCTGCGTAAATTTTTTTCAAAGAAAGATGCACTTTAGGAGGAAAGGTATGTAATGTTATTATTGATGGTGGTAGTTGTGAGAACATGGTTTCAAATGAGATGGTCGAGAAATTGGGTCTGCATTGTGAGAAGAATCCTAACCCTTACCGTATTACATGGTTTAAGAAGGGTAATGAAGTTATTATTGATAAGAGATGTTTAATAAGTTTTTTCTATTGGGAACAATTATAAGGATGAGATTTGGTGTGATGTTATTCCTATGGATGCATGTCATATGCTGCTAGGAAGACCATGACAATTTGATAGAAAAGTTATTCATGACAGGGAAAGAATACTTATACTTTCTGGAAGGATGGCACAAAAATAGTTTTGCTACCTCTTAAGGAAGAGGGGAAGGCTGAAAATATGCTTTTTGCAAAGGAATTTGTGAAGGAGGCAAAGGCAACTGGTTTTTGTTATGCACTAGTCGCAAATAAGGATGAACTTGCAAGTGCACAAATACCAGTAGAAACAACAGAATTAATAGAAGAATTTTCTGATGTTATTCCTGATGAGCTACTAGATGGATTACCACCCAAAAGAGATATTCAACACCATATTGATTTGATTCTAGGGTCTTCACTCCCAAATCAAGTGGCTTATAGGATGAGCCCGACATTACATGCAGAGTTGAATAGGCAAGTGGCAGAGCTCGTGAGAAAGGGGGTCGTAAGGGAGAGCATGAGTCCGTGTGCAACCCCAAATTTATTAACACCAAATAAGGATGGAACATGGAGAATGTGCACATATAGGAGATCAATAAATAAAATTACAATCAAGTATAGGTTCCCAATACACGGCCTTAATGATATGATGGATGTGCTTGTTGGATCTAGGTATTTCACATAGATTGATCTTCAAGTGGTTACCATCAGATTTAGATCAGAGAAGGAGATGAGTGGAAAATAACATTCAAGACAAGAAATGGATTATATGAGTGGTTTGTGATACCATTCGGGTTATCCAATCCACCTAGTTATTTTATGAGATCGATGAACACTTTATTGTAGGAGTATAATGGTAAGTTTGTTGTGGTTTATTTTTATGATATATTGATCTTTAGTAAAACTAAAGAAGAACATTTGAGGCATCTAAGGGTGATATTTGAAGTGTTAAGGAAAGAGAAACTCTATGCAAATATGAAGAAGTGCACATTTATGCAAGAGAGTTTATTATTTCAGTAGATGGGGTACAAATGGACTTAGAGAAGATAAAGGCAATTATTGAATGGCCTACTCCACAGAGTATAACAAAGGTAAGAAGCTTTCATGATCTAGAAATTTTTTACATAAATTTTATTAAAAATTTCAGCAGTATCGTAGCACCTATAACAAATTGCACAAAAGGAAGGGAGTTTTTTTGTGGAGAAAGGCAACTAGGATAACTTTCAGTTCTTAAGAAAAAGGTGACAGAGGCACCCATTTTAAGCACTACAAGATTTTGATAAAGTGTTTGAGGTTGATTGTGATGCCTCACATGTGGGTATTGGTGATGTTCTAAGTCAAGGAGGAAATTCAGTAGCTTTATTTAGTGAGAAACTGAATGAGGTAAGAAATAACTACTCTACTTATGATGTGGAATTTTATTCAATTGTACAAGCATTAAGGAATTGGAGGCATTACTTAGTGCCTAAATAGTTTGTGTTATTTATAGACCACATAGCCCTAAAGTATGTGAATACACAAAAGAAGTTGAATAGTAGGCATGCAAAATGGGTATCATTTTTAGCAGGGTTATACTTTTTCTCTAAAACATAAATCAAGAAAACATAATCAAGTTGCAGATGCATTGAGTAGGCGTGTGACTTTGTTTACCACTATGGAAAATGAGGTGGTGGGTTTTGAAGAAATAAAGGGTTTGTATTCTTCTGATTCTGATTTCAAGGATATTGTTGAAAGGTTAATTCATCCATTGTCAGATAATGCAGGAGATGTCTAGGATGAGTACATTTTACAGGATGGCTACCTATTCAAGGGATGCCAACTATGTATTCTAGTTGGGTCTATGAGAGAGAATATAGTGAAAGAGTTGCATAGCGGAGGATTGGCTGGGAATTTTGGTAAGGATAAGATGATAGCCTTGGTAGTAGAGAAATACTATTGGCCAAATCTGAAAAGAGATGTGGTAAGATATGTGGAGAGGTGTCAAATTTTCCAAGTCTCGAAAGGCCATGCACAAAATACAAGGTTGTATATGTCGTTGCCTGTTCCTAAAGGGTCATGGACAAATCTGAGTATGGATTTTGTTTTGGGATTACCAAAAACAAAATGAGGTAATGACTCAATTTTTGTGGTTGTTGATAGGTTTTCTAAGATGGTTCATTTTATTATCTCAAGAAAACAAGTGATGCGACAGCGTAGCAGATTTGTTTTTAAAGAAGTTGTTTGTTTGCATGGTGTTCCAAAAACCATTACTTCATATAGGGACACAAGGTTCTTAAGTCACTTCTGGAGGAATTTATGGAAGAAGTTGGGAACTCAACTACAGTTCAACAGTGCCTATCATCCTCAAATTGATGGGCAAACAGAGGTGGTAAATCAAAGTTTGGGAAACCTATTAAGGTGCATCGTTGGGGAAAATCCAAAACAATGGAACTTAGCATTACCAAAAGATGAGTTTTCATTTAACATTTCCATAAATAGATCCACAAGAAAGTATCCATTTATGATTGTGTATGGTAGTAATCCAAATGGGGTCTTAGATTTGGTACATCTACCATTTGATGTCATATTCAGTGATGATACAAAAGCATTTTCCGAACATATACAACAATTGTAGGAAGAAGTGCGGAAGAAGTTGCACAATAGTAATAATAAGTATAAGTAAATAACAGATGTGCATAGAAAAAGAAAGGTATTTATAGTTGGTGAGTGATCCAGGCAAGCAATTCTAGTGGCACAACTTCCAGAGACCATAACTTTTGCACTGTACCTCTGATTGACTCCGTTCAAAAGGCAACGGAAAGCTTGGAATGTGTAGAATGTGATGAGAAGGTGCAGAAATCCGTTCAGAAATGTTTGACCCCCGAAATCCATGTTTAAGGGGCCCAAATTGTGATTTTTGTAGTGCTGTCTAAAAATAGTAAATTCTAAAAATAGTATGTTTCGCAAAATTAGTGCACATGTAAGTCTTGGAAGATGAAACACCTCATCTCCCTCGAGACTGGTGACCTTCCACATCTTTCTAGGTGTCCTTTCGTATTTATAAAATTATTATAAATACATATGTAACCGGAAAAGGGATAGACATCTCTTGGCAGAGATAATTGATGTAATTTGAAGTCTTTGAGTAATTTACATCTCTTTTCAGAGATAGTTGTTTTGCAATTCATTTGGCACATTTGTTAATCTATTCCTTAAGTCTGAAACCCCTTGGTTTTGGATCAGTGGTATCAGAGCTAAGTCATCTTGAGAGTGTATGATCCCCAGAACGAGGTCGAATACAAAAATCTTGGGTGGTCCACACACAATCCTTCATAATACTTTCCTGTTCACTGCAGTGACCTCCAATGGCGGACAACACCAGGATGGATGATCCTCTCAAAAATATGGTGAATGAAGCTCTTAGGGAGCAAAAGGATCAGATGCTACAACAATTCACCCAAATTCTGCAACAACTACAAGTAGGAAATCATGCCTCCTCATCTGTAAATCAGTCCTTTGGTGCCCCGACTCCATTCAAGGTGCAAGTAAATTTTGACATTCCTATTTTTGAGGGTAAGATCAATTCTGATGCAGTAGAGAACTGGTTGGACCAATTGACCTCATATTTTTCTATCAATCAATTTACTGATAAGGAAAAGATAACATTTTCTCTATTGAAATCATCTCTTGCTGTCAAAAATTGGTGGGGTGTGTATAAGAATGGGCTCGAAAGGGATGAGCTAGGAATCATAGAGGAACCCACATGGAATGATTTCGTGGATGCCATAAAGGAAGAATATTACCCTGTTGGGGCCTATGATGATTTGTACATACAGTGGCAGCAACTTCGTCAAGGTAAGGACCAGTCGGTTCAAGATTATACTGACAAATTTCATTCTTTATCTACAAGATTGGGCATTCAAGACACAGAACAACACATAGATTCTAAAATATCGCAGTGGCCTACAATGGAGCATCCGAGAGGACATGGAATTCTTTCAGTTTCAAACCCTTGGCGAGGCATACAAGTTTTCAGTCAAGATTGAACAAAAGCATAAAAGGAGGACTGCCAAGAACCAACCCGTGAGGGGGAAAAATGATAAAGAAGGCCAGACCCGAGGCCAAGGTTGGAAATAGAAGGAGTCACAAGGAAATAAGATGCAGAAGGAGAAGATAGGGAAGTGGTGCAACCTCCACAAAACAAATCGCCACTCCAAGGAAGAATGTCGAGCCATCAAGTCCTTACTCACCGAGTCATCTTCTTCAACACTCTCTGCACCAGCAGTTACAGACCCCGAGGTCAAGGATGAAGAGGATGAAATTATAGATGCTTGAGCCAGATGTGATCATTTCCACCTCAAAATTCAAGAATATGGATGAGAAGGAAAGGCTCTTCCACTCCAAGCTTTGGGTAAAAGGTAAGCCACTGCATTTTATCCTTGATAGTGGAAGTCAGAAGAATTTAATTTCTGTTGATGTTGTAAAGAGCCTAAACCTCCCTGTGAAGCCACATCCCCAGCCATATAGTATCGGGTGGTTAAACCTAGGAAGAGACCTCCAAGTCACACAACAATGCCTCCTTCCGTATGCCATCAAGCCCTTCCATGATGAAGTCATGTGTGATGTTGCTCCATTAGATGTTTGTGATGTGCTCCTAGGCCAGCCATTTATGTGGGATAGACATGGCATCTATGAGTCACGACCTAGAAGGGTCACCATTACCATTGGGAGTCAACGTTATCGGATACCTGAGGTCATTCCCCCAAAATCTGTCTCCCTCATCAATGCTAAACAATGTAAGAAGTTAGTGGAGAAAACCAAACAATTTTTCGTCTTGATGATCAGGCCAAAACCTACAAACAAAATTGTTGCAGCCTCCATGAACATGCACTCAATGCAACAATATAAGCAGCTCAACCAAATCATAACCGAGTATGATGATCTATTCCAGACACCTAAAGGAGTGCCATTTCAGTGTCAGGTAAAACATGTTATTGATTTGGTCCCGGGGTCTCCTTTACCCAATAGCCCTGTGTATCGCAGGTCAGTCCTTGAAAATGAGGAGATCAAGAGGCAGCTCTAGGAATTGATTCAAAAGGGACATATTAGGCCAAGCTCTTCACCTTGTGGAAGTCCAATTGTCTTGGCGCCAAAGAAGGATGGAACATGGAGACTTTGCATAGACTATCGGGCTTTGAACAAAATCACTATGAAGAATCGCTACCCCCTCCCAAGGATTGATGATTTGTTGGACCAGCTCCATGGTGCAAAATTTTTCACCAAAATTGATCTCAAATATGGCTATCACCAGATCCCTATCGAGCCCACCGATGTTTGGAAAACTACATTTAAGTCTCGTGAAGGCCTATTCGAATGGTTGGTCATGCCTTTCGACTAACTAATGCACCTGCAACATTCATGCGGATGATGGATGACATCTTGCGGCCCTACACCAATTCCTTCGTGGTGGTCTACCTAGATGATATACTCATTTATAGCCAGACCTGGGAGAGGCATCTGCAACATGTTCGAGAAGTACTTCAGACCCTCAGGAAGCACAGACTGTATGCAAATCTAGATAAGTGCACATTTGGGATGACAAAGGTCCAGTACTTGGGTTACGTCATGGATGAGGAAGGAGTCCATGTCGACCCAGAGAAAATTCAGGTTATTCAGAGGTGGCCTACCCCAAAGAATCTTACAGAGCTTCATAGCTTCCTGGGCCTTGCCAATTTCTATCACCGGTTTGTCTTGGGTTTCTCACATATTTCCTGGGCACTCAATCAGGTGACTAAAGGAGGGAACAAGGCTAAATTCCAATGGGGGGAAGCACAATAGAAAGCATTTGAAGGGCTGAAAGAAAGGTTATGCTCATCCCCTATCCTTTCCCTTCCTGATCTACATCATCCATTCGAGCTGATGACAGACGCATCTGAGTATGCCTTGGGAGTTGTTATCATGCAACATGGCCACCCTGTTGCATACCATAGTGAAACATTCAATGACACAGTCAAGAAGTACCCAACATATGACAAGGAGCTTTATGCCATTGTCCAGGCATGTAAGCAGTGGAAACACTACATTCTGGGGAAGGAGACAGTAATCCACACTGACCATAGGCCTTTGGAGTTCCTTCAGACACAAAGCAAGTTGAGGAATGAGAGACACCAGAAATGGGCCACATACCTACAACAGTTTCACCTGATAATAAAGCATAAGAAGGGAAGTGCCAATTCAGCAGCAGATTGCCTAAGCCGCCCTCCAATTGCAGCCCTCACAACTATTCTTGATCTCTGTGGACATGAGACTTCAAGTTGGTGTAGTTTGTATGAGAAGGATCCTGAGTTTTCAGACACATATCAGGCCCTCCGTGAAGGAAAACATGTCTCTGATTTCTATCTACAGGATAATCTCCTCTGCCATATGGGACACATCTGTGTTCCAGCAAGTGAACAACAGAAGATGATCTGGGAAGCACACTTCAGCAAGACCAAGGCACTTTGGTGTGGACAAGACATTGGCAGTACTTCAAGCATTTCTACTGGCCTAATCTAAGGATTGATGTGGTGAAGTATATTAAGTCCTGCACTCCTTGTGCAATTGCTAAGCCAACTAACAAGAAACAGGGATTGTACACACCATTTCCAGAACCAACCAAGCCTTGGGCATCTGTCTCGATGGACTTCCTCTCAGGTTTGCCAACTTCAAAACATGGGAATGATGGTGTTTTTGTTGTAGTTGATCGATTTTCTAAAATGGCTGTAATGGTTTCCTGTAAGAAAAATATTTCTGCTGAAGATACTGCTAAAATTTATTTCAGTCATGTATGGATCAACTTTGGGCTCCCCAAGTCTATTGTTTCTGATAGGGATAGCAGGTTCCTGAGCATCTTCTGGTCCACCTTATGGGGAATGCTAGATACAAAGTTGATGAAGTCCACATCCTTTCACCCACAGACTGATGGGAAAATAGAAGTGGTGAATCACCTAATTGTTCACATGCTTCATATGTACCACTCCAAGCACTCCCGCACATGGGACGAGGCCCTGCCATACATACAACATGGATATAATCGAGCCCTGCACAGCTCCACTAAACACAATCCATTTCAAGCTTGTTATGGATTCCAACCTATGGCTCCCATTGATGTATGCATCCCAATTCCTACCATGGAATTCACACCTCATGGAAAAAGTGAAGCAGAAAAGGTGACAAGGTTTGTTGAACAGATCCAACACATTCAACGCACTAAGTCCATGACATTTTACAGAAAAATGAATAAAAAGTATAAGAATCACCATGATAAACACAGGGTTCCACATCATTTCCAGGTTGGTGATAAGGTTTGGTTGTGGCTTCAGAAGGAATGGCTTGCAGGTCCACACAGAAAGATTCGACCTCTCTGGTATGGTCCTTACACTCTCACTAAGCAAGTAGGGGAAAATGCTTTCGAGTTGAATCTTCCACCCTACCTTGGTCTGCACCCCATCTTCAATGTGGACCTCCTCAAGCCATACCATCCACCTTTGTTGGATACTTCAGCCATAGCAGAACAATTGGACATCTCCGAGCTCAATCCAACAAGTCTTTCCCCAGCTGAAGAAGATCAGATTGTGGACAATTTGACTAAGACCACCAGAGGACAACCTATTCAACTCTATCGTGTGATAAAGAAAGGAAATCTCAGTCACCAAGGTGAGTGGCTCACTACATACCAGGTAAAGAAGCAATTTCCACATTTGATGGGGCATCTTAATGCAATGGGGACCATTGCTTCTGAAGGAGGGAGGAATGATCCAGGCAAGCAATTATAGTGGCGCAACTTCCAGAGACCATAACTTTTGCACCGTACTGATTGACTCCGTTCAAAAGGAAACGGAAAGCTTGGAATGTGTAGAATGTGATGAGAAGGTGCGAACTTTGTTCGGAAACGTTTGACCCCGAAATCCATGTTTAAGGGGCCCAAATTGTGATTTTTGTAGTGTTGTCTAAAAATAGTAAATTCTAAAAATAGTATGTTTCGCAAAATTAGTGCACATGTAAGTCTTGGAAGATGAAACACCTCGTCTCCCTCGAGACCGGTGACCTTCCACATCTTTCTAGGCGTCCTTTCGTATTTATAAAATTATTATAAATACATATGTAACCGAAAAGGGATAGACATCTCTTGGCAGAGATAATTGATGTAATTTGAAGTCTTTGAGTAATTTACATCTCTTTTCAGAGATAGTTATTTTGCAATTCATTTGGCACATTTGTTAATATGTTCCTTAACTCAAACCCCTCATTTTGGATCAGTGAGTTGGTTATGGTATACTTACGGAAGGAAAGGTTTCCAAAAGCAACCTATAACAAGCTGAAGTACAAGAAGATTGGTCCCTGCAAAATCATGAAAAAATAAATGATAATGCTTATGAGGTAGAATTTCTAGGGAATTTTGATATTTCTCTAGTGTTTAATGTTTCAGATTTGTATTATTTTCATGGGGATGGTGCAAAAGGGGATGTTATTGATGAAGTAGTAGATTGGAGGCAACAAGTTCCAGTGAAGAAGAAAGAAGAAGTGGATCAGATTCTAGATAAGAAAACAATGGACACGCGACATGGGAAATACAACAAATATTTGGTACATTGGAAAGGACTAGAACAAGAGGACAATACTTGGGTCATAGAGTGGGAGATTAAGAAGTTGGATGCAGATAAATGGAAGCAGTTTGAAGAAGACAACTTGCAGGAGTTGCATTTTTTTCAAGCAGGGGAGAATGATGCGCCAAAATTAGCAGGAACTTGACAAGGTCATAACTTGAGCTTTGGGTGTCTATTTGAGTCCATTTTTTTATTGAAACCACATGTTTTGATGAGACAAACACACCGGTCAACCCTCCCTACTAGTTGGAGCAATTTTCGGCACATTTTCGGGCCCGAAATCTGCCATCTTGAGGCCAAAAATTAGGATTTAAGTTATAGTTAAGTTTTTTCCTTATTTTGGGCATTAGTTAATTTTAGTCTATTAGTTGCATTATGAGTTGGAAAGTTGGAAATTCCTATAATTTAGGAATGTAGACGATGCGTGGAAATTTATGTGCCCGCATTTAATAATCATGCGAAGTTACTAAGAATAGCAGTTCTACAGAAATCGTTAAAAATAGTAATTTCTGCCACCTATAGTAGATTTAGTCAAAGTTAGCTATAGTTTGCTTGGAAACTTGAGTTGGGAGTTGTTTTATTATTTAGGAAACATTATAATTCATAATTCGATAACGACGAAGGAGATCTATTTTCTTGTGGAGTTCATATTATTTGCATACATTGATTTTTTATATAATTTAACTACATTAACATGTCTTTCCACCAAATAGGATGCGCTAGGTTGTAGTTATTTCTTTCTCTACGTTTGTAATGAAATAATCATGTAGAGGTATGTGTTTGGGTGGTAGAGTTTGCTGAAGATTGTGTGCATTAATTATGTAATGTATTTATTACGAGATTAATTTATTGATTTATTCCAAGGTTGTGGGAGTTCTCATGTGTGTCCATAGAATAAAAAAATTAGAGGATGTCCTTAATTGGACACCCTATTTTTGTACCAATTAGTATCGAGAAATTTTGAATCCTCCTAAGATTTATTTTCCACATTTTTAAGGGTAGAAAAAAAGAGAAGTCATCTTGTAATAGAGATGATGTGTTGGGTAGAATGTGTCAAGAGATATGGTGTAGTCAAAGAAATTTTTACTGCAGGTGTGTGAGAGTTTCGAAAGTGTGTGAAAATAGAAGATAATATTTCTTGAAATTATTTTAGTTTGAAAAATAAAATCCTACCTATGGAAGTTATGGCACACAAGAAGGGAGGAGCACCATAAGAAAAATAATTGGTTGATATGTCAAGGAAATCTAAAAACTATTAGACTTATGGAATATGCACAAAGTGAGGATGTTAGAGCAAGTAAGTGAAGAAAAGATAGGATGGAGATGTTTTTATCACTAAAATAAATTTTTGATGTCTTGGAGAGAGGACAATCTAGAAAAGTAAAGAGAACAATATACGTCAATGTGAAGGAAAGAGGTTATCTCACATACAATGGTGTTTTTTAGTGGAAATGAGATCCCAAATGAGCTCATGACATGGATAATGGAGTAAGAAGTTATTTTTAGGAGAAAAATATTGAATACCCTAAAAGGGTAGTGGTTACATGTAAGATTCTATATGGAGGTTTAGCTATTTATTGGAGAGATCTCCAAGAGAAGAGACAAAAAAGAAAATAAAGAAGGTGAAGATTTCGTAACATGTGGTTTCCAAGTTGATCACACTATTTTGTAGCCAATAATGCAAGGAGATTGGTTGAATAAGATTCATATTTTGAGGTTTGAGAGAGGAAGGAATAAAATTGCCTTGAAATGTGATAGTATGGAGAAGTAAATACTCTTTAAAGTGGATATAGAGAGGACAAATGATGAAGAGAAGTGTTTACATGAACCCTAAATGACAAGTTGAAAAAAAATTGCTAATGTGCAAGAAGACCACATTCATGGTGAGGTGAAAATAGGAAAAAGAAGAGGTCATTATAGATTAAAAATTTGATGATAAAGCTTATAATAATCTCGAGTTCTAACTAAAGAATATGGACTTGAACAAGATGAAGAGGGTCATGTAATGTCACAAGGTACAACAATAGAAAGGGAGAGGCTAAAATTAAACCAAGTCCATGAAAGAGCATTGGGAATGTATACAATAGAGCATTTTATGATACAAATAATAATTAAGAAGGAAGTGAAAATAGTGACATGAGAGGAGATAAGGAGAAAATCCTCATTGAAAAGGATAAAATAAATAGAGAGAGGAGGTGAATGTTTTATCATCCCATGAGGAATAAGAAGGCATGATTTGATATAAATCATGGAAAGGGTAGCTAATCTAGAGGTGGAAAAAGAAGTGTAAGTTTCTTCTCTTGAAAAATAGCTAGAGTGAGACAAAAGAATAAAGTGTGAACTTGGAGAAACCTATTTCTTTGTAGACATCGAGAGAGGTGGGGTTGAAGATAAGTGAATAAATATTCATTATGGAAGTTAAAGAAATGAGAACATTTTTCTATAGTAGTAGAGAAGAAGATTTTCTCTTTGAAGATGTTATGGAAAATAAAATGGAGGAAAAGATATCACAACAAAGAAGAAGAAGTACCATTGAGGAGGTTACCTTGCCTTACATTTTGTATTATAATTATTTTTGTGTTATGCATGTATATTAATGATAGAGATGAAAGGACTTTGTAAAGTGCATGAGAATGAAGAATATTTCACTTACAACGCTCATGAGAAGTGAAGAAAGACATGAGCTATTTGATCTCACAAAAATCTAAGCTAAAGAGGCATATGATAAAGAGCTTGTGAATTTTGAAATTGGGTCACTTGGAGAAATAATAAGGAGAAATGGATGTGAGATATTTGAACTCATGAACATTAGGAAGAAGAATTTATATAAGAGTCTCTTCCGAGTCTCGTGAATGATAAGAGATAGGTGTGTGTTAACAATAAAAATGATCTAGAGGTAGAGGAATAAAAGATATTTGATATAGCATTTAAATTAATTAAATTATAGTTATTTATGATCTTAAAACCTGTAAAATAAGAAAGCATAGAGGATGATATAATTTGGGATATCATGAGATGAGATATGTTTCCATGTGAGAAGATCAAATATATTCCTATAAATAACAAGGAGAAGGATATTTGTGAGGAGAATAAAGTTGTCCTGAAAGAAAACAAAAGAATGAGGTTTCTATATGAGCCCAAATATGATTTTTAGAATAGAAAAGAGAAATATGTTTGTGATCATCCCATGGAAGAAGAGATTTCATGAATGAGGGTTTAGAGGTAATATATTTTGAATTAGAAGGAGGCTAACCATTTTTAATTATGAGTAAGTGTTTGCAGAATCAAAAATTTGGAAAAGGATGAGTTTTCATTGAAAGATGATGACAAATAATTTCATAATTCCCTTTTTCATTGAAGAAGGATTAAAGAAAATAAAGAGTTTAATGATTTCATGAAGGAAACAATGGAGGTATAGAAAGGTCATATTAATGCACATGAGTTGAGTTTTGTTGAAGACCAAACATATAAAGAAGAAAATATAATGAAGAATGAATAAAGAACAACCATGGAGATTGTTGAGAATGTTTCTTTTGGATTCCATCATGTGAGCACAAATTATGAGAAAGATGTAGGAAATGGAGAACATTTGGACAACATGTTTATAGAGTGTGATGAAGAGTTGAAGAAATTATTTTGGGAACTCTTGATTACCTTTAGGTGTTTTTTCAATGTGTGGATGCAACAAAGATAAAGAATTTAGAGAGAAGAAAAACATTTTTTTCATTCCAGTATGCTCCTAGGTATGAAAAGACAAGCGAAGTGGTAGAAAAATAAGGTAAGGTTGTATAAATATTTTAAAACTAATTCATAAGGATGTGGTAGTAGAAGAGGATTGTATTGAATTCATCGTGGAGACAAGAGGGGGTGAATAATTAATGGTAAAAGTATGTTCTCAAGAGTACATACAAGAGGGATTTCATTTACATCTTCTAGATGTGGAAGATTCTAGACACAAAATCACACACTTGGGTACATTTCTAGATCCTAAAAGCATACTATCATTTATATGATTCCTAAGTAAGAAAACTATTGATTGACGACAATATTTGGCCTCTTTTCTTTGTTTCTTTTTTCTATTTGGTCTTACACACCCTAAAGCCCAGATTGGAACTTTGTTGAATTGTCTTTTATGGCTTCAAACACCAGTGTCAAGCAAGGATAAAAATGCCTAGGCATCCCTATCCCCTCTAGGAGCCTCTCGACCCTTTCTTAGTTTAATCACTTATTTTGGGCCTCTTTTATCTTTTGGGCATATTTTTCACTAATGGGTTGGCCTTCCAATTTTCAATTACGAAATTTAAACAAGGGAATTAAATAAATACATAGTTATGTGTTTAAAATAAAGGAAAATCACTAAGCGGTACTATTATCACATAAGCTTGCATTCAAAAGGCACCTAAAAGAATCTAAATCTTCAATCTAGCATTCATTCAAGGGACAAGGGAATTCATACTCTACATACATATAATATAATGGGGAATTTTCTTCTATTCCATCCACACATTTTCATTCTAGAGAAAATATAGCCCGCTATCAATTGCAATTTGCACAAGGGAATCCTTGAGCATAATTTCTACACACACTCACAAGAACTACACATGGAGTCTAAGATGTAGTGTAGTGCTCGATAATATGTTCACTCTCTGGGTGACTTTTGGGTCATTATGACTCTCCATTCTACATTTTTCTTTTAGGTTTGATGTAGTTTCTGGGCTTGTGCAGATGAACCTTTATTTTATATGTTACAGGGGCCTTCATAAATCTTAGTGCAAATATCGGTGATCACAGGAACAATTATGACACTCTTGCAACACAATGGAAATCATATTCCAATCCTTTGTGTAGTAATTAGCACCCAAAAGTAGTCATCATTGCCTAAGTGCCCTTGTCCTACTATGGGCACCCTTGTCCACTCTATTCTGCATTGCAGATTTTACGAGTAAAATTGTGACATTGTTTACATATTTTTAATTACTTCTTCTTTCTCATATTAGTTCCATATTACACGTATATCAGCTAAGTCCTCTTATCTCATCCTCTTGCTTAGGGTTTTAAATGTTATATATTAGTTTTCTTGCTTCATTTCTATACTTTATAATTTATACATCGATTGATGTGCAATATTTAGATTTGATTCAAATTAAATTAAATCATTTGGTGAACCCTACTTGTGGTCATACACTTGGATCCTCATTTTTCTTCTTTCATGGATCCCAATAATCCTCTAATCTCCTTGCATGACTTGCTTCAAATGCATCCACCATACAAATTTTTTCTTCAAAATTCCCTAGACACTATGCATTTGCCTCGTAATATGCCACCCACTCAAGTAAGTGCCATTTTTTTATCATCTATCTGATTACTCTATCACTCCTAATCCTCCATCCAATCAACCCATCTTAGAGTTAATTCAAGCATTACATTATTTATTTCAAGACAAAATACAAGCTATGGAAACTACGATTTCATCTCTTTAAGCATAAATCCAACATCACAAGGATACTTCTCATTCACCTTATATGATGTATACATGTTCTTATATCGAGTGAACCCTAAGTATTACCGCTACCCACACATCTCAAGTTTTATTTCAATGCTAAGAAAGATAATATTCTTCCCGAGCTCCACCATCACCAATTGATCAAATTACTCCTTACTATCCTCCTTATCGTCTAGCAAAATACAAAGGTCACACATATTGTAATTCTCATCGAATTAATGGACATAATGACAATGATTGTTATGCTCTAAAATGATAAATTGGCCACCTTAAACATCATGGTTTCATATCATTTGCTACACAAAATTTTACTACATGCTCATCTCCAATTGTTAAACCCCATTGGGCTCCCAAATATTATTCATATATATCTAATGAGCATCAATCCATAATCACTAATGTTTCTTCTTTGGCCAATCAAGAGTTTCCTATTCAACCCATTCCAACAAAGTAGCCTCCTCTAAAAATTAGTACATCCCCCCTCCTCTCAAGTCTTCGACTGAGTTACTAAGAAACCTCCTCTAAAAATAATGCCATCTCCTCCTACTAATTCATCTACGGTGTTATCAATCTAGGATAACCTACCACCAATCAATATCCCTCCCCACCCTATTCCACTTTCATTCCCAATTCTCTTTGTCAAATAAGCTAACTCTTACATTGATGGCCAAGACACATTTCAAACTCCACCACCATGCCATGATCCTTCTCATATCGTCACATAGCTCTCTATCATTGGCACACTTTGGAGAAATTACACTTCCCACATTCTAGCACTATCGAGTTGGCTTTAGCATATATTATCACACTTAATGCTTTGTGCTTCAAACTCTTACTACTCTTATGCATTTTGATACACACCTTATATCTTTTCCACCCTATGATGCACTTTAGTTCCATGGTTCATACTCAACTATTGAGGGTCTAAATATAAAATTAACCTCACCACATTCTGATGTAGGAGCATCAAGAGATAAATGGTAATAAGGTCATATGAAACCATTAACCATGTTTTCTAGGTGTGAGTGGGTTAGTGTTAAAGTTGAATATGTTGTAAAAGTTAGAATAAGAGCTTGCAAGAGGTTGTTGGAATAAATGAGTTTAGTAAAAGGTGAAATGTTATTAGACAAGATGGAATAAAGCCATGAAAGGCATATAAAGTTATAATGTTTGTTTCAAAACGTGTGTATGAGTTGTTTCGAGGTGGTCTAAGATCTTGTTTGAGAAAAATTAGTGTTGGTTGCACTTCGATAGGAAGTTGTTGAGTCAAAGATAGTAATTAGCTATAATAGTTAAGAGAGAGAGAGAGAGATAAATTTATTCGAAGGGATAGTCATGGAAAGATCCTAAAAACATGTAAATGAGAGTAGATCGTGATTAATAAAAGTTGTGGAATGATTTTACAGGTTGAATTTTGTGTGAAATTTTCTTAATTGATGGTTTATTATAGATCGTGCATGGTGTATTCTACCCAGGATGAATGGTGAAAGTAGGGCAATTACCATAGGATACTTTTAGACCTCTCTATGAATGCATGTGGAGTTTAAAGAGGTTAAATGGAGTGCTTCAAACTTTTGTATCTCTTGAAACCATGCGGTTTGTCCCGTATCCTTAATTATGTGTTCTCAAGCTAAAACTAAGGCAAAGCAAAACTTGTTTTTCGATGATTGAAATATCATTAAATTTTATGAGCATCTCTTCCCAAGGGACATCTAGTAGTGTGTCAAGTACAAGTCCTAAATCATATGTGTGAAGGAATAAGGAAAGGTTTTGCAGTCCCGATTGTATTGGTATAGTAGAAGACATGGAATTAGGTGCGTGGAGGTTTAAAACATGGAATTAAGTCTCCAAATTCAATAGGAGAATGTCAAGTACCTTCCTTGAGGTGGATCCATAATCATTTGATTGAGTTCATAAAGAGAAGCATCTGCTACTTGCTACAACCTAGGACCTAAATAGACCTAATTGATACCCTAAAGTAGAAAGGATGTATGATTTCTACCAAAGAAACAAAGTATGAAATCTAGATATGTTTTAGTACCCCATAGAGGGAATTTGAATTGAATTTTAAAGTGTGGGGTTGTTTCATAAAGATTTGAGTTATATTACGATTTGCATAGTTGAAGGGCTACAAGGACATCTTGTCCTAAAGAAAGAATTAGTCTAAATTTTAAGTGTACAGTCACATGGGAGGTCTAAACACTTTGTATTGGGGAAGATGAAGTGTTATCGGGTTATAGAGGATGACTCATGAACCTAAGTGTTGGTCTTAGTCCCTAAGTGTTAAGAGCCTACCTAGACCTAGACTTGAGTAATAGGAATAAGGTATGTTTGGTGACTGTTTTGATGAATCAAGACATCCATATTTATCGTAGGAGATATGGTCTTAAATAATTATAGAGAAATATTGGTCAAATGGTGGAGGTTTTCAACTAAAGATCTATAACCAAAGACCAAGGTAGAACAATTTATCTCATTGATTGTTTTCCATATAGCCAGTGCACAATAACATGAATAGGTATAATCAAGAAATGCACTTCAAGGTGTCATAGGTATAGTCAAAGTTGTTATAAAACCCTAATGAGAGATCTTTCAATGCATAGGAATAGATAAATCAGTCTAAGAAAGCTTAGAGCTCACAAGTCAAATTGAAAGTACTTAAAGGAAAGGTAGGCTAGTAAAGGACAAACATATAACAAAGAGAACATAATCCTGTACCATTTTGGTATCAAATATAGTCTCGATTTATCTATCATATTGCAAGGATAGAATTTGTGGGAAGAATTCAATTCTTTTGACTAACTCGATATATTGGCAGAGAGATTATAAGACTTTGTGCGGGGTGGATCAAATCATACAAGAAATGAAAAAGAAAGAGATTGAGAAGGAAATTATAAGCACCAACATGGAATTTAGAAGTTTGATGATCTTATAGATAGGTATGGAGGAAATGCAAAGAAAGATGATGTCGGTATGGAATCCTTGACTATGGTTCAGAAAATATCTTGTGGTGCAAATGCAAATGATGAATTTAAGACTAAGTAAGTTAGAAGATAGACATGATGGATTTGCAAATGTGAAAGAGAAATAGGAAGGAAGTGATAAGGGAAAGAAAAACATATTATTTCATGAGAAAATTTTGTAGGGAGTCAAGTATGGGATAACTTCATGAACTATTGTTGACCAGAAGGATCTTTAACTCTAATAGGCGGTGAAACAAGTTCGATGGAAAAATGATTCTTTTCATAATAAGATGCACAACAAGAGGAAAGGTATGCCAAGTAATTATTGATAATGGAAGAAAAGATAATATTGTGTCTGAAGAAATGGTGTCAAAATTGAAT
The DNA here is from genome assembly GCA_018340775.1 of Taxus wallichiana var. yunnanensis. Lineage (NCBI taxonomy): Eukaryota > Viridiplantae > Streptophyta > Pinopsida > Cupressales > Taxaceae > Taxus > Taxus wallichiana. The sequence continues at coordinate 618,703,781 of CM031243.1, forward strand.
TTGAGAATAATACCTCATCATACACCTTATAGGGTAGCATGGGTTCAAAAGAACCATAAAATTCTTATAAATGCGCAATGTATAGTTCCTTTCAAAATTGGAAGTTTTCATGATGAATTATTTTGTGATGTGATGCCTATGGATGTATTTCATTTACTCTTAGGCAGGCCATGGCAATATGTCGGGAAGATAGTTTATGATGGAAGGTTGAACAAATGTTTTCTCGATGAAAGATGGGATAGAACATGTTTTAGTGCCTTTAATGGATCAACATGCAAGAAAGGAGGAGGGAGAAGCACGGTATTTGGCTTCAAGGTGTAGACACTAAAATTAGGTCACACTCCCTTTGGTCCCTCGACAAATAAACACCTTCATCACATTCACCTAGCCATGACCCCCTTCACCCCACTAATATTAATTTAATTAAATTAATTCATTATCCTCACTATATTTATTATTTAAATATATTAATTTTAAATAATATCCACACATACACTTCACTTAGACACCTCATCAAGCCAACTCAACTTTAGACCCATTCTTAGTAAGTTGCCATAACTAGCTAAGACATACCAAAACCCTAAAAATCAATGCCTACATTCCCTCTAACCACATTCCCGCATGCTTACAAGAGGATCCCAATCTGATCCACAAGATAATGACACGAGATCCGAGAAAATCAAGAGGATCTCCCTACTTTAGTAAACCTAGGAAATCCTACCTTGATCGACGCCTGTTACCCCTAACCATTTCCGCTAAGCCAAACCGCTGTTGGTTAACCTTTTAACACCAAAACAACCTTATTCTCAAGGTTGGCAAGGGATTTTGGAAAAGGTTGGTGAACATTAACACATTCTAGAGTGAACACGCATGCAAGGAAGGAGATCAAGCATCTTTTCCTGCACAACCATCCCGGTAAAGATCCGACCTAGCCAAGCAAAGAGGAATGTACATGCCGCCCATGCAGAAGCTTTCTCTCGCTGGTGATCACATGCGGTCTTCAAAAACTCTCATCAGCACCTCCATCCTTCACTCACAGGCCTCCAGGACCATAATCGAAGTAAGTAAATGTTATACTTCTCTCGCTAATTCTATTTCATCATTATATTATCATCTATTGTTTACCTAGCCACCCATTGACTTCCTCCAACACTCACCCCTCTATATACCCATTAAAACCTCACCAAATCCTACCCAAATCACCTAATACCTCATCCCGATCAACCACGGTCTTTTGTGCAACCATAAAGGAGACCTAAAGTTAATTATGTGGTATTCCCAATTTTCCACAAGAATAAGCACCGGTCACACCTAACCGCCATCACACCCTTAACTAGCATCGGTCTCTGTATTTGCCAATACAACCCAAGATAGTGACCTACCCACCTAATTTCCTCTCACCCTCATTCACCCGTGATTTACCCGAGACCTCTGTCTGACACTGCAGAGACCCGAACTAGATACTTGACCTTCGGATCCTATTCTAGCCTAGCCTCTTAGATTAGATCTATTTTTATTGTGTTTCAAGTGAGATACCTAAATCATTTTTAATTACAATAGGATTTACTTTATTTACCGCATTAAATTATTTAGAACAGTGGATTGACAGCCATCTAGGAAGTATCACACTTCTTGGATCTAGCACAATGTTAGGAAGTTCACTATATATATTGTTTAACTCCTTCTGGTGGTCTTGCTTTTCATTATAGGTAGTTCCTCCTAGCCAAAAGGAAGTCCTCACAATCAGCTGTGGATTCGGAAGTCATACGCGCGCAACAACCCATCAACCATCATTTGAAAAGGTATTCCTCCTACGCCTGTTACCCTATTTTTTTCGTCCATACTTCAAAGAAACATCTAAGAATCAGGTGGAACATTTTGGCATGCTCGGTGGGACCCATCCATTGTTCCTTGCATTTTATTCATTCCTAGGAAAATTCATGTGTTTGTTTCCCTTTTGAAAATCATACACATTAATGTCTTTCCTTGGTAACCCATCTTTGCTTTCTATTTGCTCTAAAGAAGGAAATGTTTCTTTTGGCATAATTAAAAAGAACAATTTCTTCATGTTTTCTCGCATTGTAGTGAAAGGGCATTCCTCTTCCTCTTCATCTATTTGTGTCATCCAACTTTACACTTCGGTTTGGGCTTAAAAACAAGTGCATTGCATTCTGATTTATCACATTAGCTCACATTAATTGAGGGCAACCTATACGCTGGAAGTCATGACCAACTGATGGTTGACAAATGAATCATAGAAAGCACATATCTCTCTCTCTCTCGAGTCTTGCCAAATTGCACAAATTCAAAACAAACACATATTCTTAAACAACATCTTTCCTGGGAATGCCTATAACGATCAGCGATATGAGGATTGACAGTACTCCCCACTCACGCTTTACTCTGTCGAGTCATACTTCGAGTGAGGGCCGCCCCTACCATAACATACCCGAAACCTCATCTTTTAGATCTCTTCTTTGTAGGAAGCCATTCTCACCAAAAACTCTATTTCACAATTCATGTGTTTAGTCCTTAAATAGCATAATAAACATAATAGAAAAGACACTCCTAGGATCGCATTTTTCTTAGTGTTTCGCTTGGCTTGCGTTTTGAGGTGAGAGATCACGTTCTTCATTTTTATTCTTCATCCTTACATGCTCCTCATCACGGTTGGTGTATTCCAGATTCACTTGAGTGTGCATGGACTATATTATCATCATTCTTAGAAACCTAGGTCCATTCCACATCAAATTTTAATTCACAACCACAATTCTATCATCATTGTTTCAATTCCATAGTGATCATCATCAATCACCCTCCCACCGTCGTCGGTTATACCCAACCAACATCGGTTCTAGGTCCTTTTGTTGACCTACTCAAAAGGACATTTTATTCATTTTTCTTCCACTTTTTACGGTCCTCCTCATCACGCCATCATTCCTATTGACGTTGTAAAACCCATCGAGACTTGGCATACCTCCGCGATTTAACCTTTTGCCTTGTTTTTCACTCACTGTCCATTTTCTACAGTGACCGGTAGTGGTTACCCCTAACCGGCGTCGGTTTGTCCTAACCGCATCGGTTATCCTGTGTCACTTTCCAGCCAATATTTGGTAATTAATCCACTTCTTATTGCCTATTTCTCCTATTCTCTGCTGATTTTCTCGTGTCATTTTACGAGAGAGGTGGCCAAACTTGATCATTACCTATTCACATGGTGCTAACCCGAAAACAAGCAAGCGCACTTGTGTTCCATGTCAGTTATCAACCACTCCCACCTAGTCCTTCACCACCTTCCATTTTATCACCAGCCATGGATCCTACCCAATCCATCACTATTGCTACTACGGAGATGAGGAGTTTTCATGATTCCTTTACCAAAACCCTACCGCCTTGCAGCTTTACCTTTCCCACTCATCCACTCGAGATGCCTCGGTCAGGTTGGTATATACGGAATTCCCATATCTATCCCCCACTCACATCACCGCTTCCGACATCGGCCCCATCTAGTTCCATACTACCTGCCTCCACCTTACCCCATCGTGTCGCAACTAGGTCCTATACCCACTATGACTGCCACATATGTTACCTCCATTACACCCGCCACATCCACCATACCTTCAACAAGCACCCAGAACACAACCCCATCCGCTCCTATTGTCTCGCATATACCTGTAGCTACACTACCACCTCCAGTTATCGTGTCCCCTACCCCTTTTCAAAATGTGGTCCTTTCCATTCCACAATCATTAGGCCCCATTGCAACTAGGGTTACCACGACCCTTTCACCTTCATATACATACTTTAACAACCTCCCATCTCATCTATTATTCACTCTAGGTACGTACCCCCTATTTCACTACCTCCTTCTCAATCTACCTATATGGCAGCCCCATACACTGGAATGCCACCTCCATCATATACCCAACACCAACCACCCTTCGCTACAGGAGGTACACATGCATCACAACCCACCAATGACTTAATTAAGTTAATGATGGACAAAATGTAGACATTGGAGGCATCGATTTCCGGCTCTCGTAACACCCTCACATATGATGAGATTTGTAACAAGCCTATACACCCATCAATTCCTATCCTCCCATACCCCATGCATTGGGAAATGCCTAACTTCAACCGTTTCAATAGTAAGGAAGACCCATAACAACATTTGTGGTCATTTAAACATGGCTGTTATCTGATCGCTCATGATGATGCCTTGCTCTTAAGAACCTTTCCCATGGCTCTAACTAGACCTGTATTAGATTGGTATAGTGGGTTACCTAAACACTCCATATTCTCATTCAATTAGGTATCCCAAGCCTTCTTGGATCATTTCTCTATCAATATCATCAAGAAGGTTACCATGACCAACCTATACTCCATGCGTTAGTATGAGGATGAATCTATCACATATTTTGTTTCTCATTGGCATAGCTTGATCAATCAACTAACTTTTCAACTGCCCCAAACAGAACTCATCAAGCTCTTCACACGGGCTTGTGCTAGACATATCTCACCGACCTTGTAGGTCCAAACATTCTAAACGTTCAATGAAGCATTCACCATGGCACGAAAATTAGAGATTCGGGCCATTGAAGAGAAGAAAATCTAATTACGCAATAAGAATTCGGCTTTCAAGTCGAATGACACCCCTTCTTCTTCAAAACCAAAACCAATTATTCAAAGGCCAAAGGCACTACTAACGGGGTGGTGCTCAAGGCTGGCTCGGCTCATCTGTCAAATCAGGCTACCCCCTCATCTAATCTCTCACCCGCTAGACTTTTTAATTCAGACGAGAGTAGTGGAAATACACCCCAATTGGGGAACCTTACTCTTATGTCTTATAAAATATTATCAAAGCTAGAGCCATCACCCTTCCATCTATAAAACCACACACTTTGGTTTCAACCTGTTCACCCCATGCCCGCATGGTATAAAGAACATGACTTTTGTAACTATCATCGAGTGAAGGGTCACAGTGACGGCAATTGCATCACTTTTAAGAATATTGTCTAAGAAATGCTCGAGAAAGGTGAGTTTACCATGGATAATCCTAATGCACCCGCCAACCAAAACCTACACATATTTAAGAAACCATTTCCCAACCATGCCACTTCTTCCGATCGGACCGATGAGACCTCAACCCATGACACCCATACCCTCAAGGTCCATGCTATCTTTAATGATGTACCTGTAGCCTCCCAAATACCCCATATTCCTTCCATAGAGGAGATCCTAGCCCGAAATCCTCCTTCCGTTGGAACTCACCACACCTACTCCTCCACCCATAGAGGAACACCTTTCATCTCCTTCATCACCTACGGAGGAGTCTTCCTCTAACATCGAAACCATTTCACCTTTGGCTTCTCCACTTAGAGAACCGATACCTACAGAACCTCCTCCACCCATAGAGGAGCACCCATTACCTCCTCCACCCAAAAAGGAGCACCTATCCATCCCTCCACCTATAAAGGAGCAACCATCATCTCCTCCACCCATCATAGACCCAGTCAAGATACCTCTGCCTCTTGGTGACCATTCTCCATCAGCTACCCAAAATCTTGCAGACCTACTTTTGGCTCTCTTACCCACGGAAGCTAAAGCTAGCCAATTTCTTATCTCTAAGACACATTTGATGGGAATCGCCATTAGGTCCTCATCAACTCCACCTAGAGACATGCCATTCTTACGTTTTCCAATCACTTAGATTATGTGGATAGATCCTTATTATGGGGCGTCTTTTGCCTCCGGCCTCAACACACGAGATGCAGATGTCACTTATTGACACTTCCACTATTTACCCTAAAGTTCTCTTACCAATCAAAATGAACACAACCACCCCCTTCACAACTCCTTCCATGAAACCTATCATAGCTCAACATACACCCTTACCCATAACCCAAACTACATATAAACCTAAACCCACACCTACAACATTTCCCTCAACTAAACCTATTACCACCTTAGGGGTCACCCCGACCACTAGCCTTACTCATCCACCTATCAAACTGGATTTAGCTACCACCTCCAAAGTCAACACCACGCCTACTCGAAACCCACACGAAGCCCTAAACCCATAGAGCTCATACCCCATTGCATCAATCACACCTTCACTTGTGCCACTGTCTTAGAACCTCGGCTTCCCAACATGGGCAAGCAACCTCCACCCATCAATAAACCAAAAACACAACATCCCATTCCTTCCTCACAAACTTCTAACCTACCTAGGCACTAGACATGACTTACACTTGCACCTCACAACATCTTTACCACCCATACCTCCAATACCCTCAGCTATTGCTTCACTACCCACTACACTTCGAGTCATTGTATCTCATACCCCAAGGGTGACCCGCATCATCTACCTTTACAACACCTCTGTTATCCCCATGGGTAACTCACCCTCTTCCCCCATCCACTTTTCCTTCTAGACCTCGTACACCCATATCACCTTTACCCAAGAAGGTGCAACCCAAAAACAAAACTCCACTACCCCACAATAAGGTAGTCAAAATAACCACACACCCTCCTACCCATTCATCTACTATACCCTTACCTAAACAAACACGACCGATACCCAAACCCACGCTAGCACCAAAACCCATAGCTCGATCCGCTCCTCCTCTTCCAAAGACCATTCCTCAACAATCAACCACACCTACACCCAAACCCACATTCACTTCCCATTGTGATCCACTAGCGAGGTCCTATGCCAAAATTTTAACCAACCTCCTTGAGACTTTTGTCATCACATTACCGCCACTCAGACCTTACGATCCCCTCAAACCCAAACCAAGAGGGTTTGATGACACCAAAATTTGTGCTTACCATCGTGTGCCAAGGCATGATGTGGAGAACTGCAAGGCCCTAAAAACCGTCCTTATCTAGTTGTGTCCTCCGGAAGCCAACTTTGATGACGGTGACCTTCTCAACGAGGACCTGCTGCTGCACCAACACCCATTCCCATACCACCCACTCAACAACCATGACCTTCACCCCACAACTTCTAGCACCACCTCCAAGATTTGAAATTAACATGGTTCACATCGAGAAACTTGCCAAACCTCCACGCAAATTTCATTGTGCCTAGCTCATCTTACAAGGTTCTTTCCCACCACTTGATTTTTTCCCCTCATGCCGCTATACCTTTCATGGCTCACCTACTTCACCTAGCTCCTTGCCTTAGATCAACATGATCCACGTTGCTTACCCATGCTCGAAACAAAAAGGCAAGGAAAGGAAACTAACTCACCAACCAATCCTATACCCAACATACCATCTCGCACCCATACCTAAAATCACCATCTGCATGACCCCACATACCCAATTTCCAATGGCATCACACATCGTACCATGCTCAAACAACTACACCAATCTCCCCTCAAAATGTCCTTATATGACCTCATCCAAACTTCAGAATTCCATCGCCGGGATCTCATGGAGGTTCTTCAATCTATTGAGGTTTTACCCAATGATCCTACACCCGTAGCCTCCATTATCACACCCCATCATGTAGCCTCTCTCACCAAACTACCACCCTTTTCCACACCTCACCCTACTCACCAAGTAACCTCCTTTAGCTTCTCGAGAGGAAGAGATCACACCGCATCAAAATGATGACTGGACCCGACCCTCTTTATCTCGTGTCTACATCGATGACATACGGGTACACTATGTGATGATTGATGGGGGTGCTAGCATTAACATCATTTCATCTCATGCATTCACTCAAATGTGCATACCTAACAATTACATGCATAAACATCTGGTCATGTTGTGTTCATTCAATAATGCTATTACCTCTACACTAGGAACTATCATCTTACACGTTCGCATGGGCCCCGCACTATCCCAGAATTGTTTAACATTTTGGAGGGGGAATTTTGATATAACTTGTTGCTTGCGGACCACGGATTCATGTCATGGGTTGCATTCCTTCCACTTCATCGTATCTAAAGAAATGATTGATGGCGAAACATCTTCATCACCTTAAAACGTCATTCTTGAATGATGTGATGATGAATCTATACTCACCTACCTTGGTGTGGATGACTCATATATTCATTGGTCACTACCCTCCATCAAATCTACCTCCGCAGATGCAAACCATGTTGAATTGAATCGACTATCAAAATCAACATTCATACTCGAGGATGGAACCTTCACCAACACACGTTATCCTAAAGATTGGTCAATCTTTAGATGTTGTTGAATAGGAAGCCATCACTTCTTTTCTCAAATATCATAACCATGATTTCGCTTGGTCTTATGCCACCCACATGCCGTAGGGTATTGACCCCCACCTATAGTGGTCCACAATATTATAATTATTCCCGATGCCAAACCCATCAAACAAAAGCCGAGGAAAATGCACCCTTACACTTCTGTATCTGAAATGATACTCTTCTTGTCAAAGAATAACTTCAACACTTTCTTCATGTTTCCTTCATCTTACCCATTGATTATCCTCATTGGGTTTCTAACATTTTCCCCATCACTAAATAGTGACAAGGGGACTCATGCATTTACCATAGGACTTCATCGTGACCTCAACCTAGCTCTTCTTGCCAAAGAAGAACTTCAACACTTTCTTTCTTTTCCATCTTATCGAGTATTGATCAACATTTTCCCCTGTCACTAAAGTGGTTGACCTCACCAGCCTGGTCACGAGTGAGATACTATCACTCATGGATGGCTTCTCGGGTTATAACCAAATTGAGCTTGCCCAAAAAGATCAACACAAGACCTCATTCATCACCCCTTGGGAACCTTATGCTATCGAGTCATGCCTTTTGGCATTAAAAATGCCGGTGCCACATATCAACGTGACCCATGACTTACATCTTCCATGACATCATGCATCACATATTGGAAGATTACGTGGATGATATCTTAGCCAAATCTAAACACTACTCCGAGCACCTAAGTGTTCTTAGAACCATCTTTGACCATCTCATTAAATATTGTGTTCACCTTTAGCCTAAGAAGTACATCTTCACGGTTCTCTCAGAAATCTCCTGGAATTTATTGTCTCCTTATGTGGTATAAAAGTTGACCTTGCTAAAGTCAAGGCCATTCTAGAAATGCCCCCGCCTATGATAACTCCATAGCCTGCAAGGTAATTTGCAGTCCATTCATCGTTTCATTTCCCAATTATCTGATCGATGTCAACCATTTCATCATTTTCTTAAGAAGGATGCCTCCATTAAATGGGATGATGACTATCACAAAGATTTTCAGGCCCTAAAACAATACCTTCTCCACCCACCCATGCCCATTCCACCTAAAGACGATCAACCTTTTTACCTATATATCTCCACTACCGATCATTCCTTAAGAGCCATGCTCGATCATTGCAATGAACAACATAGGTAGTAGGTGGTTTATTACATAAGCCGTACTCTTTTGGACTATGAAACCCGATACACCCATCCCAAGAAAATTTTCTTAGCTTTAGTTTTTGTTACCACCAAACTTTGCCATTACCTACTCAACCACAAAACCTATGTTTTGACCAACACCGACCCCTTACACTTCATGTACACCAAACCTTATCAAAATCAATGTACCACACGATGGATTATGATTTTAGCTGATCTTGACCTTGAATTCATTCATCAAAATTCCATCAAGGGCCAAGCTATCACTGACCAATTGGCCAACGCACCTATTTCTGGAGGATCAACCCTCTAATTTTGACTTTCCAGATGAGTCAATTGCTACCCTTTCCCTGGACGAACCCCCTTACCAAATGACACTCTTCTTCGATAGTTCCAAGTGTCAACGTGGGGGAGGGCTAGTATTATCCTCATTCCTTTTGATGGTGAACCCATGCCTTTGTATTTCAAACTATATTTTGAATGTACCAACAATATCGCCAAGTACGAAGCACTCGTATTAGGTCTCCAAGCTACCTATGCCCTAGATATCAAATCAATCAACATCTTTGGTGATTCTCAATTGGTATTCAAGAAGTCAATGGTATGTACCAATGTCGTAACGAGATAATTCAAAAGTATAAACATCATGTAGACATACTTTTGACCACCTTTGACCGGTACACCCTTCAAACCATCCCACGTTCAACCAACAAATTTGTAGATACCATGGCCTATTTAGCTTCCCAAATACCCTCTTCACCCGTCGATTCTAAAATCTTTTCACCATACAACGAATCCAATTACCTTCTTATTTACCTCATGATGTTTACTCCATCAGAACCATCACCTCTGACCCAAGTGACCTTTGGTACAAACAATACTCTGACTACCTTTCTCTCACCATCTTACCTCCTGACCTCACTCATAACGGACAATGCACCTTCCTTAAAAAGGTCTCTTGTTACATCATCCTGGGGGGACTTCTCTATAAGCATGGCTTTGATGGTATTCTCTTACGATGCCTCACAAGTTCTGAAATTCCTTATACCATTAAGGAGGTTCATGATGGCATATGTGGAGGTCACTTCAGGTGGCATTGCTTGTTGCTAAGCGTATTCTTCGCCTAGGCTATTACTTGGCCGACCCTTAATCATGATTGTTTGATTACATCAAACGTTGTGTAAAATGCTAACAACATTCCAATCTTCATCATACACCCAATCATGCCTTACAATTCACCCGTGACCTTTGACCATTCTCTCAATGGGGTTTGGATCTTGTTAGAGAGATTAATTCCCATTCTTCCCGGTGCCATCAATGGATCATCACTTCTACTTGAATACTATACAAAATGGGTGGAATCCATACCACTCATCTCTATGAAAGCTGAGAAAATATGCGAGTTCATCAATCATCACATCATTTGTCGCTTTGGTATTCCTCATCACCTCATCACTGACAACAAAAAACAATTCAAAAATAAAACATTGCAAAAATTTGCGATGCCTTGACATTCAACTTAGTTTCTCATCACCTTATTACCCATAAACCAATAATCAAGCTGAATCCACTAACAAAACCCTCAAAAAAATTCTTATGAAAGTGGTTGATGATACTGGGAAGGATTGGCATACGCACATTCCTTTTTCCCTGTGGGCATACCACACTAGTATTCACACTTCCACTACTGCCACACCCTTTTCTCTGGTCTACGGTACAAAGTCGGTCTTTCCTCTCAAGTTCAGATTCCCTCACTCTGCTTTTCTCTCCATGACATGCTCAAGGATGATGACTTTCGTTAGGACCGTTTAACACAGCTAGAGCTATTAGACGAACGTCATCTTAATGCTCTTGACCACCTTCAAGTTTACCAAAAATGTATCAAATGTGCCTATGAAAAACATGTCCATGAATGAACCTTCAAGGTCTGTGACCTTGTCTTGAAAGAAAATCAACATGTAACAAAAGCAGAAAAAAGTAAAAGGGGAAATTTTGCTCCTAATTGGCTTGGACCATACATTGTGACTCATACCTATGGATCATGTGCTTATCGTTTATCTTCACTCCATGGTAAACCCAAACCTGAGCCCCTTAACACCTTGCATCTTCGACCATTTTATTGTTGAATTGTCATCCTACATCACCTTTTGTCTCTTTCTATGCTCATCCCTGAGCACAATCCACTCCATACACCTCAGAACGATTAAACAAGAATCATGTGAGTACCCATCACTAGTTATCTTCTCTTGGATATGTGTACCACGGCGCTGCACATAGCATGATTCTTATGGATACTTTTTTCTAACTTTAGATGAGGTCCCATGGTCGTTTCACCTTTCCTTTTGAACAAGAGTCCTTTTTTCCACCTTGGTTTTGTCCATGACATCAAAGACCTCACATGGGACCAAACTCCTTGAGTCAAACTTCTACCAAAAAGATGACTCCCTCATAAGGACATATTCCTCTTGAATAATTGTTGTTATAAATGGATTGCTCCCTCAAAGAAAGGAAAACTATGTCAAAAAAAAAAAAAAATGAGAGCAACCAAAGCTTCCCACATTGATCACTTCATGAAGACCTCAAGGAGTTTAATTTTATTCATCCCATATAGACTTCCCGCATTGACGGTCTATCGAAACAACAACCTTTTTATCATGGATTTTCCCACTTTGTGATCTAGGTTCTCTTACTCAAGGGCTCATTACCGCATACCATATATACATTAACTACCTTCCACCCTTCTTACAATTCCCACTCCCATTTCCTATTACCACAAGGGACTTCTTGGAACTTAGCCATTTGGTGATCATGTGACTACTCTTTACCATAGAACAAGAACTCATGCAATGTCTTTAAGGTCTTGTGTTCATCACTCCCTCTAGAGTATGATTTACTCATTGTGATCCTACCCAATCAGGTGGCTTTACTTCCTCCTCTTATCTTTTCACCATCTTTGTTTACGTCTTGATTGTCTTATAAAAGATACGTTCCTCGGCGCTTACTTTTGGGGTAATCTCCCTCTTTCACCACAATCGAGCCCACCTATACCATTTTTCCTATAACCCACTCACACCTAACAAACCCACACCATGCCTAAAACCTACTTACTCATAATCATACCTCATCATATTCTTCCCTAGTTCATGGGAGAACTACATCGGCCTGAGATCCCTTTTTTCCGGGACTATGTAGGCAGCACTCCGAGGAATGGGGCCCTTGGAGGATAGCTCGGCCATTTCTCTACCCTAAACAATTCATTTTCCATGTCCCTCAAATTGCATCATACCCCACTTAGTTTCCCTTTTATACCCAAAATTGGAAATTAAAACCACATGCATAACAAGTTACTTCATATTTTAAATCACCACATACATTTATTATGCTTACCATTTCTCTATCATCACTATGTATAGTTTATACCACATCTCACATATGACCCATATTATTATTCCTTGTATGAAATAATTACCTGAACTTCACCTACTTTCAACACATCCATGCCTAAACCAACCTAACTCATCCATGCCTAAACAAACCTAACTCAACCATGGCTAAACAAACCAGACTCAACCATGCCTAAACAAACACTCATCCATGCCTAAACAAACATGAATCGATCCATGCCTAAATTGACTTGACTCCATCATGCCTAACTCACCTAATTTCCATCCACCTCAAAACAATAAATCAAAATCTCATCAATACACCACTAAATCAATATCTCATCATCACATCAAATCACAAAATATCAAGTATCTCATCATATAAATAAATGTGTATCTCAAATATACATGTCTATCTCCTCATATCCATCATCGCGAACATCATCGGCACGTAGGCGATACACAATACAAAATATCATCGCATCGAGGCCGATCTCATATATACAATACAATAATGAATTAATACAAAATATCTTCGACACGTAGGCCGGCATATGCTCGAAACATACAAAACCACTCATACATCCTCACCGCCTTTGGCACGCAAGCCGGTATGTGCTCAAAAATACAAACTATATAAACCAAAATGACTATTATACATCCAAAATCGACATATCAGGCATCTTGGCAGATGTCCTCCATCTCTGTATCACTTGTGCCCTCTACTTGTGTCCATGTTGATGTTCCGCATGGAGCTAGTCTCCGCCCACCGGTGGCCTCTCCCCGATCGAGCCTCGAGCTCACCGACCCCTATGCTCTCCACACTATGAGTGCGGGATCTCATCCTCTCACTGGATGCCTGTTGTGCCATGTACTCTCCGTAGGATAGGAAGTCTATCTCGGATACCATTAGTTGGTCTTGGTAGTATTTGGCCTCATCTAGGGCATCTCGTAACCTAGCTACTGCATGGTCCGTGGTGGTCCCATAGGCCTCGACCCCCGTACCTATCTTGTGGGACCCTATCCACGCTCCTTTATGAATTGGGACTGGTCCAGTGCTGTGATGATGCCTCGCCCTTGTGCCTATATCTAGGCTCGTAAAGCCCCAATCGTGCCTGGATGTGGCCAGTCGGCCTTGTAAACCTACCACCTAAGCCTATAAACTGTCACCTTGCCATCCCCCTCCTCTCCATCTCCATCTCCTCCATCAGCCATCTCGAGCCTATCGAATGCCCACTGTATATGTAGCTCGCTAACTCTACCTCGAATCCTCCAACTGTGTTTGCAATATACCCAACTGGGTAATCAATGTAGCCACATGCCCTGTAAGGCATCTCTCTACACTGTAATAGTGGCTAGATCCGGCTGCCCCATTCTAGGAGGTATGGCTTGTAAGCGTGCCACCCACCATGGTCTATACCGTGCTGTGACCCCGATAACATCTATCCACCGGTCCACTATGTGCTCCCCTACCCCGTGGGCACCGTAGTCTATGGAAGAGGTAGGGGCCTCTCCACATCATCTCTGTGGTACTGGGGAAGGGCGGAGGAATGTCTGTAGGATCTGAACTACCACTGGACTCTTTCTATCGAGATCATCTCATACTCCCCGGCACGGTGACCTGTATCCATCTCTCGAGCCGGAGCTCACTAGCTCCTAATGCATGTGCCTATATGAGGGGAATCCCACATATGGCCTCCAGATAATGTCCACTCTAGAAAACCCCTCTAATAACTTCCGGAAATAGGCCACATCATGTGTGGGCACGTCGCCTCTCCTGTCTCCAAAGTGCTGCACCCATCGCATGTACCCCACTCGTACATGGCACGATGGAAAGGCATCAACTCAAGGGCATCCCTATGGGCCACACAAAGACTATGTGCTCATACACCCAATAGTGTAGTAAAAATTTACAAAGACAGCTGAACTTGCGTAGCCACCCATATGCCCACAACTCCCTATACAACTGCACCAAGAATGTTGGTGCCTAGGTAAAGCGGGTCTCATCTACCATCATGTCATGGAGTACCCACATTAGTGATAAGGGAAAGGATCTACCCTCTGCATCGGTAGTGCGAAGTAGCACATGCCTCCATTAACAGAACCATTAGCCTCGTCTCCTCCGGATGGGTTAGGTACATCTCTCCATATCAGATGCTGGCACTATGGAATGTCATCTCGGCCATCCCCTCACCAAACACCGTCAACATAAGATCTTCTAAGGCCTCAGAGGAGATAGAATAAACATGGGCACCCAATATGGGTAACTAAGGAATCGAGAACACGCCCTCCCGGGGTGATAGTAATCTCACGTTGTCGGCAGGTGGAACGTGTTGGTCATAGAATCCCATCTATCGATGAGAGCGACCATCAAGCTGGGATTCCGGACCACATGTCTATATCGCGAGACTCCACTCAGGCCCACCACCTCCACATGCTACTACTCCTCATGGGTCGCTAAGCCCCACATAGTCACAAGTAGGGGTGGAACCCTGTCCCACATACGGAGCTGATCTCTCCCCTGCATCCAATATAAACCATAACATTAACATTAACCTACATTTATAACAACCCTACTCACCTACTATCGTTTTCCCGCACCCTATTTTCACCCTACCCATCTCAACCACTTGGCCTATATTACCTTTTGACCCTCATTCCCCAAATCCCAATGGCGCCAGTTCCTTTAACCGACCCCGGTCACCCCTTCACCGGCATCGGTCACCTGTTTGGTGACCGATACCGGTTCCACCTTACCGACGCCGGTCACTTTGTCATGGAAAAACCCGCGACTTCACAAAACCCCTTTTTTTAAACACCCCTGTCCTTTTTAAACCACCTATAATGACCTAAACAACTCTTGGACCTCTTCCCACCCCACCTCTACTATTAGTTAACCTCCCAGCACCTCCTTTTACCCAATATTCCACCCAATCCCAAATTTAATTTGTACCCAATTGTAAAATGAAAAACAACCCCAAAATACCTAAACCATTTACCAATTACCTAATCTCTCTACTCAACTTAACCTAGAGATAGACACTTACCTCATCATGTTGCCGTTGTCTCGGTGGCACATCTCGCCACCGTGTCGGTGGCCCACCCGACCCCTCTCCACCTCCACCATCACCGAATAGCTACCCACAACCTCTAAACAATCGAATCCCTCACAATGATCCTATGGACCCACTACTCACCACCTACTCACTTGTCAATCACACCGCCACTCACTCACTACTTCGTTATGTCTGACACTTTTCTCACTTTCTTCTCTATTTTGTCTTTTTCTCACATAGACAAATAACAAATGAATAACACAATACACAAATTTTTGTTTTCATAGCAAACTCCGACCTAACCAATGTTAGTTACCCCGACCGACATCGGTCTTGTGCCCTACCCAACCGTGGTCGGTTGACCTATACCGACATCGGTTAACCTATATCGGCCTCATTCACCCTCACCTATACAATGCCCTCCATTTTACCCTTCACCCTTATCATTTACCCCACCTCACCCTTCACCCTAACCATTTACTCCGACCCTCTGGACTCCATCATTGACTACCTACCTTTTTCCTCCTTTGTGGACTCATTATTCTACCCCTACCTTGGCCTTACCCATGCCATGACCTAGATAATTGGCCTTGGACCATCACTAGTGACCTTTGACCCCATGTGTTCGCTATACCTTGTGACACTTTATTACTGTGTTGATTGACCTCACCGACCTTACCTAGCCTATTACCGACCATTTATCCCGACCCTACCTTTGGTGTACCGAACATACCTAAAATTTCCTGCACCAAACCTATGTTGTGTTTCCTAACCCTATCCTATACCTTGGATACTGGAATCACTTCAACCTTGTTTGGATAAACCTATCGACCTTAGATGATGTTGAGTTTTCCTTCTCTTCAACCCGGTAGTGTGTTGCAGTTTATACGTGTGCGTGTGTTTGACTGTTGCTACCTTTGACCTTGACCCATTACCTTGATTACCTACGTAGCCCTTTCACCCTTTTGTCCCCCGTGCCCACCTAACTTTACCCTCATTTACCTTTTATCAAACCACTCATTGACTTTGCCTTCTGCCTCATCAGTTCCTAGGTTTGAGGGGGATCACCTTCACCCACATATGGGGCAACCACATCTTATTTTTGTAAGTGTCACTTACCAATACAAGCTACGCAACAAAAGGGGGCAAAATGTAGACACTAAAATTAGGTCACACTCCCCTTTGGTCCCCTGAAAAATAAACACCTTCATCACATTCACCTAGCCATGCCCCCTTCACCCCACTAATATTAATTTAATTAATTTAATTAATTAATTCATTATCCTCACTATATTTATTATTTAAGTATTTTAATTTAAATAATATCCACACATACACTTCATTTAGACACCACATCAAGCTAACTCAACTTAAGACCCATTCTTAGTAAGTTGCCATAACTAACTAAGACTTACCCAAACCCTAAAAATCAATGCCTACATTCCCTCTAACCACATTCCCGCATGCTTACAAGAGGCTCCCGGTCTGATCCGCGAGATAACAACACGAGATTTGAGAAAATCAAGAGGATCTCCCTAGTTTAGTAAACCTAGGAAATACCGCCTTGACCAACACCGGTTACCCCTAATGTTGCCGAGCTTAAGCGAACCGCCATCGGCTACCCTTTTAACCCCAAAACAGCCTTATTCTCAAGGTTGGCGTGAAAGGTTAGCAATTGATTTTTGGAAAAGGTTGGCGAACATTAACACATTCCAAAGTGAACATGCATGCAAGGAAGGAGATCAAGCATCTTTTCTGCCTGCACAACCATCCCAACAAAGATCTGACTAGCCAAGCAAATATGAATGTACATGTAGCCCATGCGAAGCTTTCCCTCGCTTGGTGATCACTGCGGTCTTCAAAACCTCTCATCAACACCTCCATCCTTCACTCATAGGCCTCTGGGACCGAATCCAAGTAAGTAAATGGTATACTTATTTGGATCATTCCATTTCATCATTATATTATCATCTATTGTTTACCTAGCCACCCATTGACTTCCTCCAACACTCACCCCTCCATATACCCATTAAAACCTTGCCAAATCCTACCCAAATCATCTAATACCTCATCCCGATCAACCACAATCTTTTGTGCAATCATAAAGGAGACCCAAAGCTAATTATATGGTAGTCCCAGGTTTTCCATAGTAATCGGCACCGGTCACACCTAATCGCGTAAATCGTTCACCCTCAATCGGCGTCGGTCTTTGTATTTTCCAATACAACCCAAAACAATGACCTACCCACCTAATTTCCTCTCACCCTCATTCACCTGTGATTTACTTGAGACCTCTGTCAGACCTGCAAAGACCTAGAACCAGTTACTTGACCTTCGGATCCTATTCTAGCCTAGCCTGTTAGATTAGATCTATTTCTTATTGTGTTTCAAGTGAGATACCTAAATCATTTTGAATTACAATAGGATTTACTTTATTTACCGCATTAAATTGTTTAGAACAAAGGACTGATAGCCATCTAGGAAGTATCACACTTCCCGGATCTAGCACAATGCTAGGCAGTTCACTGCATATATTGTTTAACTCCTTCTAGTGGTCTTGCTTTTCATTACAGGTAGTTCCTCCTAGCCAAAAGGAAGTCCTCACAATCAGTTGTGGATTTGGAATTCATACGTGCACAACAACCCATCAACAAGCATTTGAATAGGTTTTCCTCCTATGCCCATTACCCTATCTGCTTTTGTCCATACTTCAAAGAAAAGTCTAAGAATCGGGTGAAACACAAGGAGCTTGTTGAGAATACTAAGGATTAGGTCTTAGCCTTCATAAATATGAAGACCAATTTTATAGAAGAGTGCAAAAACTATATTCCAATGTAGTGGACCAAGAAACATAAGTTAAGGCTGATGACCAAGCCCAAATGAGGTTGTGGAAGAACGTGATGTTCTTGAAGAAAGAGAATGATGACTAAGAAGGTCAATTGAGTCACCAAAGGAAGAGTGAAAAGAACAAGAAATAGGGTAACTTTAAGGAAGAAGAGAAATGGAAGGAGATATTGGAAGACCATATGCAAGGTCATGAAGGAAAGGAAAGAGGGAAGACACAATAAAGTGTCATGAGTGGAATAGAGACAAGTACTAATTAATCCCACCTTTTTGCCGTCTTTATTTTATATTTTATTTTACTTCCCAAGAATTTTCCAGCACATACCCACTTATTTCACAACTTTCTTGTAATTCTATCCCAAATTTAGGGTGCCCCAGCCTGTACTAGGGTCCTGGTCCCACTTTTTGGGCACCCCTGTCTATGCACATCCTTTTCCCACTTCCTTTTGGGGATTATATAGCCATTGGTTGTCATTATATTTTTCTCATTTGGCCTTATCCAGATTAATTATGAAATTAAACTTGAGATCCCTATAAATATAATGCTTATAAGACCATAATGAGGGTCATAGCGTCACACATTACTATCACTCCATCTAGAGTTGCATCCATTGCATCACTTGCATCCATTAGTGCCATGCATCAAGGCTAGGATATCTATATCACACACACTACACTGGGGGATGGATTATATTCTATTCCATGCACACATTCTAATTACATTTTCTATAGTTATTATTTCTCGCTACTTCAAAAAGTGTGATTAGAACAAGAGCACCTAAGGCACGACATGCACACACACACCAAAACTACATTCGGGTGCGAAATGTAGTGCAACACTCAATGATAAGACCAAAAGTTTGGAATTTGAGGTAAATTTTACCCATTCATATGTATCTTTTATTTTTATAGGGTTTGATACATCTCTTTGCATTGCGATTTGTTTTCTAGTTCATCCCATTGATCTAGTGCACAACAAACAGAAGGGTTTTAGAAAAATTTATGACATTGCCAAACTTGAGGTTTTGAGCATTTACATTATCCAGAGAGCCCAAATTACAGACCATAGCACCTTGGGGCACCCTAATACACTCTCAGGTTCCTTAGACATATCAGATTTGTCAGATCTACCCTTCGCAAGGTCCCTGAGTGTTCGTATGCGCTTCCAGATTTTCTATCCGGACTGCAAAACCTCGCCACAGTATCCTCCAATCAGCTAAGATATTTTCTTCCCTTCTCTTACATACTTAGGGTTTTATTTCATTTAGAATAATTAGTTACAATTATTCCATACTATTTTAGTTCATTTATACATCGTTTTAGTCCTCCTAATTAGATTAGCATTAATACATGAATACCCCCATCTAGGTCAATTTGGTTTTATTTTTGTTAATCATTTTGGTTAACTCCGACCACTTTCACGCTTTGGATATTTATTATTCTTATATCATATTTCCCAAGAAGAATAAATATCCAAGGTGCATTTTAGAATATAATTGAATCAAGGTGAATATTATTTGAGTGGATTCTATATGGAGTAGAGTGGATACTATTCACCTTGTCGATTAGAAAAATATCCAGTCATCCATATTGCAATTATCATTGAATCAATGGACATAATGCAAATGATTGCCACACCCTACATTGCCTAATCCAAATTCTTACTCGTCAAGGTCTTATTTCATTCAGTACACAACATCCCCTTCCAAAGGTCACACCCACATGGGCTCCTAAGTCTCTTTCTCCTTCGATTAGTCTAGATCCATCTCAACAAGCTCCCATGGTTACTAGTGAATTTCCTCCTAATCTTTCTAAGGAAGTTCTCGATGATTCTATTATTCGTTACATAACTGATATGGACAACCCCTCCCATGTGCATAGTGATCCTTCTCCTAGTTCAACAAGCACTTCTCCTATTTCTGATATTGCTTCTCCCCCACTTATTGAGCATCATTATATCGCTTTTCATACACCTTCTTCAGTTAGTCAAGTGCCACAAAAGCCATCACCTATGGTTTCTACAATTCAACCATGTTAACCACCTATCAAAATTAGTTCACAAACCACTCCTACTAGGTCGTCTATTGCATTATCAAATAAACCTAAGAAACCTCCCTTGAGACTTAGTGCAAAATTTACACTCCAACCAATTAAGTTTATTAAAGAAACTAATCCTCCTCTTAGTGTTCATGATACATTTTCATTTTCACTGCCACTACCTAGTTCTACTACAAGCTTTGTCCAACAAGGTTCCACCATGCGTAAACTTGGCCTTTGGTAGGTGAATTTTGTTACTCTACCTTCCTAATGACACACTCATATTCTTGGGGTTCTTATATGAATGTTGAGGGGTCTTTTACCATAAAGACCCTCGTTTCATCTTGTATTTTCCATTACATCACCACCTATACATACACACATCTATAATAATCCTTACACATCATCAATTAAACAAAATCCATCATGTCTCATCACCCACATACATCATTTATTACATAGTACACATGTTATCACCCACTTGGGGGCATAGCTAGTACACATCCTCCCCTCTTCTTTTGACATTATCATATAGTATTACCACACACATGTTGTCTTTATCGATGGGCATACCATCCCATACATCATCACACCGTCATTACTCGATGACGCACTCTTGTGCTTCGGTTCACACTGGACTGTTGAGGGATTACCATTACACTAAACCCCACACACCACACATCTTACATTATCCTATACATACTTCATCTATTAGTCATTTCTCCATCATCTATCTACTACACGCTACACTAGTCATCAATATATGAGTCTAGTTTTATATTTCATCCATACATTCTATATTTACACTAGGTCACATTATCCATGGGTCTAGCTTTACCTATCACCACTACATATTATATCTACACCTATCATCACACTTTCTACATTCTACCACACATTTACACATCATATTCACCATTTGGTCACCTACACTACATTGTTCTTCGCGCATGCACTACCCTATGACACACTCTAGTTCCTTGGTCCATACTTGAATGTTGAGGGTTTACCAATCAAATGGACCTTACCTACATGTGAAATGTCATCATACCACATTTATCAGACTAGTGACCCATGCTCTAGTATATATCGTCACCCAAACTCATCATCACATACCATAGTGGTATACACCTTAGGTTAAATCACCACTTTCTTCATCAAATTATCCTTTTATATCTTATCATCACATATTATATTATCCTATTCTAAGTCATTATATTAAGTCATCATCCTACTCATCACTTAGTGGTATACGCTTTAGGATAAATCACCATCTCATTCCTACTCATCACTTAGTGATTACACTTTAGGCTAAATCACTACCTCATTCTTATTCATCATGTAGTGGTATACACTTAGTGTTAAATCACCACCCTTCGTTGTCTACAACACACTCATATACACTTCACACGCCCTAATCACCCATCTCGTAGTGGCATACGCTATAGGCCTAATTCTCACCCTATCCTTCCATCATATAGTGATAAACACTTAGGGCTAAATCATCACTCCTAATTCAATAAGTCATGATATAGGCTTTAGTTATATGGTTCACACACATTTGCTATAAAATCACATGCTTCATCACTTACTACCACACATTCTATAGTGATATACGCTTAGGGATAAACCATCACTCATCTATTAATCAATTCATGGTATACAATTATGTTATAAGGTCCATGCACACCTCCCCATGTCACATTTCATCACCATCACATAAACACACTTATCACATCGCACTAGACACAACCAACACTTATCAACAATTTCCTAATGATGTGTTCTCATTTATAGTTCATTCTTGACTACGAGGGGGAAAACAAAATGAATCTCATTGCATACTCTTCCATATAATTTTGGGGGCACATTGCTCCTATCATTCCATCTTGTATCCAATTCCATCCATCCATGGCATACTTGCATTATCTTGGGGACATTTACTTTTTCTTACTAGTGTTTTGCATGCTCACTTTACTACACATTCTCACTTGATTTCTTATATATTTTTATCATACACACATGCGATTTCATGCCCTTATTTAGTGTGATTGCACAGAATAGAAAACTTACACATAGTATGGATGTTCACCTTCTACCCTTACTATATTAGTCGCTTAGGGCGTCCACATTCGTCTCATATAGGTGTTTATTTCATTTTATACTTAGCATCTTACCTTATTTGTTATTTTAGGTTTTGACATATTGGTTATCACTCTAGCATGCTAATGGGTGTTCCATGTGCAACACTTGTTTTGCAAGATTATATGTTTCCATGACTACTTGTTTGTTTTTACTTGTATGCTTTGTTTACTATTGTATGTGGGATTTTCCCTTTGCTTGTGTGCACACTTGTCTCCTATTTGCGGCCATGATGGCCTTGAGTGTCTTACAACATCATGAGTGATGTCCCATGTTTGTAACCCACTTTGTACGGTCTTCTTGATGTTTCTTGCGTGTTTACACTATTGTTCTTGGTAGTTTTTCTACATTGTTTGTGTTTTTTACATTGATTACATACTTGCGTACTAACACTAGTTTTGGCTAGCCATCCCTTTTTTACACACTTGGTATCTACCAAGTGTTTTCCCTTTCCCTTTATAGGTCTGAGTTGGTTACAAGTCGAGTGTGATTGGTCCTCTTTTGGGGCCGCATTCTCTTTTCACGTCATCGCATACGCCCCCAAAGAGGAGGGAAATCATTGAGGGTTTTCTACTAACACAACATATTTACGAAATTCACACATAGTGAGTGAGTTCAACCAATCTACAAAATCCATACATAAACCTCCACTTACCCACATAATCCACCAAGCATACATGCCAAGCTTCCATGTGGAGAGGAGAAGGAGATGGGGCGATTAAGCTCAGTGGTCCTTTGACCACTATATTTGTGTGGGGAAAGGCTTATTAAAGCCTAAAACATTATCAAAACCACCAAATGTGGGATATAACCCACTTCAAAAGCCGCCAACATGATATTTTATCCCCCTATCATGCAATCCACCAACTAGGGTTTTAATCCCATTTCACATGCTACGATAGTGCTAAAATTAGCCTTAGGATAATATGTAAACACATTATTTTAGGGCCCTAATTTTGTATAAATAGGGAACCCATTTCATTGTAAACACACATTAGCCCGAGAAGATTATTATTTTTAAGCTTATTTGTGGGATGTGAGAGAATTAGTAATAGGGAAATTTTAATATAGTTTTGTAAACTATATTAAATTCCTAAAATTACTATAGACAAATATTGTTTATTGGCCTATTATTTTAGGCAATAGTAGATGGAATATTTGTGATTGGGAGTAAAATGTAAACTACCCAATAGGCCCATTGAGCCACATTAATCACTTGTAAATCCTGGATTGTCGATCAAGTGCTAGAGGGCACATTGATAGCGTTGGGAAGGCCAATCAAAGCCGAAGGAGATTGTGCATCAGGAAGGTGAAGAATGATTCGACTGATCATTAGAAGTCTTCAAGAACTAGAGTACTAATAGGCAAGTGAAATTCCATTAGGTTTTCTTGTGAAAGTACTATTGTAACTTACAAGTTTTGACTAGTGGAACGGTTCGAAAGAACCCGAAGACATAGGCAATTGCCGAACTCTATAATCAATCATTGTGCAATTGTCTTTATTGTCTTTCATTAATTATTAAATTTATTACTTAAAAGGAGAAAATTGTCGAAAATATTTAAAGCCTACAAGGGTCTAAGATCAAGTACATAAAACTTGATTATTTTTGGATCAAGTTTGGTATCGAAAGCAGTGATTGCACTTGTGAACTTGCTAATATCCGAGTAAGTTTGGTATCGAGCTGGTTTACCTCCATATTTTCGTCAGAAAATCGATTAACAAAGTGATTACTTCAAGATTGGTGCAGTTGGATCGGTTTGTGTGAACAGGGTACAAGTGCACTATGGGCAAGATGTCTAAACTGGAGAAGCTTGATGAAGTTGAAGCTTATAATCACAAGATCCAGGAAGAGAACTCTCCCCTGTGATCAATGTATTACTCCTTGGAAGAGGAGAATGCTCGCTTAAAATTAGAACTGAAAACCAAGGATGAGCTCTTGGCAAGGTTGTAGTTTGGTGATCAAAATAAGGAAATTCCTTCAACTTCAGATGCAAAGACCATGACGAATGATCCGCACCGTAAGTTGTTCACCACTGGAATCTTCTTCTTCCTCCCATTCGGGTTTTGAATTCAGGTAATGAAGTCTTTGGTTTGTTTTAAAAGCATACTAGAGGCATTGGATCCAAGTTACTAGATAAAATGGGATTTGATGGAAGAGGCCTTGGTAAAAATGGCCAAGGAATTACTAACCCAATATAGGTCGAGGATCGTCCTAGTTTTGCAAGTTTTGTTTTTCCTAGTGAGGTAATGGATATTAGAGAATGCTCCAACAACACTGATGGGAGACAAGCTTCCGAAAGCAAAGTGAATACCCCACTAGTCTTGCAAGAAGATTCTAAGCAGGAAAGTTGTGCTTCGTCGTCACAGGAAGGATGTGGTAAGAGAAATCAATGAAGAGGTAATGAGATTCCACCTCCAGTTTCTTACCATAATCATAAGCACAATAAAACTTCTGATCCACTTTTTCAACTTAAGAAGTATGGTTATGATTTTTAGAAGATGTGGAATTCCTTTCCATGTATTTTTTGTGGATTACATAATCATTTTGTGGCTAGATGCTGGAAGAGAAGGACATTGATGAAGAATTTGATGTCGTTCATTAGGAACAAGGCAAATCAGAAAGACCAATCTCGTCATGCAGAGTCGAGAAATGGCAAAAAGAGTTCCTCATCCTAGAAGAAGGAGATTAAGAGGAATTTTTGTGCTCATTGCCAGAGGAATGGGCATGGGTTGAAAATTGCTGGAAATTGCATCCATCTCGCCATCAGAGTAATGACAAGCCAAAGATGGAATGGAGGCCTATTGCAAAGGTAAAAGAAGTTTCTACTCCACCACCAATTGATAATTCAACCCAGGACTAGGTAATACCTGAAAGTGAAAGTCCTTTAAAATGGGTAAGTCAACAATTTTTCAATTATATATTGCATAATTCAGATTGATGAATAGTATGCGGTATTTGTTTGGAGATCGGGTTAAATGTGATTACCCTTTTGTGAGAAAATGCTTAGAGAAAGGTTTACAATACTTAGTGGATTTTCTTACTTAGAAAATTTGATTAATGCTCCAAACATATCTCCTAATCAGCTTGTGAGTACTGTTATGGCTTTGATAAAGCATTTAACACAAACAAAGCGTGGAAATTGATCTGCCATTTGTGCAGACATAATAGAGTGCACAAAGGTTAGCTCGAACTTCATTCTCGTGTAGAGGCATTGTGACTGCAAACATATTGGTAGTTGAATCACCATTGGCATTGACATCGGGTCGAACTTCGTTTTGTGGAGAAGCCATTATGGGCATCTAGCAGAATGATACCTCAAATAATTTTTCAACAAAAGGATCTCTCAAATTATCAGCTCAGAACTTCATTCTATGTAGAGGCATTATGACCGCAGTAACAAAATGGAAGCTGAATCACCATTGGCATTGATATTGGGTCGAACTTCGTTATGTGGAGAATCCATCTTGGGCATCTAGCGAGGTACTACGATATTGTTTTCCAAACAAGAGCATCTCTCAAAAGATTAACTTCGAACGTCATTCAAAGTCAAGGCATTGTGACCGCACATTCAAATGGTAGCGAGATCACCGAGACTTGGCATCGTGTAGTAGAGGCGTTAAGGTATGGATGAGACTTAGCACCGCATAATGGAGTCGTTGAGGTCTGAAAGAGACTTAGCACTACACATCAGAGGCGTTGAGGTCTATAAGAGACTTAAGCCGCACAACAGAGGCAATGAGGTCTGCAAGAGACTTAGCACCACACAACGGAGGCGTTGAAGTCTGAAAAGGGACAAGTCATTGTCCATCATCGACATAGGATCAATCATAGCTCTACGTAACATGGATTTCCTTCAAAATAGTTTGATTCTACTAATCAACTCGAGAGACAAGGGTTGTGTTATAGATTAAAAGAAGATCCTTGTTGTCGATATTTGTAAGCTTAGCGCCACACACGTAGAGAGCGTTGAGGTTTGCAAGAGATTTAGCACTATGCGGTGGAGGTGTGGAGGTCTTCTTCGATATCGAGTGGCACAACTAAGCGTCATAGGCCCATAACCCACAGGGCTAGGATCGGAGTAAAGTTGTCAAAGTGAGAAGGTTGTAGGAGAAGAGACCCAAGGGTCTACTACAACAAAACTTTTCGAGGTGGCAGCAGAGTTTCCAGATTCAGGACAAGATGGAAAAATGTTCCAATATAAGCTTTTTAGGACAAAAAGCCTTTCTCAGTGGGGAGGTGTGATCAGGGATCATTTTTGAAAGTTCCCTAAACATCCCTAAATGGTATCAGTGTAGAATATTGTGTCGAGAGCTTTCCAACGACTATGAGAATGTGACAAACAGGACATCGGGAGCTCTAGTTATGTCCGGTCAAAGTTCAGTCAATGGGAAAGTCAACTCTGGTCAACTGGTCAATTTTGGACCAATGGAACTGTGACACATGGCGAAAAGGAAAAGGGAGTCGTTTTGTTGGTTTTCAATCTTCGGTCTTTGACAGGCGTAAAAGTTTCTCATCGGAACAAGAGGCTCAACTTTTGTTACGAGGGGGTAGCCCACCGCCGTGTGGACTATGGTATTATCGCCGATGTGGTGGGTCCACAAGCCACCATGTGGCTTGCCACCATGAATCGAATTCGCTCGATTTTCCTATCAAGAGACGACAAGTGGACTATATGATATGGACTGAGTTAGTTATTTTCTATACCACATTGTATGGGTTGAATTTATATTAACTAGGTAAGTCCACTTACAAACCAATTTACATGCCACATGTCTAAGTGGGCGGATTTTATTTTGAAACCATGTATTAATGCGAAGTGGTCAGCCCACATAAACCTCCACTTACCCACATAAGCCAACCAAACATACATGCCAAGCTTCCACGTGGAGTGGAGAAGGAGATGGGGGCGGTTAAGCTCAGGTGGTCCTTTGACCAATTTGCGTGAGGAAAGGCTTATTAAAGCCTAAAACATTATCAAACCCACCAAATGTGGGATATAACCCACTTCAAAAGCCGCTAACATGGGATTTTATCCCCCCTATCATGCAATCTGCCAACTAGGGATTTAATCCCATTTCACATGCTACGGTGGTGCTAAAATTAGCCTTAGGATATTATGTAAACACATTATTTTAGGGCTCTAATTTTGTATAAATAGGGAACCCATTTTCATTGTAAACACACATGAGCCGAGCCCGAGAAGCTTATTATTTTTTAAGCTTATTTGTGGGATGTGAGAGAATTAGTAATAGGGAAATTTTAATATAGTTTTGTAAACTATATTAAATTCCTAAAATTACTATAGACAAATATTGTTTATTGGCCTATTATTTTAGGCAATAGTAGATGGAATATTTGTGATTGGGAGTAAAATGTAAACTACCCAATAGGCCCATTGAGCCACACTAATCACTTGCAAAGCCTAGATTGTTGACCAGTGCTAGAGGGTGCATTGATAGCGTCGGGAAGGCCGATTAAAGCCGAAGGATATTGTGCATCAGGAAGGTGAAGAATGATTCGACTGATCATCGAAGTCTTCGAAGAATTGGAGTACTGATAGGCAAGTGAAATTCTATTAGGTTTTCTTGTGAAAGTACTATTGTAACTTACAAGTTTTGACTAGTGGAATAGTTCGAAAGAATCCAAAGATGTAGGCAATTGCCGACTCTGTAACCAATCATTGTGCAATTGTCTTTATTGTCTTGCATTATTTTTTAAATTGATTACTTAAAAGGAGCAAATTTTCGGCAAATATTTAAAGCCTACAAGAATTCAAGATCGGTAGATAAAATTTGATTATTTTCGGATCATTTGCTAATGAATATTTACCACCTTGTAAAATTTCAAAGAAGATCCAACGGTCGAGATCAAAAGTTATGGCCTCCACAAGTTATGTTCCCACATCATACATGTAACATTCTCAACCAATAAACCATTGTGTTATTTGGAGGGTCCCTTAGTTTGTGGTGTAACATCCTTGACAAAAGCACAATATATTGTGATTATATATGTTAGTCCATGGTTACCAAATACACTAGTTTCATATAAATTTATTGTTTTTTTCAATCAACCGTATAAAAATGTGAAACTAAGATCTCATTGGTGAAAACATTTAACATTTTTTGGTATTTGTGGTTTCAATATTGTGTTGGGTTTTGTCAAAGGTCGCTTGGTCCATTGGTTAAGTTGTTTGGCTCACATAGAGATCAATTCTTGCTAAATGCAAAGGCCCTCGACACTTCGACATGGTTAGTCAAAAAGTATGAGAATGGGCCCCGATTGAAGAACAAGATATACAAAGATTTGACTACTCTTGTCATGGTTGATATAATGGCCAATCTCTCAATAAAAAAGAGGTGATAGGATGGTATGGATTAAATTCACAATGGTGAAAAGTAGAGTATAAATGTAAATGAGATTGGAAATAATTTAATTTATTAATAAATATTAAAATTTATTTATAAAAATAACTAATAAAAATAATATCAAATTTATAATAGTTATGTTTTTCGCAAT
Organism: Taxus wallichiana var. yunnanensis; assembly: GCA_018340775.1. Lineage (NCBI taxonomy): Eukaryota > Viridiplantae > Streptophyta > Pinopsida > Cupressales > Taxaceae > Taxus > Taxus wallichiana. The sequence goes on from CM031243.1 coordinate 618,733,144, forward strand.
ACAATTGTTTTTAACCACAATTTTATATATTTTATGAATGATAATTATTTTGTAAATTATTATAAATTTATTTCAGATATTATATAAAGTTATATCAAATTAACAATAAAGTAATTGGGAAAATATATAAGGAAAGAATGAATTGGAACTTTTTTACAAGTGATTTTTATTGTATTTTTTTAATTTATCTATTTTGGATTTTAATTTGTATAGTCGTCTCTCTTGTCCTGGAAGTTTTCAATTTTCTTAGTCTAACAAGGAAATGTGTTCTTGTAAAAAGAACTTCTTATTCTCTATAACAAAACTTGCAACACAACCAAATAGATGCCATATTAGTTTGCCCATGTCCATATCGCCTTAGAAACAACCATACCACAAAAAGAGTATAATCATTTAAGAAAATCAAATATAACACCTACTAGACATTGTAAAGAATTTGAAATGTCAATTTTAAACAACTTTATTTTAATTTCAAAGCTTTTATAGGCAAATAACTAGATATCCAATATCTTTACTTAGAAGTGGATCTCATGACTTGTCATATGGATATACCAAGTGTACCTCAATTTACTATAAATTATTTTGTCATATAATATTAAAAATAGTTTCCATTACCACATATCTACACTCAAATCAAACCTTGTGAATAAACAACTTTCTAGAATCATTTACAAAGTTACCCGAGCACTTCACTATGATTTTCTATCATAGTGCGCATCTAAGATCTGTTTAACTCACACCAAAACAAACCATTGTAAATCCATATGTATTTAACCCACACCAAAAAAACACTATTGTTATAATTCTTGATTCATAAGAAAGTCCATCTCTATTTTACTCACACCAAATAATACTATTGTTGTTATCATGATTCCGAAGCCCTCCCCCAATAAATTAAGTGCCATCTTTTCCGAAGGAACAAAGAGGATTGGAGCTACCTCATATTATGGCAAGAGGCAGATACTTCATCATCAATTCTATTCAGATTTATGTTATTTGCAATGCTTGTTGATAGCTAGCTTTTTCAAAAATTTGAGTTTTCCGGAAAGCACTTATTAATTGGAAATGTAACATATATTGGTGAGACAGCAGATCTATCAAGAAAAGAAATGAGGAGCACAATGCATTTGTTCCCGAGGTAAACAATACTGAGCTGCAGATTAAGGAAGCAGTGTAAATTGGAAAGTACCAAAATGATCTGACCAGGGATGATTGTTGAAACATGAACAATTCTTCAACTTAGAATTTAAAGAATATTACTACTTAATCAAGAAATTAACAGCAAGTTTGGAACGAAAAGTATGTGTTTTGGAGTTTATAATGGCTAATTAATTCATTTTCTTCCTGGAATGGCAAGTTTGTGTGCTTGTAACTAGTTTTTGTATAAGAAGCTCAAATTTTCAATCCAATGTAACAATGGGTCACTAGGTTTGACAAGAAACATTTATCTAGAATTTTGTTAGATGTATGATTTGTATATGCCACTTATGGGCAATGGAAGTTTAAAATCTTTAATGTCCTTTGCATAAAATTTAGTCTTACCCTTGGTGGGCAAGTTTAAAATCCGGTGGGGAATTCAATCTTCACCATCAATCTGACATTGGAGATTTCTCACTGTTTGGTCTGCCTGTGTGGAATCTAAAATTGCACATTTTTGTGGTGTGTTCTTCACCAAGGCCTTCCACTTGGTTCACGTCTGGTGCATTTGAGAGTGTATGCCCCAAAATGTCCCTTATGTGGACATTTGGAAACTTTTTCACACCTATTCTGGTACTGCCGCAAAGTCCAAAGGACTTGGAATTGAATTCAGTCTTTCTTCCTCCCTTTTTCCCCGAATGCTTCTCTTGACAACATGTGCTATTACAAGACAATCCTTGAGTGCCGCACAAATTTACCCAGATTTGACATGCTTTCAAAGGGGAAATCTTATTTTGGTTATGGAAAGAAAGGAATTCTCAAGTTTATTTGCTAATGTTGAAGCTGATCAACAATTCTCTATTTATAACAAGTTTGTGGTTATCGCGAATGTCTTCTTGTAGATTCAAGTTCAAGCCAACAAAGTGGAGATTGAGGTGGAACACCTGCACACACTTCTACGCCACTGGGGCGACGCCCCTTGCAATGTTGCTAGAGAACATCTATCCTCTTTCCGCCACTCCCGCCATGTGGCAATGCTAGCGGGCGTCACAGAGGTGGTGGCCGCCAAAGCCACTATGATCCTGGCTTAGGTTGGGACGTGTCGGATAGTGGCAAAGATTTTCCTGGTTCTAGGTTGGCATGATCAGACCCGCCCTTGCAAGACATCAATTCGCAGTGGCAGCTTAATTTTTCTTTCTTTGTGCTTCTTGATCCTTTGTAATATATCTTGTTCCTAGCCTTTTTTGCCTAATTTAGTCCGTGATTTTTAGGCGTACTTCCATACCGCCTGTTTTTTGTGAATTATCTTGTATTATTTTACTCGTTAATATAATATAAGATCTTATTCATCGTAATAATAAAGATTTTTTTCTTACTCCTACTATACCTAGATTAATTTCCTTACTACATATTTGAAAACCCCTTCTGAATATAATGGGCTGCTAACTGGGAAATCTTATAACCAGATTGAAATACTTTACTTTAAAAGCACTGGATTCAAAGTAAGGGTGGAAAACTTATAACTGGAGTAGTTTTCATATACGGGACTACTGAACTTGTTGAAGCAACCACAAGAAGAGTCCATCTCAATTCCTCCATTCAAAAATAAAATGAAATTCAAACTAATATCATATTTCAAAGTCCACATGAAATTATCAACAAGGTTTGAGAAAATCAGTCCCAATCTAGACGTTGATATATCTGTGCAGAAGAGTTTTATGTACTTAAAATTTTGAAAACCCATATACTCTCTCAATATATAGAACCCTTGGTTGAAATCAAGTACAAGAAAAAGGGCGATCCTCCTCAAAATTGCTACATTACAAGACATGAAGAAGGTTCATTTTTATGACTAGATATGATGGAATTTAAAGCGCTTCTGAAGGCCTTCGCTGACCACTTTTCCTGGACTGCAAAACCAAAAGAAAGAAAGCCTTAGCTACATATACCATAGAAAAAAGTCCAGTCACACCAACTACTAAAAAATATGACTTTTTTTTTAAGAAATACACAGGCCGTAACAGCTTGGACATCTTAGAATGTGATCCAAACAATTCAAGACCCAATAAATTTTCCTTTGTTAATATATTTCATATTTCTGGTTAAAACATTAAATTCTTGTGTTAAAGTTTAGGATTATTACTCACCATAACATGAAGGGTATAGAAAGTGCTACATCCATCAGTATTTATGGTGCAATCTACAATTTCCAGCTGATTAATATCCAATATGAAAATTAGTTTAGGAAGAAATCCGGTTTGTTGGGTAGCCCATATTGTAGTAAAGGCATGGTTTCCCACAACATTGGATCCGAGTATCTTTAGAGAGGAAGTCGGTGCCATTGTGAGAGATAGAGGGATCTGAACATCACAGACTTGATGAGATTCCTTTGACTGCATCACTGAAAATGAACTTGCCTTAAGAGATGCTTCTGTTTCTGATTTTCTAGCTTGCAAATCTTTCAAGGTACCTTGGAGGATCTTGATATAATTGATGGCCTCCTCAATAACCCTTAGTTTGTCCACCTGATAAGAATAATCAGCCTATCATTTAAGATTTCTCAAGAAAATAGATTTATGATATCCAAAGTACTAGTTTGATATCTGCAACAATAATGAAAGCAGATTATCTAATTATCTAATTAATACTCCATTCATGAGTTCTTTTATTGGGTAGCATTGTTATCACCTTTAGATGGCCATGAGCTGGTAAGAGAGAGAGTAGAGTATTAAGCATATAACTCATTTTCTTCCTCCTGCTCCTTTCACTCCATATTGCATTGAGGGAATAATTGCAGAATCCCAACTCCTCTTCTTACTGACCACTTGTTGCTTCTCTTTGGGTGTTGAGTTTAAAAGATAAGGGTAATGGGCAGAAAGAACTGCATAGAGGTCCTCAGAGCCACCATGAGCTGACATTATGGGGAAGAGGATGATAGGAAACTCGTGTATCAGGAAAAACAGGGGAAGGGCAAGGCCTCTGAAGAGTGGATTGCATTCTTGAATCCTGGCTCTGATTCTCATGAATATATAGAGAGCTTTTGGGAACCTTAGTCAAAATAAAATAGTTTTCTATTCGATTGGAATATGGTCCCACCGTAGGAACTATTGGCTTTATGATCTACATATTGTAAATTAATAATGAGATGCAATAGTTTGAATGGTGTTCTTGTGGTTTTCAGTGAAATGAAAGACATCTATAGAATTTTGTTTATAAGAGTCCCCTACACTGATTCAGGTATAAATGCAACAACTATTTCGTTCGATAGAGATAATAAATATATGGTCATTACAACATATACCGATATATTCACTTTGTACTTGAATTGGTAGATTTATCTTTTTGACCTTTGGTTGCGTACGATTGAGTGCGTGCCAAACATGAATGTATTAATGCTTGGTTGTAATCCAGTCACATTCATATAAGTTGTAAATAGATATACAAGTTGTATGTAGACATTTACAACTGTCATGATTTTACGGATAGTCATGTACACATGTTATTTGAATTTTATGTTAAATTTTATTTGATTCAAGTTTATGTTTCTAACATCTTACCATGAAAAAGTACTAATTTTATTTCTTTGACATAAATTTTAATATAACTTTAGATATTTATATTCTCACTGTTTAATATTATAGATCAGCTTTACTTATGAAATATATTTCTTAGAAATTTGTTGAAAAATTTATCAAACATACGTGTTAATAATTTAATTAATATAAATACAATATTTTAAAAATAAAGCGTGAAAAGGTGCGTGCACACACACATATATTATGTATGGTAAATTATTGTCTAAATTATATTAATTTTAAATATTTTAATTTTAATGGTTGGTAAAAAATTGATATATAATTTTTTCATGTATTCTTCTAAAAATAGATATTAACATATTATTTGTAATAAATTATTTAAATATATAAATATGTGTGTGTGGAATTAGTATTAAAAGTAATAATTTTAATATATTTACTTAAAGTAAATTTCAAACATATTTAATAATAATATTTTAAGGAATAATTTGCTTTTATAAATATCAAATATATAATTACGTCAAGGCGTTCCCCTATGGCAAAGGACTTCCGGACGTTTCTGCAACGATGTTAAATTTGACGGCCTCTTGGACGTTTTTCCAATGTGTTTTATTTTGACAGCCGTTTTCCTGTTTTGACTTTCTGAAATTGTTTTTTTACTGCAGTTTGCATGCTTTGAAGAGTATATTTTTAGTTTTACATGGGTTGTGTATATCTATGTCTATTGCTGCACAGTTCATGGTACCGTTTTCATTTCTATTTTGTATAATCTTCCTCATTTTGTATGTGAAGATGGATTCCATCGAGGTCGTACAAGCGTTAGTGCTTGCTGTGGAAGCGGTGGCTATGGCGGTGGTAGCAGCAGAGGATGTTTGTAGAGGCTAGGAGCGCATGTTTTTTTTCATATACTTCTGTTTCAGCCATTTAACATGTCCATTTACAAGGACTCTTGTCTGACCGTCTCTCTCTCTCTACTCCATTTGCTGTTATGGCTCTGATATGGGAATTCATTATTTGATTTATTATTCAATCCAAACTCACGCGCATCTTACAGGTTACTGGCATAGAGAATTCCCCTGAAGACACTGCGAGTTCTCTGGAGATTAAATTCCATCCAAACCCAGAACGCATTTTTGGATTCAAACACGGAGCCTATGTTCTTCTGTGGGTTTAATGTTTCTCCAAATGGGTAGAGAGAGGCAGCTTCATGGGATGAATTTCGCCATGGCTATCAAACTCAAGGGGCAAAATTACTTGATCTCGTGTTGGATTAGGACAGAAAATGGGTTGAGCACTGCAGTTACTTCCAAGGTACTTCGCTTAATTTTCCCTCTCGGTAGATTTAAAATTCATTACAATTGCATTTGTTTCTTCCTTTGTTGCATTTGTAATATTTATTTGGATGGCAGACACCAGGAAATCCCTGTGACATGGGAATTTTGAGTCATTCCAGCGCTGGAAACGGTAAAAACCCATAGACGACCATTTTGCCTGGTCTACTCCTTAAATACTATAATGCCAACGAGCTTTGTAAATGGTAAAGGCCCAATAGTGTCTGTCACGTTTGCATAGTTAGAAACTCTTAGCCTGCTCTCTTGGCTTTGTGTGGTTTCCTCCCTAAATATGATAGTGCCAACAAGCTCTGCAAACGGTGAAGGCTCGATACTGTTCCCTTTGCATTCTTAGGGACCCATATCCTGCCCTTTTGGCTTTGCTTGGTCTCATCCTTGAATACAATAATGCCAATAGTACGCCTGCCCTCTTGGCTTTACAATTAAAAAACCAACTCTGGTCATGGTGGTACGCATCATCACCATCAAACGCTCAAAATGAATTTGATGTCGGCCTTGATGATTTGTGTGTGTGGTACACTTAACTGAAACCTATTATCGACAAAACAGGGTGCTTTACTATCATGGTAGAAATCTGCTAATCAATTTGGTCATGTAGTCAGGTCTTCTCCCAATTTTTGGTAATTGTGAAATACCTCTGGATCCTGGTGACTATTTGCGGTGCGCTAAAAAACTGCTTCATGTTTCCAAAATGGTTTCTGGGGAGAGGGGCAGGAAACTGTTATACACTACTAGGTGTTGGAATTATCTGGAACTAGAAATTAGCTGTTCAAATGTTTCAAATAGCATTTTTAGGAGCTTTCAAATATTTCAAATGCCTTTGCGTAACCTGTTTAATGCAGCTTCCTTGAACAGTCCTGTTTAGTGCAGCTTCCTTGAATAGTCTATCCCGAAGTTTCCTCTGTTTTCTTACAGAGCTGTTCTAATTTTTTGATACTACTGTTACTGAAACTTCAAAGATACGGTTTCCTATTTTTGGTGCAACATAGGGAAATTGTTTTTGGTATGAGAAATCACCTTGTTTGATATTATTATCCCAATTTTGTTAGAACCCTTCTTTTGTGCGAGATTCCAGATTCTTTTGAAATTGAACTCATTGGTAATATCCATTTGTTAAATTTGATGCAGGATACTTTGGTGACAAATCCAAACATTTCCCTTGTCAGTCCAATTGTTTTGTTTTGCATGACAGTACTGATTTTGCATGTATTTGTGATTGAAACTTTCATTCTATGTAGTTAGAGACACTTAGCATAGTTTAGAACTTTATTTTCAAGGATTATTTGCTAAATGAAAAACAATCTGACTGCGGGAGTCTTTTTTCTGTAGGAAGATGTTTTGTATTCAATTACGGGGGATATGGATTATGAAAAGATTCCTGATTTTATTGTTACAGAGGATGTAACAGGTGTCAATGTAGGTATTACTTGCTTTCTTAGCAACACATTTTTTTAATTGCAATTTATAACTTATTTTATCAGCATATGCGAAAATCAATACAATATTTATAATTTTTATCTGTATCACTTTTTGTACAGAGATTAATAATCCTCAATGCTTATTAGTCTTCTTCTTCACATATGGTTTCAGGGATGTTCTTTTTTCACAATTCTGAGTGGAGTAGAATGTTTTTAGATCGCTGGTGGAATGCAACTGGCTTCATTTGTCCACCTGGCCAATCTAAAAGTGGTGAAAATGATGCCTTGAAGCATTTAATTAAGACCATGCCTCAAGATGAGAAAAAATATGTTCGTATTCTTTTTGATACTACTGTTACTGGAACTTCAAAGATACGGTTTGCTATTTTTGGTGCAGCATAGGGAAATTGTTTCTGGTATGAGAAATCACCTTGTTTGATATTATTATCCCAATTTTGTTAGAACCCTTCTTTTGTGCGAGATTCCAGATTCTTTTGAAATTGAACTCATTGGTAGTATCCATTTGTTAAATTTGATGCAGGATACTTTGGTGACAAATCCAAACATTTCCCTTGTCAGTCCAATTGTTTTGTTTTGCATGACAGTACTGATTTTGCATGTATTTGTAATTGAAACTTTCATTCTATGTAGTTAGAGACACTTCTTAGCATAGTTTAGAACTTTATTTTCAAGGATTATTTGCTAAATGAAAAACAATCTGACTGCGGGAGTCTTTTTTTCTGTAGGAAGATGTTTTGTATTCAATTACAGGGGGATATGGATTATGAAAAGATTCCTGATTTTATTGTTACAGAGGATGTAACAGGTGTCAATGTAGGTATTACTTGCTTTCTTAGCAACACATTTTTTTAATTGCAATTTATAACTTATTTTATCAGCATATGCGAAAATCAATACAATATTTATAATTTTTATCTGTATCACTTTTTGTACAGAGATTAATAATCCTCAATGCTTATTAGTCTTCTTCTTCACATATGGTTTCAGGGATGTTCTTTTTTCACAATTCTGAGTGGAGTAGAATGTTTTTAGATCGCTGGTGGAATGCAACTAGCTTCATTTGTCCACCTGGCCAATCTAAAAGTGGTGAAAATGATGCCTTGAAGCATTTAATTAAGACCATGCCTCAAGATGAGAAAAAACTATGTTCGTATTCAACGCATGCAGTGTGTGTTCAATTCAAACATGTGGTCTCCCTCATGGAAAAGCAGCCACCGACTGATGACTTTAACTAAAACTGTCTGGCAAGGTAAAATGCTCATGTATCTTGAGATATCTTAACTGTTTTTTTACTGCTTGTCATCTCCAGTATTACAATTACAATTTCAGTGAAGAATTTCCTATATCCTCTCGATAATTATGTGCAAGGTAATAAATAAACGTAATGGATCCGTTTTTGTTGATATCATACTAGAGATCAGGACCTTCAGTAATTACTTGGTTAGTAATAACTTAATATATAAATATCTAGGAGTTTCACTCATAAGAGTTTCCTGAATCACTTTTCCTTTATCCCAATTTAGGAGTTAGGCACCAAACTGATCACTTTTACAGTCTTATATCGTTTTAATCTATTCAATTTTCCTCAGTTATGTTCAATCGAAAGATGGAGGTGCAGTTTGACAGATAGGAATTGTTTGCTATTGCAAGTCACTGGAAAGATGTATTCCTCATTTCTAGAAATAAAGGACAACGAAACAGGTGACTGTGGGAGTTACCATGGAAATATTTTAGTTTTTTGTTTGGTGTTGGTATGGTTGGACATCTGTGTACCCAGCCATCTCAAGGAAATGTCCTTTGTTTCAAAATATCTATGAAATATCTTGAACATGTTAAGAGCTCCAAATAGAGAAACCATGAAGAATCCTGCTCTAATGTGATTGCTATCTGAGGCCTTGGCCTGCATACCTGTAGGTTAATTAAGGCCAAGGTTGAAAGGCTTGTATGGTTAGTCGTAAATATTCATTCTTTAATTAGTGACCTTGTTTAGACTATCTGTCATCCAACATTTCTTGGAGATTAGTTTGACAATATTCTGTCTAAGATCTTATTTTTGTGTACAATTTACATAGAATGTCTTGGATTGGTTTTAGTGTTCAGCCATATTTTCATAAATTTGGTCCGTAACGGTTCCCATATATCCTTTCAAAAGGTTTTTTGTTCTCATAATAAACTATATTATAACAGAAATCTCTATTGTGATAGGGGAATGCTTGTCCTTAGTTGTCTCTCATTGTCCCTCTCTTGCTGGAATTCATAGAGGTATGTTTGTCCTTAGTTGTCTCTTTGGTCCATAACTGTTTCCATATATCCTTTCAAAAGGTTTTTTGTTCTCATAATAAACTATATTATAACAGAAATCTCTATTGTGATAGGGGTATGCTTGTCCTTAGTTGTCTCTCATTGCCCCTCTCTTGCTGGAATTCATAGAGGTATGTTTGTCCTTAGTTGTCTCTCATGGACACCGTATTCCTGGAATTCATGGGAAAATTAATGAAATCCCAATACTTTGCCATTGTTGTAGTTATACTTGAGCACCTCTTCCCGGAATTCATAGGAAAATGAATGAAATCACAATAGTTTGCCATGGTTGTAGTTATACTTCAGCACCTCTTCCTTTCACCTTCATCGGGACTCCTTGATTGTTAGTGCATAGATTTTTTCCCCCATTCTCCGGATCTTGGATTCAAAGGCCAGTTAGATGTTAAACACTTAGTTATGAAGTCGGAAAACTCAAATTATGGCATACAAACCTGCAAAGTTCTAAGCCATGTGTGAAATGATTATGCAAAAAGATGTTATAGCTTGTTCTGTGAACCTCAACATAGTGATATCGTTGATCTCTCATAGGCTTCTTCAGGAATTTTTCTTGTAACTTACTTGATTCAACAGTTAAATCCAACACAGGGATATTGTCTTCTAGTGGAAGATCAATAATCACTAAGCAGGGCCAAATTGCACAGATTATTGCTATGCTATCAACATTTAAGAGTTGTAAGGGTCCAATTGTGTCCCATTAATGATATCTTTGCTCTCTGTCATTGGTTTCTTCAGGTCACATATCTTGGTAAGTGGTGCTCATAGTACCTCTGCAAAACAGAAAGTTAAGCTAATTGGAACAAGTTGCAAATTTAAGCAAGATTAAAGTAGCCCAAAAAATGCTGAGAGATGTTGACTGAGTGATATGCTAGGAACCTTGTGCTCATTATAGGAAATATTTGGACATCACATTGGAAGTGTGTAGGCTCCAAGAACTTTAAATGCACTTCATCTGACTTTTACTTTGTTTCCTTACATCCCACATCTCCATGTTAATTGCAAGGAAGCGGCAGTCCAAGAATGGTCTGTATACAGAGCCCTATTCTAACGGGAGAACTCACCTTTGTTTGCACTTTAGAAAATTCACAGGAATGGTTGTTTTTCTTAGTTTTGTTTGCATTTTCTATATTCCATTGTAATGCTTGGGATTTTATTCAACAATAGCCACGTAACACTCAGCTTTATTTGTAGTTGCACCGTAGCACATTGCTAGTTGTTGTTGCCCTTCTTAGTTTTGTCTCTATTTTATTAAGTCTCGTGCTAGGAAGCATGGATACGCCCAGCCCCCTGTCATATCCCCCTGATACGTATCGGAAACGGATACGTTAGGAAACGGATACGAGATACGTGCCTGATACATATGGCAGCCACATGATCAATAAAAATGCCAAGTCTTAAGTATATTGAATGTTTTGAACATTGATTCAAGTTTTGTATTACTATTTCAGTGTTTTATGGACTAAAAGATGAGTAAAATGAGTAGATGTACATAATATATATATATACATATATATATATATATATATATATATATATATATATATATATATATATATATATATATATATATGTATATGTATGTATGCATGTATGTATGTATATATTTAAAAATTTAATATATATGTATGGATGTATCGTATCCAAGGGTTTTTTAAAATTGACGTATCCATATCCGTACTGCGATACTCGTATCCGTATCATGGAAACACATAGTCTAGGGTAATGCTTTGAATTTTATCCACCAACAACCTCTTCAGTCATAAATAAGGCCTTTGCTCCATAGTAGGTGAAGTATTTGAAGTTTGGACTGATATATTCCAATTTTGTTTTGCATTATATGGCACGTTCATCATTTTTGAGGGATTCCCCATTTGTAGTCTATGTTAGTGGCATTGATATTATAAAGGGATATACTTCAAGTTTGATTCAAAAAGACTCAAAAGATATATACTCCAAGTTTGATTAAAAAAGACTATAAGAGATGGTTTCAAGTACAATTCCAACTCATCACATTTGTGATTTTCTTTTTTAATGTGTTTTAGGTTATGCTAGAGGTTGTTTTTCTTGGTTTTGGTTGTGATTTTATTTTGTAGTTGGAAGATCATTTTTTATTAATAATGTCTCTGAATCTGCACGCATATCTCAGAATTTTATCCACGAATATTCATATTCTTCGCCTATGCCCATTACCATGCTTATGGTGGTAATTTTTAAAAATCTTTTAGCAACCATTATGACTATTAATTAAAAAGTGACCTCACATATTGGGGCTGGGTTTCGGTATTATCCTTTTATCATGAATGGTCACGATGTTGATGGTGGCTTAGTGGATGGAGGGTGTCGACTTTGATTGGGTAGAGAGAAGGCCGAGGTTTGCTTTTGGTTTGATTCTTTTTTTTTACCTCCAATTTGTAGGGAAGATGGCTTTGGACCTCTCAGGGCCATGTGAAATAGTCTTGTTTTTTTTTCAATTGGAGAACATAGCACTCTGTTGGAACTGGGTGCAGGAATAATTATTTTATTTCAACTTAGCACTAGGGATAGTGGGCTTATCCAATCCACTAAATTGGTTTGCATCCTGCACCTGGCCTAATCTTGTATTTAACACCCCTTGGGTGGTCAAGCCTTGGTTTATTGTTCATGATCTAGCAAGCTTTGTCCTATTTGGTGAAATGGCAGTAAATAGGTAGGGAGGTGGTGGAGGGTTGCTTTTGGTATATTTTTTTTTCCAATTTGCAAGGAAAATGGTGTTGGGCCTCTGAAGGCATAATTGACTGGAGGCCAAAGTGATCTGTTGGGCCTCAAGTCATGGCCGACTGGAGGTCAGTAATTTGTTGATACTGGGGTGCATGTATAATTGTTTCATTCTGATTTAGTGGGGGAGGCTTGAATCTTGCATTTGATCACATCTCTTATTTTGAGATATTCTGGCAGTCAAACTATGGTTGACCTCTTGTAATCCAATAATAGAGGGTGTTCATAATCTCAAGTTTAGGTTGTCCTATGCAGTGTTTTATATTCTAGAACTGTAAATAATATAATGTTCTCTTAAATTTGTGTAGAAAGGGTAGTCATATGAGTCTAGTGAAGTGTGGAACATTGGAAATTTGTAGATGCAAGGAGATTATCATTTTTTAAAAATTGATTTGTTTATTTTATTTTAAAACTATTCAAAGTTAGTGAATCTCCAATAGCACTCTTAAATGCAAGTAGAGCTTCAGCTGAAATGAGTAAAAGATACAAGAGTTATGGACACCTAAAGATACCCTTTAAGTGATTTACAAATGTTTATGTATGAATTTGTAACAAATTTGAAATGTACACATAAAACCTTTCAATGTAAAGTTTCATGTATATTCCTACACTTCCACTATCAATCACACCCCTTATCAACATGTTATCGACAATACAAAAAATATTTTTTCAACAAAAAACCAACCAAACAACCAATGCAACCACTGTCTCAAACATGTTGCAACACTAACACAATTTCTCCCAAATAAATACAAAACACATCAACTACAAAAGTGATTAACTATACAAAGTAATATCAAATGTATTCATGTTTAATCCCAAAAAAATTGGCCACAAAAGGCTACCACTCATGATATAAAAACAACAAATGTACGCAAAGTCTTCACGTATTCATGCTTAGTTCAAATAAAATAGTCTGCAAAACGCTTCCAGTCATGATATAAGATTTGTACATGTATATGTACGAATTTGTAACAAATTTGAAATGTAGAGATAAAACTTTTAAATGTAATGTTTCATCTATATTCCTATACTTACAAAAATAATCACAGCCCTTATCAACATCAACTACAAAAGTAATAACTATTCACCTAAATCAAATAACATATACCATTCGGCATTCACATTGCATTGTACACATGCGATTGCTAGTTGTTAAAAGATTATATTATTTAAGATTATGATTTACTAAATCAAATAATAATTGAATATTATAAAACCTTGTATTAGGAGAACTAATAAGATTTTTTGTTTTTTATTTGTATTTTGTTCTAGTTTTTGTTTACAATATTTAAGTAATATTGAAACATTATATATTTTAAAAAAATTGAAATCCAAAGTATAAACTCGAGTTTCAAAATATTTAATAATAAAATTTTAAAGAATAATTTATTTTTATAAATATCAAATATATAATTGTTAAAAAATTATATTATTTAAGATTATGATTTACTAAATTGAATAATAATTGAATATTATAAAACCTTGTATTAGGAGAACTAATAAGATTTTTTTGTTTTTTATTTTGTATTTTATTCTATTTTGTTGTTTACAATATTTAAGTAATATTGAAACATTACATTTTAAAAAAAATAAAAAATTGAAATCTGAAGTACAAACTTGAGTCTTCTAGGTTTTTTGCAGATTAACTCTCTTAAAGAATATGAAAATTGTTAATAGATAAAACAATACAAATGTTGTATCTCTTTGGAATACCATTTTCTCTAATAATCCCCACAAAAAGATTTACAACATAGAACTATTAGACTTTAAGTATAATAAGATAGATACATTTTAATATTAAAAAATCTTTCACAATTGATTATTATGTTTCTATGAATTGTTCTTGTCAATTTATGAAAAAAATCAACTACAAAATCTAAAAAGTGAAATTCCTTTTTCTACATATTGTTTTTATCATTGTTTTAATGTTGTCTTAACACATGCCTCACTTGACTCAAGTTTAATTTTATGTATATAATTATTAATCTATATATTTTTGAAAGAGTGTATATGTGTAATCCACAAAGTAAATGGATAAGCTCATAGAAAATGTTGATTGCTTTATATCATTATTTTTCTTTTGTTTTTGAGACACCATTCACATGAGGATTTTTATAAAAGTAGTTATAATGTAAGCCACTTCCAACATCATGAGGATTTTTAGGACAAATTGCTTCCAACATCTCCAACTCTTTGAAACATAAAACACACTCTAATTCATTAAGTTAGCTATATCATAGTTAAAAGAATGTGTAGTTTCACTTATTTGTTCTTGGGAAAACTAGAATCTAAAGATATAATAGATAAGGATCAAAAAGTAGAATATGGATTCATGTAAGTAGAAAGATTTTTTTTTTTTTTTGTACTTGTATTGTTGGTTGAGCAAATTACTTAGAAGACTAAAAATTGTAGTATTTTTTAGAATAGTCTTTAGAATTTTAGTAGCGAATATTTTATTCAACTTGTGTGCATGGTTTTGTTTAACATTATTTCATTATAATTTTGAAATGGAAATCAAACTAACATGTTAATTATTAAAACCTCTACTCTTTAGATTACCAAAACAACTTTGATTCATGGCAATCAAAGTTGATTGTTTGACTTTTAAGGATTTAGGAATGGAAGCTCATCAAAGCATGGCTACAAGATCACTTTGATTATTTTCATATGACCCAAAGGCTTAAATGGATGAAATGCAAGAATGAGGCTTAGCTCTTCTAATGGTGAAATGCTTAAGGATGACAAAAGGCTTATAGTGTATGTACTATATGTTTTCTTTTGTTTTCTCAAGAATTAGGTGTAAGTGTAAAGGTAGGAGGAGGGCTCTTTATATAGCCCAATGGATAAAGGAATCTCTACATCCCTTTGTATGTGGGATAATAGAGATGTTGAGTTAGTTGTGGATAAGGAGGGTTTAGAAACAGATGAGTTAACTTTAGGAGAGTTTAGCTTGTCCTTTAGTGACTCATGTGGATAAAGGGGGTTTATTAATTAACCAAAGTGATTAATTAATAGGTGTGCAAGCTTATAAAAGTTTTTTAGAGGAATATTAGCATGATTTAGACTATAGAAGGGAATTAAATCAACTAAATAATGATTTATTGATTTAATGAAAGGGGAAGGTAATTAATTAATAATAATTAATTAGTTTAGATAGAAGGAATGATTAATTAATGGAAGGTTGTTAATTAGTGTATTTGTTGAATAGAAGACTTATTTAATTACCTATTGTAATTAATTAACGATGATAGAAGAGAAGATGAGCATTATTGACGATATGTCACCAATTTGTGGGAAAGGGGATAATTAGCACAATTTAAGTATTTAAATTGTTCAGGCTAAATTATAGGTGTCTACATTTTCCCCTCTTTGGGGTGGTGTAAGCGACACCACTTCAAAGATAGTAAAAGATAAAATTTTGAAGGGGTAGAAGAAAAATTAGTAGAAGTGAGAGATGCCCCCTCGAGTGTCGATGGGGTGATGAAGGAAGATGATCGACGATCGAAAAAGGTGAGAAATGGATAGAAAAAAGGAGAGGAGCAGGATGCCCTAGGTGAAGCAAAAGAATAGTGTTGATGTGAGGGTGATGTGGAAGAAATATGGAGAAGTAGAGAGAAGAAATAGCTTTCATCCTTTGCATTGGGAAAATGCTTCAGTGTTATCATATTGCTAAAACATCTACGTCATCGGTCCTTATTAAAAATATAAGCATACAAAAAAAGTAGAATGACATGAAAAGACATGCTACGAATAATTGTCCATTGCTGAAACACACCAACCCTATGAAATATACAAAATGCAATGCAATATGAGAAGGAAACAAATTCATTTAACAGGAAAACAAGTACGAACACACATATCCAACCTAAAAATGGTCAAGACAGATGTAAATTTTTTTTTATCAAGTTGAAGAGTTCCACATGTTCGTGATTGATGACAAGAGGTTAAAAATGATGCCCAAGCAAGGATACATGCGAGGGGAAATGATAATGGACACTGGGTCCAAGGAGAAAGCTTTGTGCGTAGTGAAATAACACCAGACAACAAGATGTGCCCCAGAGTACACATGAAGCAAGAAACTAGCTTTGTGAATGGTTGTGAATCCAGCGATTTGCAAGTCGTGTTAATCGGTGAAGATGTGAAACAAACTAGTAGGATACAGAAAGAATACCATGCGCAAGACACAAGTTTCCGCCACAATAAGTGGGTTACCTATTTTTACAGGTTTTCTAATTTTTGGATTTTGAAGTGATATATACTGATTTTTATTTTTATTTTTGTGTTGTCTAAAATGTGGTGGATAGTGGATATGTAGAAGAAAATAGAAGAATCAGAATGAAGTTCCTAGATGCAAAAGAAAATGCCCCAGGGGGAAGAAAGAAGAGACATGTGACAAATAATGTCCTTGTACCATGGAAAAGTAATAAAATAAATAATCATTTGATAAAAAATGATTATTCGATAGAGTTTGGATAAGAAGAAAAATCTCCTAGAAGAAATAAAAATTGTCCTAGTGAGAAGAAAGGGGTACTAGATAGCAAAAAACAAATGCCCTAGCATAATGAAAAGTGAAATAAAAATAATTATTTAATTAAAATAATTATTTGAGAATGAATAGAAAAACGGTAGTAAAAAAAGCCCCTAGGCATCATAGTTAGTGAAAAATAGCTTGATATAGCCCACCTTGTGGGGGTAAATCACCACGACCGATTCATTTGTTACCAACCGTTGCCGTGTTTTTATAGGTGGTACCACAAGCATGGGACCAAAACTGAAAGATCAGAGACCCAGGTACTACTTCCGATTACATGGATTGGTACACCACTATTTTACCTCAACATTTGACTATTCCAGATGAGGCATGGGCAGCATGCACTTGGCCATCGCCGAGCTACCTTACAACGGTGACAAGAGGGAGGGTGTAGTAGCTCGCGACCCAAATGATCCATTTGATGGGCATCTACATTAGGGCGGGGTGCAACACATGTACGGGGACATAGAAGCGAGGGACCAATACGGGCACATTCATAGGTTCCCGTGCTTAGATTACAATAGTAGGGACATGCCTCTGACCAAGACAGGACGAGATACGGGGACAAGCCTCTAGAGCTGAGTACAAGGACAGTATAGGGACATGCCTCTATACTAGTACAGGGATAGGTACATGGACAAGCCTTTGTGGTGTAGCTAGTGACACAAATAGCCACCTTACAACAATAGCTGCAACAAGCTATAGCAGAGAGAGACCAGGCCCAAGCTCAGAATTTGGTAGTGACAGCAGAGCGGGATCAGGCTTGGACCCAAGTGGGCCAGCGAGGTGATGGTGCCATTAATTTCTAGTAGATACGATAAATGGAAGCACATATGGCTCAGGTGACAAGCCTATATCAGCAAACGTAGGCTCATCTACAGCCTGTGATATTAGAGAGAGATAGGCTGAGAGTAGAGCAATTCATGGGTTAGGACGAGCTTTCCTGGGCATCAGTAGAGATAGCGTCCTTCCGATGCACATATGACAAAGTGGTTATGGCCCGCAGTCATAGAGATCTAGGTATAGCAGAGGGCAGAGCATCCTGTTACAAATCATTATACTTTGAGGAAGTTCTGGCTGAGCGGTGGTCACCTTCCTATAGCCAGCAATCGAGTAGAATGACGAGGTTAGAGAGGCCTCGGGCCTCAGTGGAGCAGTCATGGGGGCGGCTTGTGGGACCGAGCGATGCTCATGTTATGCCTCCACCATGGGGAAAACCAGCCAGCCCATCAGAGGGTTTGAGTCACCTCTAATCCCCATTGCATTGATACATTCGCCTCCTGATGAAGGTTATGAGTGCCTTGTGTGTGATGTACAACATTATTTATGCATAACAGTTTTGACATATGCCTTTGATGAAGGTATTTTTATTCTTTGATCGATGTATAACACTTTTGATGTATGCCTCAGATGAAGGAATTTTCGATTTACGCCTCAGATGAAGGCATTTTTTATGTACGCCTCAAATGAAGGCATTTTTATTGAGATAGACATACCACACATGTATATATATATGGACATTTTTGACATGACACATGTGTTATGAGATGATGGATATTATTTTTTATTTTTGATTGATTACATGGATATATGGATGTGTTATGATGTTAGCTGATTTGATTTCACATGTATATGTATCCTAATTTTTGATGTATCGCATGTGCTTTGATTTTTAGATGATAGATCTGTAGATGATATCAAAATGTATTGCTCATGTGATGTGCTAGATTTAGTGGATGGGATGATATGATGATATGGGTGTGGGGGGGATAGATTTTGATATTTGTGATCCCTCTTGCCCCCATTTGATGATATGATATGTGATGATTAGCTTAGCATTCATGTATGATGTATACTTAGCTTTTTCTTTATATATAATGTATAGATGATGTTAGATGTGATGATATTGATGGAAATATGATGATGTGATAACAAAACGATGCACATGCAATAGGAAAACACAATCAAATGCTAACAAAGAACATAATGAACCAATACAACAATGTACTATGATTCACCAACATGCAAAAACACACTTCAATATGCACAAGCAAGAATAAATCAGATCTAAGCAAGAAAAGATGAATCCTAACAAAGTATGCCTAAGAAACAAATTATACAAATGTACAAACAAGTAACAACTATACAAGAAAACAATGCACACAAACAAAGCAAGAAACAAGATAAAGTAAACTAAAGCTATGTTTTTGTGAAACAATTTTCTATTGTTTTGATATTTGTGAAACAATTTTCTATTGTTTTGATTTTTGTGACATTTTTGAATGTTTTTGTGTTTTTCTAACAGTTTTTTGGAGCTATGCACAGTAAACAAGAAAGCGTGGATGCCCCCAACGATTTAGACGAAGAATATACAAGCGCAAACACCACGTGTTGTAAATAGGAAGGTGAAGTTATACAAGTGCCCCTAGTGTTAAATGGGGAACATGCGAAGACCATCCCTTCACGGGATAACAAGAGGAGAAAAAACAGATCAAGGCTCTAAAAGAACAGGCTCACAGGGAATCTTGGGTGCGGATACGGAAATAGCCTTAGGCTAAGGAAAAATACCCTCCAGATGTAAGATTATTATGAACAACGAATCCTCCCAAGGTGCCAGAAACTAGTTTTCACCTAAGGACCCATCCAAAGTGCCACAATAGCTTTGTTTTCACATATGGATGACTGTTTTATCTTCATTTTAAAATTGTTTTGAATTTTGATTATTTTACCCTATTTTTGGTTTGCTTTTTTGATTTTTGCGCCATGGTTAAACATATAACCGCTTAAGTTGCATGGAATTCATAGGTTCATAGAGATTGTCACCATTAGGATGGGCAAGTTTATATGCTCCTGTGCTATATTTGGCCACGATGATGTAAGGCCTAACCAATGCGGTTTGTCATTGCCTTTCTTCTCTCTTTTTGCCCTTGTGTTGAATTGATTTTCTTTCATGACCAAATCTCCAACCTCAAACTGACGAGGTATGATCCTTTTGTTGTAATTTATGGAGACTCTGTTATGATTTAGTTTAAGATGATTTAGGGCGTGGATGCGCTTCTCATCCAGGAGTTCCAACTCTACTAGTCTAGCCACTATGTAATCCTCATCCTTGTCCAGATAATCCCTAAGAGATATTCTCAAGGAAGGAAGCTCAATTTCCAATGGGATAATGGATTTAGTTCCAAATACTAGGGAATAGGGTGTCGCACCAGTAGGAGTGTGAATGGAGGTCCTATAAGCCCAAAGGGTGGGGTGAATTTGTAAATGCCAATTGTGACCTGTCTTACTCACCATCTTTTCCATGATTCGAACCAATGTTTTGTTAGTGGCTTCAACCTGCCCATTACCTTGTGGATAATATGGCGTAGACCACTTCAATTTTATTTGAAATCGATGACAAAGGTCCTTCACTTGTCTTGTTCTTGAATGATTTTCCATTGTCAGTAACTATGGCTGTAGGAATGCCATACCAACAAATAAGGTGATTCATGATAAACTTTGAAATATGAGCTCTTGTAACATAATTCAAAGGAATAACTTCCACCTTCTTATTGAAATATTCTATAGCAATGATTATGTGGGTATGACCATCATAAGAGGTAGGGGTGATCTTCCATATTAAATCAAGTCCCCATTTAGAAAATGGCCATGGGGTGGTGATGGGTTGCAATAGATGTGATGGAGCATGGATAACATTTCCATACTTCTGACAAAGTACACACTTCCTTACATAGTTGCAGCAGTCGGTTTCCATGGTAGGCCAATAGTAGCCCACTCTCAAAAATTTCTTAGCGGAAAACATTCCATTAGTATGGGAACCGCACACCCCTTCATGCACCTCTTTAATTGATTGTTTGACTCAGTCGTATCGAGACAATGTAATGATTCCCATCGTAGCCACGACAATAGAGTGTTCCTCCTAAAAGGGTATAACGAGAAATCGCGAGATGAGGCTTTGTTTTTCAAGACGGAAATGTCGGGGGGGATGTGTTTTCTTTAAGGTAAGTGAAAATGGGCTCATACCACGGGGAATTGGGATCAACAACATCACAAGTCAGATAGGATTCTAGCATGTCATACAGAGGTTGTCGTAGATTTTCCACAAAGAATGACATATCATTAATTTTTGGTGGAATTCAGAGCATAGAACCTATGGTTTCCATCGTGTCTATAGATTTGTTTTGTGCTCTTGGAATTTTTCAAATGTGATGTGCAAAAAATATTCTTTCAAAGTTTCTACCAACTTCTTATAAGGGATGAGTTTCTCATCCTTAACTTTGTACTCATCATTGAACTTCTTGATGATTAACTGCGAGTCACCAACAATCTTAACATGATGAATGTTCCCATTTGATGGCGAGCTTCATCCCAATGATGAGTGCTTCATATTCCACAATATTATTTGTACAAGGAAAACCAAGGTAAAAAGCTTGAGGTATAGGGTCACTGAAGGAGTAATTAAAACCACACCTGCCCTTGAACCATGAAAAGTAAAAGATCCATCAAAGTGTACCTTCCACATGATAGATTCTGTGATGTATAGTAATGAAGCATCTGGTAGATCTAGATTCACAGGTTAAGTCCCTTGTAAAGGTGTTTCTACTAATCGATCAGCAAGTACTTGTCCCTTGACTGAATTTTGGTGTACAAATTCAATGTCAAATTCTCTTAGTAGAATGATCCAATTAGTCATTCTACTAGTAAGGGAAAGTTTAGACAGTAAGTATTTGAGCGGGTCAAATTTTGATATAAGCTTGGTTTTAGTATTTAACAGGTAATGGAAAAGTTTTTGGAAGGTAAAAACTATAGCCAAATAATCTTTTTTGATTTGGGGATAATTGAGCTCATAAGCGATGAGAGTATGACTACGATAATATATTGTTTTTTCTTTGTGGCCAAAGTCATACTGGGTGAGCAGCGCACCAATTAAAAATTGAGTAGCAAAGATATAAAGCAAGATTGGTTCACCAGGAGTTGGAGGCATGAGGATAGGTGGATTGGCCAAGTATTGCTTAAGCAGAGCGAAGGCTGTTGTTGCTCTGGTCCCCAGATAAAGGCAACATCCTTCTTTAGCAAATGAGTGAATGAATGACATTTTTCGGCAAGTTGGGAAATGAAGTGATGAATAGCTTGTATTTTTCCCTATGCAAGCTGTGTAGTTGCTTAATGTTTTTGGGAGGAGCCATTTTAGTAATAGCAATAACCTTAGCAAGATATACCTCAATCCCTCTTTGTGAGACAATGAAACCGAGCAAATTTCTGGGTAGCACGCCAAACACACATTTCTTCGGGTTCAAACGGACCTTGTATTCTTGTATGCATTTGAGGATACGCCACAAAATAGCAAGGTGGTCTTCTCTTGTCTTGGATTTTCCGAGGATATCATCCACATAGTCTTCCATGATATCATGAATCATATCATGGAAAATCACCATCATTTCCCTTTGATAGGTAGCTTTTGCGTTTTTAAGGCCAAATGGAATTACCTGATAACAGAAAGTACCCCAAGGAGTTGTAAAAGTCATCTTGTGTTGATCTTCATCGGTTATCTTGATTTTATTGTCTCTGAAAAGCCATTAATAAGAGATAACATTTCATATCCTATGGTTAAATCAACAATCATATAAATATTTGGTAATGGAAAATTATCCTTAGGGAATGCCTTATTTATGTCTCTGAAATCTGTGCAGATTATGATCCATACAGGTTTCTTCTATACAGGGATGATGTTTGATATCCATTCGGAGTAATCAATGGGTCGAATGAATCCTTCCGCAAGCAATTTTTTAACTTTTCATTAACTAGGAGAGCCACCCTCTGGTGCATATTTCTAAGATTTTGCTTAATAGGCTTGGCGTCTACGTCTACAACTAATTTTTGTACTACCAAAGTTGGGTCCAAGCGACATATCTTTATAGGACCATGTGAACACATATATAAATTCTGCAAAGAGCATGGTGAATTTTTGTTCCCATGCTTTGAGAGAAAATCTCCCTTGACTATTTTTGGGTCATCTTCCGTGCCAATGTTTACATCAATAGTCTCTTCTACTAGTAATTTTGAAAAATCCTCCATATGCATAGGATCGGGAGGAAGGTTGAGATCTTCATCTAAGGATGTCTCTACGAGATTTTCATCCTTGGCGTGGTCACTTTTATTGTCCTTTTATTTTTTTACTTATTGGTCCACCAGTGCCTCAAAGAGGTTTTCACTATGTGACTTGGATTTTGAATTTTGCCAAGGATTTTCATTGGAAATTTTTCCCTCACTTTTTCTTAAATTTTGCTAACCATGAAGCTCAGCTTCCTCTTTGAAGTAGGTGCAGGTATCTAAGTCAATATAGAAGCCCTTTTTGTGATCTCCAATGGGGATTGTATCCCAAATGCCCATGAATTCTATAATAGCTTCATCATTTTCAAATAGATCTAGTGGCACATGACGTTGTTGGTCCCATTCAACAAGGCAAGGGTAAACAAGGTCAATTTTAGGTTCAATAGGGGTTATGGTGAGGACAACGGTATTCATGAATAGGTTCGTGGAGGCAAGATCTTCGTATTGGCTATAGTGGGAATCTATATCACTTGTCTAAATAGTCAGAGATATCTTCGTTCTTAGAACAGGTGGCATCTTTATCATTGGGGTGTGACCCATAGGGCCAAATGCGATACCATACCTTTTTGTCTTAAAATGTGGGAGAGGAACTGGTTCTCACTATCCTTGCTCATTCCTTCCGCATCCTAGACCTTTGTAGCCCATGGAATACATCATTCGGCTAGATTTCTCATACTTAGGGGTTTGGTAGCAAGTTGGTTGAGTATCTTTTGGGACCCAAGTCGTAGGTGGATCCAACAATTTCTCTTCACCAACAAGCCTCCAGGTAAAAATGACCCAATAGTTTTCTCATCTCTAGGTCATCTGAAATGATAGTTGGGTCGACCTCTAGTTTTAGGTGATAATGAGAGGTATGAAACTAAAAGGGCTTGTTGCACATTATACTCTCCACAACCATATTCTAGAACCTTCATCTCCCATGAATCAAAAGGGGAAGTTGATGTAGAGGCACCATAGGCGTAAGAACTGAGGGAATCTGAATCTACTCGGGACTCCATGGCTTCGGATTGAAGAGGAACAACTATATCAGTAGAGGGACACGTATAGGCACCCTTACGCACAAAACTATTGAGATATTTGTAGTGAGCAAAGGGCTCTAGATCTCCTTATATCATGATAGTGTGTCCCTCGTGTTTCAATTTGATGCATTGATGGAACGTTGATGGCACAACCTACATGGCATGAATCCATGGTCGGCCTGGAAGCATGTTATATGGGAGTTCCAACCAGGACATGAAACTTCGTGTGATGACAAGTGGATTCGACTTCCTTGGATAATGTGACCATGTCAGTTGACTCTCTTTGCACGTTGTCATAAGTGGTTATGGTAATGATGTTTGATTCGAGGTCTTCTTCAGTATGTCCCAATTTCTTAACTAATTTCAATGTGCATATAGTCAATCTTTATTCATTGTCCACAAGCACCCGTTTTATCTTTTGGTGAGTAACTAATACCTCAATATATAAGGGGAGATTATGTGTTAGATCGTTAATAGGGGTTTCCCTATGAATAAAGGAAATATGCTCAGTTGGTATAATGTTTGCTATTGTATCCTAAAGATTTGTAGGATCTACTTCTAGTGGCACTCCTGACCCTTGAAGAGTTTGATACAAAATGTATTTATGTACGTTCGATATTTTGAGAAGATCCAAGATTGAAATCTTGTATTCGCTTCTCAAGTTGTTTTAAGCGGTTGTATACCATTTTGTGGGGTTGACGGAGAAGGTTCGGGAATCATGAGGCGGGCATGCCTTGTTACCGTGGCGCAATCCTTTCCCTTGATTCAAATGGTGTTCACATGGTCACTAGGAGAGCGAATATATCCAATGAGCGAATCAAAATGGTTATTATCTTTCTTGGTATATAGATAATTCACTTCTTTATAAGTTTGGGATGACTCTCCTCGATCCGGATTTGGATCCTCGACTTACCATGCTTAGGGAATTCCTTGTATATCCCCATCTTTTCATTGGGTGTCCGAAGTTTTTTCGGGTTATCCTACTTCTATCTCCCCATTTTGTCTTGGATGTAGTGAAGAATTTGTAGACATTTGTCTTTTTGTGTCCCTTGACATGATGCAATTCACAATAGTCATGCTCTTTGTACCATGATGGTTTTGGAGCATGTATTGTATGGAATAAGTCACCATGTGAGCTGCATCGTTTTATATCCTTTGAAAAGGTTGGCTGGTTTGAACCATTTTCACGCGTTTGGAATCTATGATCTTCTCCCACCGCGTTCTTGTTTTTGTTCAATATTTTCGTTTAGAACTTTGGTTATATTTAGCATGTGATTGAAGAGTTCTTTTGTGCAATAAGGACTTTCTCTATTCAATGCCTTTTTAATGACCTTGTGCGAACACAATGCATTTGAAGGTGGAACGATGTTTGGATTTAGATTGGGCACAAAAAAACTTACCATTTGTTTTTCAAGGAATGCGCGGAAGCGACCTTATCCTTCTTGATTCTATGAAGTTGGGCAATGTATCGTTAGGACATTGTTTGTTCGCATAAGTCTACCATGGTGATATCACTTTCTATGAGAAGTGTCACACAAACCTCTCTGCTAGTTCAAAAAGTAAACCACTCCAAGTTATTATCTTTCTCGCATGAGGTATATCACTATTCACTGATCTTTTTTCCTCTTTGTCAAATTTTGTGAGTAATTGTTATTTTCTTATCTCCCCTCATTTTTCTCTTGAAGGCTTGTGGAGTGTTGCTTTCCTAGATTTACTTCTTGTGTGAGTAATTGTTATCTAGTGTGGGAAGTAGGTATATACACTCATTGTAGTTTGTATTGTCCCCTCCTTGGTTTTCCCTATGAAGTTCATTGTTTTTTACCTTAGGTTTTGTCTTTTGTACATTCTTGCTTATTTCCTTTTGTACATGCGAGGTTAACAAGGCTAGTTGTCGACTAAGGTTACAAATTTGTTGCTGAATAGTGACTTCTTCTTCCAAAGGTTCCTCTTCTTCTTCATACTTGTGGAGGTTCTTCAACATTCTCATGTTTTAACCTGATTTTACGTGGCATTTTAATGAAGGGTATTCTATGTCCCACTACATTAACATTTCCCACATTGGAGGTAGAAGCATGTCCATGTGTTAAAATATCATCCATGTTGATAATAGGTTGCTCCTCGTCATTAGCATCATTTGTAGGTGGGATTGTTTCATGTTCACTGGGCATTTTGGCTCCCAATTCTACAACTTATGCTAACAACCTATCCTTGTTCCTAAAAAGGAATTCATCTAACAAGGTGGGGTTGAATTCAAACTCCACATGTGGGGATTCCAACTCGTCACCACCATGGTCTATCATGTCTTCTATCTCTTTTTCTGTAGAAAATAAAGGCCCGAGATCATGTCCAATAAAAGTGTTTGCCCCTTATTTTTTAGGCTTCCCAAGTTTGTGTTTGTTGGGCTTCTAATGTTTTCTTTTTGAGCCCTAATCGTGTTTTAGGATCCACGATGTGCAACAGTTTCACCAAGGTATCTTGTGAATGTGCTCAAAATTTTGTGATCACATCTAAGTGAAATGCAAAAAGAATATCAAGAATATGAATGAGTATAAATTTTCAAGTACCAATGTGATAAAGTGATAAGTCAATAGTGACACAATGTTTGGTACCAAGCTTATCAATCAAATGAAGTACTTCCTAGGTTTGCTTCAAAAAGGTAATCGATGTCATAATTTAATTAACAAGACATTCGTACTTATGTCGAGTTCAAGGAAATGAACAAGACATAAGTAATAACAAGAAGTTAATGTGACCTCCTAACAAGGTATACTAAAAGCAAACTCAAATTCAATTAATACCTATATCCCAAAAGTTCGATTCTGATTTGTGAGTGACACAACAATTTCACCAAGATATGTTAACCAAACTCTGCGAGAAAGTAAGGTATTGATATCAAAATGATATTGATATAACACGCACAAGTGGTAACACGTAACATGTTAGGAAATAAGGGATAAAATATGTGGAATAATCCCTCACATAATCGCAATAGTAGAAACTAATATGCATAAAATATTACAGATCTCAAATAAAAGTGCAGAGTAAAATAACACAACACAAAGAGACAGTATTTAACGTGGTTCACCCAATTTGGGCTACGTCCACCAAGAATCACTTGCTTAGATTTTATTACAAGCCACCACTCTCTCAATACAATACCTATATCTGTTTGGAGCTATGCTCAATAAACTCTAAAGAATTCACACCCGAATTCAAAACACATCTGCAATGTTACATTATACCTACCATATAAGTAGACAACTACTTAAACAATTTTACGAATCGTGGGTATTAAAACCATGGGCCAAAACTGTCCCATAAACCTATGGGTCAGAAAACCCACCCATATGATAAAATCACGTTTCCTGAACCCCGGTGAGACAACTGTGGAAAGTGTACAATACTCTTAGTGTACAGTCTTCAACACTTTCTCACATGAAAATAGGCTCCACAACCTAACATAACACCTTTCAGAATCAAGGTAGTAATGGAATCAAACTAAAAGCTTATAGTATAACTAAGAATTGTTAAAATGTGTATAGCATAACCTTACAATGCAGATATTTAGGTCAATTCTAAAAGAAACCAGATGTAAATACCAAAATTTTAATGATACGATATAAACAAGATAACCTTTCCACGGAAGTTCAAGATGATGAAACAAGCCTAACCATGATGATGATCTTGACGTGGGTATCAAGATCACAAAGGTTACCAATGATATGAAAACTTCTCCACACACTTTATATGTTTAAGAACCCAGCCGCAAACATGGATGGGTGTAAATGGACAAAAACATGGCTAAACAATCAATTGACAACGCAAAGGTAGTCACTTTTCTTTTGATCAACAAAGTGTCAAAAGAAAGTGAAGGAAGTAGATCAAAATGGGGGTGAAAAATGTTGGCTTTACTTTGGCAGAGTTTTGCCTCACCTTAAGGCAAGTAAAAACTAAGCAAAAGTAATGCTTCCCACGTTTCGTGATGAATGATGGCTCACAACTCAAAACTGTTTTGAAATGGTCAAAGTGGGCTCCTGGCCAAAGAATATCTTCCTAGGTGGTTCTCTCTTCCTAGGTGTTACAAAGTTGTCTTAAGCGAGCTCGATTTACCCAAAAGTCACAATGACTAATTTGGGAGTATCGTGGATTTAATTTACCCCCTTGACACGGTAGGAAACTAGTGTGTCTATGTGTACTATCACTGGGGTTTCCATACGAAAACCGGTAACGCTAACTCACAAGGAACAACTAGTCAAGTAGGTTGTGCAGAGCACTTCCCATTTCATCCACAAGGTTCCCTCTTGCATGGAATACTTTAGGGTTCCTAGGACCACCCCCATTATTGTAGCTTAAGGCTTATGCCAAAGGGGTTATGTCCTAGTTTTAAGTGGACGGGACGTACCCTTATCTCGAACTCTGCAAATACAATGTTTTGAATGTGGTGTTATTTTTATCTTGTTTAATTTTGATGTGGTTTGCTTGAACACCTTTTGGCAACCTACACAGAAACTGTATTAGTAGTTTGATTTTTTGTTTTGGCTCCACCTTTCTTTGACAAGCATGTGTTTTGTTCTGCACAACGAGTTAGTGATTTTCAATAAAAATACTAAACATCATTTCTGATTCTCAAGATTGTCCAAGGACACAAGAGAAGAGCATACGTGACATTTTTTAGAATCCAAGAATTTTACCAAATGGAAAACAATTAATTCAAAACACACCAATTTAACTCATTTCTACTCAATTAGGACATTCTCAACATTCTCAAAGTGCAAAAAGACCTAAGAATCATTTTTGATTCCCAAGATCACCCCAAAGGACGTAAGGGAAGAGCATACATGACCTTACTCTTATAAGCAAGCATGAAAATTCTATCTAGTATAGCAAAAGCATGTAAACATACCCTACAAAAATAGGCATTAATTAGATAAAACCTACAAAGAAGTTAGCACTTTAACACACAAGATTTTAAAAACTGATATGTACAAGCCAATTGAAATGAAGCACCCATGTGCCGTTAAGGTATGTGCACGTGGGTTTGGGAATCTGCGCCCTTACTTCGTGTTTTTAGATTAAACAATGCACCTGTGCCACCCGAGAGGTGTCTGCACCAGGATTAGGGCATGTGTGCGAGTATGTGCACTAGGGTTTAAGTGTGTGCATTAGGGTAGTAAAATGGTATGAAAGCTCGAGACGGTGTGCCTATGCTACTGAGAGATGCCTATGTAAGGGTTTCAACGTGTGCGCTAGGGTTTAAGCGTGTGCGCTAGGGTAGCAAAAAGTATAAAAGCTCGAGATAGTGTGCTGCTGCACTACTCGAGAGATGTCTGTGCCGGGGTTTAAGCGTGTTCATCGGGATGTGTGCGCTAGGGTTTAAGCAAGTGCGCCAAGGTAGCAAAAAGTACGAAAGCTCAAATAGTGTGCTGCACTACATGAGAGATGCCTACGCCAGGGGTTAAAAGGTATGTGCGCTAACCCGATAGGTTTTCAACCGTAGTGAAGGTACAATACGAATAGAGTTCTGCGTGCCGAAAGTGTGTCTGTGCTTAGGGTTAACATGCTTTCTCCGGTTTAACATGTCTACACCAGGGTTAGTGCACCTATGCCATTCCTGCGGTAAAAATATGGCCAAAGACACAAAAAATTTTACAACACTTCAAATTTTAGTAAGCTATTTCAAAGTTGACAACAACCTATTAGAATGATAATTCTAAATGAAAACCTACACATATAATAGTAGAAAAATTCTAAGGAATTGAACAATATTTGCTATATGTGCACCTCAAAGGTTAGCCAAAAATAATAGAATTCAAGCTAGAATGTTAAGGGACTAAGGATTAGGTCCCACTGGTGCGCCATATGTGTGTATGGTTTTGTTTAGCTAAGTTAAGGGAATTAGAACTAACACCTAGTAGTCCTACTAACAAAGTTAAATCAAAATCTCAACACCATCATGTTAAGAGCTAAGCAAGATTAACTAACAACATTATTTCATCATAACTTTGAAATGGAAATCAAACTAACATGTTAATTATCAAAACCTCTACTCTTTAGATTACCAAAACAACTAAATTGAACCTGTGTAGATTCATGGCAATCAAAGTTGATTGTTTGATTTTTAATGATTTAGGAATGGAAGCTCATCAAAGCATGGCTACAAGACCACTTTGATTATTTCCATATGACCCAAAGGCTTAAATGGATGAAATGCAAGAATGAGGCTTAGCTCTTCTAATGGTGAAATGCTTAAGGATGACAAAAGGTTTATAGTGTATGCAATATATGCTTTCTTTTGTTTTCTCAAGGATTAGGTGTAAGTGTAAAGGTAAGAGGAGGGCTCTTTATATAGCCCAATGGATAAAGTAATCTCTACATCCCTTTGTATTTGGGATAATAGAGATGTTGACTTAGTTGTGAATAAAGGGGGTTTAGAAAGGGTTGAGTTAACTTTAAGAGAGTTTAGATTGTCCTTTAGTGACTCAAGTGGATAAAGGGGTTTTAGTAATTAACCAAAGTGATTAATTAATAGCTATGCAAGCTTATAAAAGCCTTTTAGAGGAATATTAACATGATTTAGACTATAGAAGGGAATTAAATCAAATAAATAATGATTTATTGATTTAATGAAAGGGAAGCTAATTAATTAATAATAATTAATTAGTTTAGATAGAAGGAAGGATTAATTAATGGAAGGTTGTTAATTAAGGTATTTGTTGAATAGAAGACTTAATTAACTACCTATTCTAATTAATTAACAATGATAGAAGAGGAGATGAGAATTATTGACGATATGTCGCCAATTTGTGGGAATGGGTATAATTAGCACAATTTAAGCATTTAAATTGTTCGAGGCTAAATCATAGGTGTCTACACAATTACATTATAATTTAATTATTCTTTTTTGAAGGTTTAATTTTTTTTATTTTTTGAATGGTGTTATTTCCAAGATTTTTATGTTATCACCCAAAAGTGCACCTTGATAGAGAATGGTGTGTGTACTCTCTCTTGTTGAAAAAATTGGAACACCTCAAGATTGTGAGTAACTTATGAATGAGGTGAAACTACAAAGAGGGTTGGTTCCCTTGTGAATCATCTAAAACTAATAGAATTGACAAGAAAATGGGAGAATGATTGTGGGAAATATACAATTAAGGTGATACACTAATGATTTGACACACACATGTACTATTGCATACCAAAAATATAGTGATCCACACACATGCACAACTTTAGGCTAATCTGCAAAATTAATTCAAAGGTTTAGGTAAGGGACAACAGTATAGGGAAGAATTTCCACAACAAAGCAAAACAATACCTTAATAAACACGATGAATAATCAGAAAACCAGTGATATGAAAAGGAAACAATGGAGCTTTTCTATTTAGAAATACAAGTATAAGCTAGCATTACAATTGTATAACAACTAGACAAGTGTGTATATCCTGATTTCTTCATTACAATTAGTCTTTAAAGACTACTTCCATCTATTCTAGACCTCTGTTGTATGCAAGGATAAAATATTATTTTATTCACCCCTTTACTACTCTTTTACCATGCAAGTGTCTTGAAATAATGATAAAAATAACCTTTAAGGTTGCTTTACGTTGAAATTCATGCATGTTGCGTTGATTTTAGCATGCAAAAAGGTGTTTGCTGCATGGAAGAAAGGCATGTAAAGGTGTTTAAAATCAAACACAAACTTCCAAAATAGGCTCCCGACTACCCTACATTGAATCTAACATGCAAGTGTGGTTAAAAACAAGCACAAACTGCCCCTTTAACCTTTTTTTTTATATCCTTTTACCTTTTTTTAGGACTCTTGTGTTTTTCCTTTTAGGACTCTTGTACTTTTTCCTTTTGGCCTCTTATACTTGCTATGTTGAAATTAGCTTACAAAAGGTGTTAAAACAATTTTGAGTTGTCCTTTGACATCATGGGATCTTAACATGCAAGAGGGTTACGATCTGCAGTAAAATTTTCCCCTTCATTCTCTAACTTTGGTGCCAATACTTGAGTGAATAACATGCAATGAATATACATCAAAAACCTCAATGGATGGCGTCACTTTTGCTATCTTTAGCAGCCCTTTTATTATTCGTCTCTAGCCATAGATTTAATTGTTTTAAAAAACCACTTACTCTTATTTTTAGCATAAAAACCAATTGTTTTAGTGTTAATTTTAGCATCTCTCACTAACCTTCCTTGGCTCCACCTTTATGCCATAATAAGTTGCTCTTTTCTATGACTTGCTTTGCTATTTTTAACACTCCTTTCCATCTTGGTTGCTTAGCTTTACATGCATGCACTTGCACTCTATTTTGGAAACTTGTTATTTTTAGTGAATGCTAAAAATAGCAATTATTCGTTACTTACCCAATTTCCATTTTGAACACATTATTTTATTTTTAACGACTACAAAAGTAGAAAAATGCTAAAAATAACCATTTTTCCTATAAATGTCCTTGTTTATTCTTGCATGGAAAAATATGGTAACATTTTTTAAACATCACGGGATTTTTTTCATGTTAAACAAGATATTATTAGCATTCTACATCCATTAGGCTATTGAGTCACATATTCTATCAAAAAATTGTATTCTCTAAACAAAAGAACTGAATTATACTCTTCAACAATAGGAGAACATTTGCATGCAAGAACTTCTTGGAAAGAAAACTGGAAAAATAATGTGCATGCAAGCATTTATTGAATTGAAATCGTAAAATACCCTACTCTAACTAGAAAATAAAGGAAAAATAAAAAACCATAAATTAGTTTAGAGAAATAACTCCCTTTCCGTAGAAAGAGGGGTCATGAAATCAATTTTGCAACTAGATCAACTAGAGCCCATAAATGAATAAACACCTCTGTAGGATCTGAATTCTATCTTTGTAAATGTTGAGGCTAATTTTTGACAACTTGAAGCTCTTTCTTATGCTATGAAATCAGCACAACTGATGGCAACTCTGTTTTTACCTCTAAAATAGTCCAAAACCTGATTGAACATGGTCTTCGCATAACCTATAAACTGATTTTCCTCATCTTCCCACTTCTTTTTGTGTAATTTCATCATTTGGAGTACTTGAGGCACCTCCTTAATCATATCGGATACTCGTAGACTGATCTACAACATTTGCTACCTCATCTTTTGCAAACAACTTCATATTTGATTCCTTTTCAAGCTCAAAGGAAGATTTAATAACAAGAGACTCTTCATGGAAGAAGATAGATGATGGAGGTGTAATACTTACAATTTCAATTGGCTCTTCTTCATCATTAGATCCTTCTAAGTTTGATAAAAATTCATCCTGAAAGCTGATCGATATTGATATAGGATCAAGATTGTTGATCTCATCCTTATAAACACTCACATGTTCCTTCAAAATATTATCTTTACATTGTATCTCAAAAAGACCTAAGAAAACTTTGTCTAACTTTTACATGTTGGTCATATTCCTCCCGTTGATCTGTAACTTCAACCACTTTCACGCACTCCTCTCTATTATAGGATTAACCAACTATGGAATCTATATTTCCTCAAACCGTAAGCTTCATTTTGTTAGATTTAGCCCATTCCATAATGGACTTGGGAATATGTGGGAGGGTGGGTTAGGTTGCTAACTGATTTTTCAATGGTTGAGATGACTAGAGAGGGGTAACATCCCAGGAGGAGAAGCTTTAAGAAAGCTAGGAATTTGGGACTGAGAATGAGTGGGTTGGGAAATAGGAAAGGGAGGGTTGTATGATGATAGTGAAGAATTACCCCATTGACAAGGTTTCTCAACACTATATTGGTAAGCTTCCAATTCTTCATTCCACTTTGATATTTGTGGTATCAATTCAAACACAAACTCTATCTTCTCTTAAGGGCTATACTAGCTTGGTATAGGACCAACCCAAGGGTAGGGTATCCTAAATCCGAGCTTTACTGCTTTGATAGTTCTTGTTTATCTCATCTGTACCATCTTCAACTCAAAGTCTAGTACCTACATCTGTAAATCATCATTAGGTATGGATCTGCTTCCATAATCTACATATACCTCCTCTTAAAAATCATCATGATTAGGATAATCATACAAATTATTTGGATCACGGGCATATTCATTCATTATGATAGGGCTTATAGTACTAATCTGGAGGAATATTTTGAGGAAAAGGAGGTGGAGGGGAGTAATAATTCTCTTGAAACTAGGAATTCCCATGAGGAATTGAAGTCATGATTGCACGACCTCATAAAAATATGAAAATATGAAGGAAAATGGTCCACTGATTGAGAAAATGGGATTCTTGATCCAATGGAGTCTCCAGATACTGATCTTTTAATAACGTCCCACCGGGCATGCTAGAAACTATTGTCACCTAGAAGTGCATACTGATAGAGAATGGTGTGTGTACTCTCTCTTCTATTGACAAAATTGGAACACCTCAAGGTTGTGGGTAACCTATGACTGAGGTGAACCTCTAGAGAGGGTTGGTTCCCTTGTGAATCACCTAAAAATAATAAAATTGACAAGGAAAAGGGAGAAGGATTGCAACAAATATAAAATTGAGACCTGATACACTGTAGTAATTTTTATCCACCTACTAACTTCTAACCCCATGCGCATCGGCCTATCACCCAAAGTGGGCACTAGACATTCACCCAGGCATGCGTGGGCATCAATCCCCTCCTTTATGTGAGCATTGTGAGAAGATCTTGCCATTGTTAGAGGATTAGTGCAAAAGTAGATATTCATGTAAAATCACAACATGAGCTACCATATCCTTATACCCATGCATGAAAATGAGAGAAACAACACAACATGGATTATGAAGAACATATTTGATTCATAATATGAAGAAATGACACTAGGGTTTGCACCCAAAAATAAGATATTCAAAACATATACATATATATTGACCAAGAGTGCTAAATAACCACATCACATTCAAAATTCCATGCCAGTGCAGTACAAGAAATGCCGTGATCCAAATTTATACAATATATGCTAAAACATAGATCTAACTCATATATCAAGAGTCCTAGTTATGCCCTCCTTATTACATAAATTTTACAGACCCATCCCTTAGACATGATGACCTTCTTGCAACTCCCTAATGAAAACCCTAACCCTAGGGCCTCCTAATACTTTCTGCAGAGCTTTACCTTCCCCATGTTATATGTCTTCATTCCTTTTTCTTCTACCCAATCATATCTTCTTAGTAGGTCCAATACCCACCACCATGCCTTCCTTCAGGAGTAGATCGCATGCCAAGTGTCCATGTGGTCCTTCATTGGTGAATACTTATCCACCTCCGAGCTCCTCCACCTTCTGTAATGATGTCTTCTAAGAATATTCCATGCGTGGGATATTCTTTTCTTGACCTCCAAGGTTCCCGGTTGGCATCTTATCCACTTAGCACGCCTAGTCGGGTCACATTTTTCCTCAAGTGCCTTCAGAATGCCAAATATGGCTAAGTCCTTTAAACATGATGTCTTGCCTTGCTTGCTTGCTAGCCATGGTTTCTCCTAGACCCTTCTTAAACCCCTGTCCTGTATGCTTCTCCCTGTGTGCCCTTCTTCTTACTAGTCATGTATGCTCACACACCCTTTGGTACTTAGCTAATATTTTGTGGCCCAACATACACCAATTATTTGACACACACATGTACTCGCATACAAAAATATAGAGATACACACACATCCACAACTTTAGGCTAATATGTAAAATTAATTCAAAGGTTTAGGTAAGGGAAAACAATATAGGGAAGAATTTCCATAACAAAGAAAGAAAATACCCTAATAAACACAATGAATACTTAGAAAACCAACGATATGAGAAGGCAAAAATGGAAAAATAAGAAAAAATATTTTATTCACCCCCTTTACTACCCTCTGACCATGCAAGTGTCATGAAATAATAATAAAAATTATCTCTAAGGTTTCTGCATTGAAATTCGTGTCTACTACATGTATTTTAGCATGCAAAAAGGTGTTTGAAAGTAGGTAAAATTTTCTTTTACCTTTACTACATGGAAGAAAGACATGGAAAGGTGTTTAAAATCAAACAAAAACTTCCAAAATAGGCTCCTTGACTACCCTGCATTGAATCTAAGATGCAAGTGTGGTTAAAAACAAGCACAAATTGTCTGTTTGACCTATTTTTTCTTTATCTACTTTTACCTTTTTTGGAATCTTGTGCTTTTACTTTTTTGGACTCTTGTGAATTTTTATTTTGGCCTCTTGTACTTGCTACGTTGAAATTAGCATGCAAAAGGTGTTGAACAATTGAATTTTCCTTTGACTGTTGTGTGGGATCTTAACATGCAAGAGGGTTAGAATACCATAAAATCTGCCCCTTCATTCTTTAACTTTGGCACCAATCCTTGAGTGAATAACATGCAATGAATATAGGCCACATACCTCAACGGATGATGTCACTTTTGCTATCTTTAGCATCCCTTTTCTTTGATTATCTCTAGCCACAAGCTTAACTATTTTAAACAGCCACTTACTCTTATTTTTAGCATTAAAACCAATTGTTTTAATGCTAATTTTAGCATCTCTCACTAACCTTCCTTGGCGCCACCTTTATGCCATAATTAGCTTCTCTTTTCTATGACTGCCTTCGCTATTTTTAGCACTCCTTTCCCTCTTGTCTTCTTAGCTTTTTGTGCACACACTTCCACTCTATTTTGGAAACTCACTATGTTAAAAATAGCAATTCTTCGTCACTTACCCAATTTCCATTTTGCACACAATATTTTATTTTTAGTGAATGCTAAAAATAGCAAAACACAAAAAATAGTCATTTTTCCAAAAAATATCTTTATTCGTTTCTTGCATGGAAAAATATGGTAACATGTCCGAATTACCCTTCTCCACATTATTTTCACCAAAATAATTTTTTTTTAATTATATTTATAAATGTGATGGAACAAAATATTAAAATGCCATAACTTTTGATGTGATTGTTGGATCATCTTGACATTTTAGAGGGAATTAGATCGTCAAGTGCGCTCATCATGCTAGTTGATTTTGATTGGTTGGGTGCCATTTTGGTACTTTGGGGATTATATTCCTTTATTTAAGGATCTGAAATTGGCTTGGGACCATTTTTTTAGGATTGTGTAGAACATAGAATTGTAATAACTCTTTTCTACTTTATGGAATAATTCAAGACTTGGTAGAAACCTTAATTTAGGGAGTTATTTCATGTGGGTAAAATTTGGGTTCCCTCCAAATGTTTTGCTTTTACTTTTTTTTTTTTTTTTTTTGCATTTTAGGGTTTTCCCATCTTAAGGTTTTTAGGGTTAGTGACAAATACAAAGGGGATTATAATGTTGGAAAAGATTAGTGTGGATTCTAGAATTAGGAAGAAGTTTTGAATTTTCTTGAGTTTTGGTATATTATGTGTGTGTTTTGAGGCACTTCCACCTCATCAAAAGGAAATGATGATTCACCCTACATGTTATTAAATTGAAGTATTTTTAAAGAGTAATATTGTGAGCCTCAATGTGAGTTTGTTAAGAATAATTAAGTGGGGTAGTGACACCGTTAAAATATAATAGTTATTAACATATTCCTCATATTTCTAATCATATTTTTTTAAAAAATGATAATAAATTGTACCTTGAAAATTAATCATTTGTATATTAAAAATTATGAAAATTATGAAAATTGGTTTTTTTTTTTTTTTTTTTTAATGTAAATTATCAATTTTGTAGTAGTATGTATGTGCATAATTCAAAAGATAATACTAAAAATCATTGTCATTAAAAAAGTGTTTAAAATGAATTTCAAATTTAAACCTTGCATGGTGATACTCTTGGTAAATGTAATACTATCTCCAACTTATTAATAAAATCTTGAACCTAGATTTTAGATTGTATGAGGTCTTGTCGACACTAAAATTTTCCTCCGTAATTTCTATTTCATTAATGTATGTATTAGGAATAGGATGTTGTTAACTATAATTAGTAGTAGCGTCCGATAGAAGATAATGGCGACAGCTTCGGCTTGTCTTGGTAAGTAGATGCCACCAATAACGTATAGTACGGTAATAGTCAAAAGTACAATAGGAATGTTGTGGTAAAAGTAAATATTTGTCGTAAGTGGTCCCTATCTTAGGTAATGTTAAAATGTCAAAGTTGGGGTAAGTAGAGAAGTAGGGTCTACATGATTAGGAATTAGAAATATTATATTGGTAATAAGGACAAGGAGTGAGGCCATAATATTTTGTGTATTTTATTTGTAAAAAGTCTAAAAATGTGGAACCCATGTGAAATAATAAGGTTTATCTTATCTTAAAAGATAAGCTTACATGTACAGAGATAAGAGTTAAGGTATGGAATATGATTCGTCAAAGTGGATTTCTTATCCTATCTTAGAGATAAGATGGATAAGCCTCGAAAGTTCTATAAATAGAGAGGCCACCCTCATTTAGCATAGAAGGAAGTAGTGAGAAATGTTGTATGAGTAAGTGTGTAAACGAATCCATCATTTTGAAGGTGTGTTAAAGAAGCCATTAAGAGGTGTAATTGTGAAGTTTCTCCCATAGTATTGGCGAGCTCCAAGGAAAGTGAAGTCGTAGCACTTGAAGTACCTCATGGGTGAGATTGTAACAATTTCATGTTAATATTATAATTTACTCGATATTTCAGATTTATCATCATTCCTTCTTATCATAGTCTATGGCATTTTTGTGTTATGTTTTTGTCGTGTTTCCATATTACGATCCACCAAACTAAAGGTCATCCGCCAAAATAAAAGGCTGCATGCATTAGTAAATAATCATATCACGAGGAGTTCCTGGTGGTGAATTATCATAGTGCGGATTGGTGATGACATTTTGGTTTCGTTACCAGGACCATTCTTCGTTGGTGGATTTTACGACTCTTCCCGGAGATATTCCCACTTAAAAATCATTTGGAGGGTAACCTTGTTTTTACTATGCATAGTAGTTACCATGGTAAAGTCACTTTTTCATTTGTCCCAAATGAATAGTATTTACCCACTTGTCCCACATAGTAAAGTCACTTTTACTATGAATAGTATTTACTGCAAAGAACTTCACTTTTTACTATTGTGAATAATGTTTACCACGAGCTGGGCCGCCCTCATGTCGTAGGCTTTTCGCCGATCCGCGCCAATAAATGTCCCAGCATCGCCATTTTTCGTGATTTTTCTCGGCCTCGAGCCTCGCTTTTCCGCAACTTTTTTCACATTTTCTCAAAGCTAATAATCAATTATCAAGTTTTATTATAGTTTACCATGGTCATTTCTACTTTCTATCATAGGATTCCAATTATTTGTGCACATAAGTCTTATTGATTGTACTTGTGGGTTGGTATTTCACTGTGGTTACTTTTGAAAATGGGGAAGATTCCTTTTTTCAGCCCAATCTAATGAAGATGCTTCCTCTTTCATTCAAGAGTTTAAACGATCTTGTATTTGTAATGGCCTTATAAGAAGGGAACAATGGACTGAATTTTTTCCTACCTTTTTGGATGGTTCAACCCTTAGGTGGTTTGAAACACTAGGTGATAATGTGAAAAACTCATGGGATTTATTAACTGAAAGTTTTCTTGAAGAATTTGGTGAACAACAAAAATATGCAGATCTCATGATCGATATCACAAAGCTATCCCAAGGAGAGAAGGAGAAGATAAGGGATTATCATGCTCGTGTTCTAGAGCTAAGGAGGAAGCTCGATGCCCAGATCTGAAAGGAAGGATTAGTGGATGGGTTGATGAATGGCATGGATAATCTCCTCTGTAAACACTTCATTCTTGGGATGAAGCCGAGATCGAAAACGAGTGAAGTATGACCGCCCACTACTATTGAAAAATAAAAGGAGATTGCAAAGAAGGCAAGAATAAATCATGGAAGAGGAACACAAAGAAATTGTTGCTAAAGTAAAGCCTACACAAAGCACCTTTGGTCCAAAATCCACAACCACTCTCGGTGAGCACAAATCTTTCTCCTAGTACATCTACTAAGTATGAAGATCTGCTCAGGAAGATGGGCCAGTTAACTATTAATCTTCTTCAAGGAAAAGAATTTAGTTCTTAGGGAGGAGATAGAGGTCCAAAAAGAAATATTTCTAAACTTGTATGTTATGGTTGTTATAAAAGGGTCATTATAAGTATAATTGTCCAGATAGAGCTTCTACATTTGGTACAAGAGATAATGATAAAGGAAAAGCACCTGTGAATTCTTTTGATGTAGTAGATAAGAGCATAAATAATGAAGTAGATGTATTTGTAACAAAAAGAAAGAAAGAAAAATATAACCAAGATGGAAATAATCCTAAGAAGATGAAAGGAGAAACTAGTAAGAAACATAGGAGAAGAAAGTTGGGTGTGCAGGATTTTCTAATTTCACAGGGGAAAGGACCATACTCCATCTTAGAAGATCTGTCCAAAAGGCCTGTAAATATTACATATGGTCAACTCTTGTCTATGTCTTCTGAGAAGAGGTAGGAGCTGCGAACTGGACTCAATGCTCAACGAAGGAAGGAGATTGAGGTCCCTATTTTGGAGGCAGAGGCAGATCCCTACGCTCCACAAGCTGAGGTACTATGTAATGGTATTTCAATTCATGATGTCTTAGTTGATGGAGGTGTTGTAGTTAATGTAATGACCGAGTCTAATGAATATGTTGGGTTTAAAAATTGATCGCCCTCAACATTTATGTTAAGGTCATAAAATAAGGGAAAAACTAAACCGAAAGGTGTTGTTTCAAATGTGGCAATATCTCATTATGGGTGTTGTATGTGTGGTAGACTTTTAGGTGATGAAAAATGGTCTTTATTGTATACCCAATGTTGTTGGGAAGACCATGGCTAATGAGAGTTCATGCAAGAAACTACTGGAATGAAGGCTTCATGACACTTGGACGTGGTAGAGAGAGGTAAAGATAAATGTGATCCATCGGCATCATAAGGTAGAACCCGTGGATTCAAGTGATGAAATTGATGATTGGACATCCTCGATTACTCGCGTACCAATGAAGTGGACACCAAGATGAAGAAGTGAGGTTGATGTTTTGGTCATGGATATCCTTCCAAATCACACCGACTCATGACCCCATAAAATTATCTCAAGAAGAAATTGATGATCTTCTCCAACAAATAAATATTGGTGTTGCTTGTCATGGAGAGTGAGAAGGAATGCTACCTCTAGCTCTTTCAAGGTACATACACCTATTCAATTTTGATTACAAGGAACTCCGTGAAGTAAGTTAGGTAGAACATTCTATTGAGATGGTAGATGGTGCTTAAGCCCATAAAGAAAATGCCATATAGAATGAATCCTAAATTTTTCAAGACTGTAAAAGAAGAAATAGATAAGTTGCTTTATGCAAGATTCATATTTGTTGTGGAGAATTGAGAATGTGTTTCTCCCATATCCATGTCAATAAAAAAGAATGGGAAGCTACACATTTGTGTTGATTATAGGAAGCTCAATAAGGCAACAAAGAAGGATCATTACCCTCTTCCATTCTCGAGATCGATCTTGGACAAAGTAGCTAATAGGAGTGTTATAGTTTTGCTGATGGATAAAGGGGATACAACCAAGTTTGTATAGCAGAGAAAGATTAGTGAAGACCACATTCACCACTCCTTGGGGAACGTTTGCTTATAGAGTTATGCCTTTTGGGTTGTGTAATGCTCAGGAAAAATTCCAGCGCTTGATGAATAGGGTGTTCAACCCTACATTGGGAACTTCATCAGAGTATTTCTGGATGATTTTGCATCTATGGAGCAAGGTGGACCACCCGCACTAGATGGAGACAACATTTCAAAGGTTATATGAAGCACATGCCTCACTAAACCCTACAAAGTGTGTCTTTGATGTTCTAAAGGTGTTTTGTTAGGGCATGTTGTATCCAGAGATGGTATTGGTACTTGATCCCGATAAAGTTTCAAAAAACAAAGAGTTACCATTTCCTATGAATAAAAGTAAGTTGAGATCATTTTTAGGCCATGTGGGTTTCTATAGAAGGTTCATCAAGAATTTATCAAAGATTGCATAGCCTCTAACCCAGCTTCTTGAAGAAGGATGTTACTTAAAAACCAGAAATAAGGCGCATGAAGCTTTTGAACAACTCAAGGAAGCCTTGGTGTCTTCACCTGTTCTAAGGAATCCAGATTGGAGCAAGCCATTCATTATGTACACTTGATGCC
Source organism: Taxus wallichiana var. yunnanensis (assembly GCA_018340775.1). Lineage (NCBI taxonomy): Eukaryota > Viridiplantae > Streptophyta > Pinopsida > Cupressales > Taxaceae > Taxus > Taxus wallichiana. The sequence continues at coordinate 618,775,512 of CM031243.1, forward strand.
TCGATGCATCACTAGGAAGTACTATGAGCCAAAAGGATGAAAATGGGAATGAACATCCAGTTTACTTTGGGAGCATACAAATGAGCAAAGGCTTTGAGGTAAATTATACTTTAATCAAAAAAGAGGCTTTAGCTATCATTTTTTGTAAAGAAGTTTAGAAATTACTTGTTAGGGAAGAAATTTATAGTTGTAATAGATCATCGTGCTCTAAAATATATTGTCAATAAGCCTAACCCATCGGGGAGGATAGAAAGATGGATAATTTTGCTACAAGAATTTGAATTTGATATTATAGATAGGCAGGAAAGAAGCATGTCAATGCAGATGCACTCTCTCGAGCCTATGATGGTTTAGGTTCATCTTGTGATGATGATGATTTCCCGTATGTAATATTGTTATCCTCGACACAATCCCTATTGAATACATAGATATTTGGAATTATCTGAATGAATTCAAGTTTCCTGATGGTGCCAATGCAAAGACTAAGAGGAAGATTACTCAAGCCAATCGTCCATATTCTATTTTGCATGGAGTATTATTTCAAATAGGACCTGATGGACAATATAAGAGGGTAGTTGGACATGATCAAGGGAAGGAGATGATAGAAGAATTCCACAATGGGGTACATGTGGAGGGAACTTCTCTGACAACTTACAACAAGAAGGATCTTGGATGCAGTTATCACTTGCCCATTCTTTTTAGAGATTGTTATAATTATTGTAAGACGTGATATTTGTCAAACACATGGTAACCATAAGACTTCATCGGATCCATTATGCCCTATTCTTCCACTTAGTCCCTTTGAAAAGTGGGAATAAATATTTTAGGTCCACTTCCAACTACCCCATGCCAAAATAAGTATATTGTAGTTGCCAGATTATTTAACCAAGTGGGTTGAAGCTAGGCCCTTGAAAAAAACTTCCATGGATGAAGTGGAAAGGTTCATGTATGAACACATTGTCACCAGATTTGGTTGTCCATTAGAAATTGTAATAGATCAAGGAATCCACTTCATTAATGAGGTGGTAGAAGCCCTAGTCAACAAGTTTTCTATTAAGCACAGGAAGGAAACAACATACAAACCAAGCACAAATGGATAGGTGGAATGAAAAACTTTGTGTTTTGTCAAATTCTAGCAAAAGATGTAGCCTTACAGTACATAAGTGGGATAAAAGGATTCATGCAACATTATGGGCATATAGGGCAACATCAAAGTCAACAACATGATACTCCCCATTTCAATTGGCTTATGGCATTAATCCAGTTCTTCCTATTGAGTTTGATATTCCCACTGTGAGAGTTATGAAAAATGAAAGGATGGATGAAAGTGATTCAAGAAAAAGGGTTGGTACATCTTCATTTGCTAGAGGAAATGAGGGAAATAGTGAAGGATACAAGCTATAAGAAGAAAATGAAGCGAAAGGAATACTTTGATCAAAAGATCCGTTGGTCTCCATTCCATGTGAATGACTTGGTTCTAGTATATGATTCCGATATGAAAAAGAAGACAGAGAAAATTTCTTCCAAAATGGATGGGGCCCTACAAAATAAAGCAGATGTGCATGAAAATGGTACGTGCACTGACCGGAGGAATTGGATGGCAATCCCATTACGAATGGGTCAACCATGACAAGTTGAAGATTTTCCAAGCACCGGAATAGTCTACTCCGAGGACGGAGTAGAAGCTAGGAAGGGGGAAGATGTCGACACTAAAATTTTCCTCCGTAATTTCTATTTCATTAATGTATGTATTAATAATAGGATGTTAAGTATAATTAGTAGTAGCGTTCGATAGAAGATAACGACGCTGCCAGTACGATGCCGCCAATAATGTATAGTACGGTAATAGTCAAAAGTACAATAGGAATGTTGTGGTAAAAAGTAAATATTTGTCGTAAGTGGTCCGGTAATGTTAAAATGTCAAAGTTGGGGTAAGTAGAGAAGTAGGGTCTACATGATTAGGAATTAGAAATATTATATTGGTAATAAGGACAAGGAGTGAGGTCATAAATATTTTGTGTATTTTATTTGTAAAAAGTCTAAAAATGTGGAACCCATGTGAAATGATAAGGTTTATTTTATCTTAAAAGATAAGCTTACATGTACAAATAAGAGTTAAGGTATGGAATATGATTCGTCAGAGTGGATTTCTTATCCTATCTTAGAGATAAGATGGATAAGCTTGAAAGTTCTATAAATAGAGAGGCCACCCCCCTCATTTAGCATAGAAGGAAGTAGTGAGAAATATTATATGAGTAAGTGTGTAAAGGAAGCCATCATTTTGAAGGTGTGTTAAAGAAGCCATTAAGAGGTGTAATTGTGAAGTTTCTCCCATAGTATTGGTGGAAGGTAAGTGAAGTCAATAACACTTGAAGTACCTCATGGGTGAGATTGTAACAATTTCATGTTAATATTATAATTTACTATGATATTTTAGATTTATCATCATTCCTTCCTATCATAGTCTATGGTATTTTTGTGTTATGTTTGTTGTTGTGTTTCAGATTACATCCACCAAACTAAAGGTCAGTGCATTAATAAATAATCATAAGACGAGGATTTCCGGTGGTGAATTATCATAGTGCCGGATTGGTGATGACAAGTACCATGGTCCATGTATAAGCTTAAGGTTCTAACAAATTTTAAGTGGAGACATTAATTTTGTCTTAGTCTAGCATTAATATATATGTGTTTGGTAATTATTAATATAAATTAGGCTCTTGTTGACACACGTTCTTTAGGTTGTCCTAGTTTTTATATTATATGTAATTTTTGACACTTTCAATTTTATATTATTCTTGCCAATAAAATATAGGTGAATTGGTAAAATAAGCATAAGAAAAATATTTAATAAACAACAATAAAAAAGCTTTATAGCTCTTTATAATTCTTATTACCAATTCTTTGTTTTCCATGTTTTTCCACATTAGACAAACCTTATTCATGTTTTCTTCATGCAACATGGTTATCCCTCTTTTCTCTTTTTGTTTTGTTTTCTTGTCTGTCAACTAGATAGTTGAATGGCTATTTTGGAGCTCATCGCCCATGGAGAGAGTATAGTTAAGCATGCTAATTCTATGTAGTTGATTTCCATTGCAAAACTTATCATTTTTTCACCTACTGGGAAATGTTGTTAATATGACACCGATGCCGCTGATTCTGAAATATTGTCATTATTTATGGTTTTTGGTGAAAATTACTGAAATGGTTTACATAACAATGGCTTCAAAGCTTAAGATGGGGTAACTTGCATGATTATTTTGGGAGCTTGGAAACAAGGCGCCATTCAAAACACTAAAACTGCGGTTATCGTTATCAACTACACCAATCCAAAGAAAGAAGAAAAAGGTATGGTTTGGTAAAGGTTATGTCATGGAAGCAAACAATAAGTAAGGCATACAACCATAATAAACACGCATATGAGTTTTCTTCGGTTGATGGAAATCATTACTTAGTGGGAAAGAACAATTAGTCCACATTTGATTTGAAATTTACTCTAGTTTTTAAGACTTTGTTAATGTTCTTATGTTGGGATCCCAATACAACTTTTTATTGACTTGCATGGCCACTTTTTTATTTTAATTTTAATTATTGTTTTCACTTAATATTAAGTAAGGGCTTAATAGAACTTTCTTTTAATCATAAATTATGATATTTGAATTATATAAATGACAATTGTTTTTTCTTTTCTAAATAAAGTTGCATTTATATAGTGTAAACATGTTTTTAAGACTCATTTTCTATTATATATTTACAAGTGTCAAAAAGTCATGTTTAATTATGAAGAAAATATATGGACAAGATTTTTATGAGAAAGTTATTTTTGTTTGATCTCTAAAACTCGAAACTTGTGACATTTCATCTAGCGTTTATGGTAAGTCAAAAAATAAAATTTTAAATGAGTCATTTCAAATTTTACCAAATAGAAAGTGACGAAAAGAAAAATAAAAGTGAAGGCGTTTCAATCAAAGGTGCTCCAATCAATGATATGTATATTGCTATATTAAATGATACAGAGTGACGCCTTTAAATAGGCTACGAGAGAGGGAGCCAGAGCCGTTCCGGCAGAAACAGTTACATAATTGTTTACAAACTAAAATGTATTAATTAGCTAACATTCCCCCCCTTAATACATTGCTCTTACAAATGTACCCCCTAAACAAATCAAACTTCACCTTGCCGAGAGGCTTGGTGAGAATATCTATAACTTGAAAATTAGTAGGGCAGTACTGGAGCTGAATTTGGTGGTTCAAGACTTGTTCACGAATGTAGTGACATTCGACCTCAATATGCTTTGTTCGTTCATGGAAAACAGGATTCTTCACAAGCTTCAACACACCTTGATTTTCACAGTGAATGATGGGAGGTTTCTCTTCAGGAATCCCTATATCTGCAAGAATGCGACGTAACCAAATTGCTTCACACACAGCTCCTCGTGCAATGCAGTATTCAACCTCAGTGGATGAGAGAGCAACAACAATTTTCTTCTTGCTGATCCACGAGATAGGTCCAGATCCGAGATGAAAAACATATCCTGAAGTGGATTTCCTGTCATCAACGGATCCTGCATAGTCCGAGTCTGTATATCCCTGTAAGAAGAACTGAGTGTTCTTCTGATACTCTAGACCAAAGTCAACTGTACCTCGGACATATCTCAACACATGCTTTGCTGCTATCCAATGACATTTCTTTGGCTCCTGCATAAATCGCAAGAGATAGCTCACAACAAAGCAAAGATCTGGTCTGGTATAAGTCAAGTAAATGAGACTCCCCACAAGCTGCCTGTAGTGAGTGCCATCTACCTGTGGTGAATCCTGGAATCTAGATAGTTGCAAACCTTTTTCCATAGGTGTGGACATTGGTTTACAATCGACATCCCTTACTTTTCGGGAGTGTCTTGGCATATTTCATCAGGGAGCGAAGATATGATTCTTCTTCTGCCATATCTCTAAGCCAAGACAATAGTGAAGTAGCCCCAAATCAGTCATGTCAAAGGATTTCTTCAGATCATTCTTTACATCATCTACAAGATTGTCAGAACTTCCTGTGATCACAAGATCATCTACGTACAAAACTAGAATGACAATCTCTGTTCCTACCTTCTTGATATACAAATTTGTATCTGAGGGGCTACGAGTGAATCCATGCTGCAATAGGTGATCATCAATTTTTATATACCATGCCCTAGGTGCTTGTTTAAGTCCATAAAGAGACTTTATCAGATGACATACCTTGTGTGGTTGATGCTCGTCTACAAACCCTTCAGGTTGGGCCATGTACACTTCTTCTTGTAGATCACCATTTAGAAAAGCACTCTTGACATCCATCTGCTGAAGTTTCCATCCATTTTGTGCTACCAGTGCACATACAACTCTGATGGTTTTGATCTTCGCAGTGGGTGCAAAGGTCTCGTCATAGTCAATTCCTTCTTGCTGAGCATAACCCTTTGCAACAAGTCGTGCTTTGTGTTTGTCGATTGAACCATCTGCCTTATATTTTGTTTTGAAAATCCATTTGCAGCCAATGGATTTCTTACCTAGAGGTAGATCGACAAGTTCCCACGTCCGATTCTGAATCAGGGAATCATATTCAACATCCATAGCCTGTTTCCACTGTGGTTGGTCTAATGCCTCACGAACAGTGTTAGGTTCGGTGCTCTCAACAACTGAACTCATGAGTGCAAAATTTACCTCATGTCTAGCTTGACTTCGTGTTCTAACTCCCATGTAGAAGTACCTGGAAGTGAGTTCAGGTGTGCATCCCGATAGTACTCTGGACCCATTTCAGACGTTGGTGCTGCTGATGTGAAGATGTGTTTTCCAGTGTGCCAAGATCAATGAACAAGTCTCCACTCAGCTCTTCTTCTCTCTGAGAAGAATCATCTTGCTCATCATCTGGATGTGTGAGCAATCTATGTGATGAGGTCGGTACTGGATCTCCATTGTGTGGCAGGGAGTCAAAGGACGACTCATCACATACCACATCTCGACTCTCGTAGATCTTCTTCGTCTCAGGATCCATGAGACGATATGCCTTTGAGGTAGTACTATACCCCAAGAAAAGACATGGCAGTGTCTTTGGATCGATCTTCTTCCTTCTCTTATCTGGAACATGCATATATGCAGTACAACCAAAAACTCTCAAATGATGAATAGAAGGTTTACGACCAGTCCATACCTCTTCCGGTGTCTTGTTCTGCAAGATCTTCGTGGGTGCCCGGTTGAGTAGATACACTTGTCTGGACTGCTTCTGCCCAAAACTGATCCTCCAACTTGGCGGTTGAGAGCATACAACGAGCCATCTCCATGACAGTCCTGTTGTGGCGCTCGGAAATCCCGTTCTGTTGGGGCGTGTAGGGTGCAGTCAAATGTTGTTGAATGCCATGCTGCTTCAGGTATGCTAAGAACTTCTTTGACACAAATTCCCCCCCTCGATCTGAGCGGAGGAGAAGAAGAGGCTTCCCAGACAGCCTGGTGGCTTGCTGGTAGAAGGTTTGGAAATTTGCAAGTGCCTCACTCTTCTTCCGAAGGAAATATACCCACATTTTCCGTGAGTAATCATCAATGATGAGTTGAAAGTACGCAAAACCTTGGAAGCTAGCTGGCAGGGGTCCACACAGATCGGTGTGAACGACCTGAAGATGCTCTGTAGAATGATAAGAGCTCTGTTTGAATGGACCTCTATGTTGTTTGCCCGCAAGACATCCCGAGCAAACAGGTAAGGAATGGGAGAGTGGAGGAAGCCCTCTTACCATTTCCTTCGCACTGAGTTGATGCAGAGCCCCGGCAGAAAGATGACCATATCGAAAGTGCCAAAGTGCAGTGGACTCTGCCGTTGATGCAGAGAGAGCAACGCTAGATGAAGTGACCGCATCCAGTGCAAATAGACGGCCCTTCAGAAATGCTTGAGCAATGACTGACTCTCCCTGAGAAATGATGCAGGACTTGACCCCTTTCTCAACAAAGAATTCAACCTGCATTCTATGGTTAAGAAGTTGACTTACAGACAAAAGATTTGAAGTCAAACCTGGAACATATAGCACCTTTGTGAGTGTACATCTTCATGTTCCAAGAGGAATGATGACATCACCAATCCCTGCTGCAATATACTCTTGATTGTCTGCAATGGTGATCCGATCTCCAGTGGGCCGGTCACTCAGAGTATGAAACAACTTCTTGTTGCCAGTCATGTGTTTGCTGGCGCCTGAATCAATCAACCAGACATCTTCTGATGGCCGAAGTCTGTGAGACTAGAACAATGTCAGAATGAGTCGTATCTGGTACCTCTTCATCGGAGGTGGCATCCTGCTGAGCAGCAATGTGGCCCTTCTACCTCTGATTACGAGCATGCCATCGGGATTTCTTGGAATATCCTCGGCCAGAAGTGCTCTCTTCACCAGAATTTCCATACTTGTGACCGTTGTAATAATAGTTCGCAGTCGTGTGCGTATCCATGGAGCAAATGTGGCACCACCGATCCACCTTGTGATTATGCTGCTTCTGGGGTGGCCGCTGTGGTGGCCACTGTGAAGATGGTGCTTGAGCATGCTGCTTCTGATTCTGGGGGGCTGATTGCCCTTTCCGAGGCTTATGTTTTTGCCTCGTGATGAGAGCCTTGTCTTCGAAGGCTTCTTGTACATTTTGCATGGCTTCTTCCTGCTGGAGATAATTCACCAGGGTTGCAAAACTCACCTCCTGTTGAGTGATTGTCAACGTGGTGATCAGTGTCTGAAACCGTGAAGGAAGAGCTCGCAGGGTGAGCGGGACTAGCAACTTGTCATCCACTGGTTCACCGAGTGCAGAGAGTTCTACACGTAACTCAGCTACACGCCGCAAGAAGGCTTCTACTGATTCGCCATCATGCATACTCATCGTATGAAGCTTTGTCTGAAGTTGCAACTTTGTCGTCAGATTCTTAGCTTCGTAGATGGTACACAATGCGCTCCATGCCTGAGAAGAAGCGGTTGCTTCCCGAATGTATGGCTGCACCTCATCAGAAAGACTCAGGGTGATGAGCATTAGCACTTTCGCATCAGCCTTTTCATATTTTTCCAACAGATCATCGTCTGTGGGAGGGGCGTCTTTGCCAGAAACAATCCCCCAAAGATCTTCGAATTGAAGAATCATCCGCATTTTGGTTTTCCATGCGGCGAAATTTGGCCCTTTCAAGAGTTGGGCATCGGATAGCAATATTTTTGGAGCAGACATTTTCAAAAACTCAAAAATGTATTTTATTTATTTATTTATTTTTCAAAAATGGCTACAATGCTTACTGAAGGAATCTGTCCCGAAGATGGGCTCTATAGGCTCGTGCAGTGAGACGCCGACGCTCCTGTGGGCGTTCTATTTCACGTTCGTCATCTGCATCATAACCACATTCAAGTTCTGCATGAATCCACCGTGCTTGACATCGAACGTCGAACCAAAAGTATTCCAACAGTCCTCGCGCACAATCTCATCAAAGAGAATGTTCCCAGTGTTGTGTAGCTTGTTGACCAAGGCAAAGAACAACCCAGTGGTGTCTTTGTTGTCATTCAATGCCCAAATATTTGGTGCATTGCTTGCGGTGCTTTGTGCATCGGAAATTTGTGACATACGCGCACACACTGTTTCGAAATTTGTAGGCTTTCTTCACTTGCACAGTTTTAATGGAGCAAAGAAGAACAAAACAGTCACTGAGGGCTCCTACCACGCACAGTTTTTCTCTTCTTCTTGTCTTCCACTCAGCAAAGAACTCCACGCACAGGCAGAGGACGTCTTCACGCACTCTGTTCCTCCACACGCATGTTCTTCTTCAGTCTCCACGCTCCAAGGACAGCACACAACACTCTGGACTTTGAATCCCGGTGAGACCTCCACGCACAGTCCCCGCTTTGCTCTTCTCCACGCACAGCAAAGAACACGGACAAGCACTCTGGACTTTGAATCCCGGCGAGACCTCCACGCACAGTCCTGTTGCTCTTCTCCACACAGGTTCAGCACAGCAAAAAATAGCAAACGGACAGTCTCATTCCTCTCCACGAACAACAAAGAACAGGGACAGTTTTCCTCTCCACGCACAGCAAAAATGGGATAGTCTTCTCTCCACGAACTCCACGCGTGAGACCTCCACGCACAACATGACGCAAACTCCTGGCTCTGATACCAATGAAGGCGTTTCAATCAAAGGCACTCCAATCAATGATACGTATATTGCTATATTAAATGATACAAAGTGATGCCTTTAAATAGGCTGCGAGAGAGGGAGCCAGAGCTATTCCGGTAGAAACAGTTACATAACTATTTACAAACTAAAATGTATTAATTAGCTAACAAAAAGCCCATTGTGTTAATTTGACCACCACCTCCTATAACACGTCATATGCAACCAATTCCTTATATCAGTGATATGAAGAGTATATACCCTACGATATACACCCTAGTAAATAATGACCATGCATGAAAATAAATTTGTTCCTAACATACATCACTACAAAACTATTTGAAAATACAAATAAAAAAACCTATTAGGTTTTTTCTAGTGTTAGCCTATGTATTATCCCTACACCGATGTAAACAACCATATATCACTTAATTAGGTAGATCCTTGTATATATGAACCAAAGTGCAAACAAATTATTAATAGATATTCAAGTATTTAATGATTAAGAAATAGTAATGGAAAATATAATTATAAAAATGAAACTAATATTAAGGTGTATCAGGGAGAAGAATAATATAGATATTTTCCAAGTGGTGAAGAGTTAGTTGATCAAGTTTCTCAAGTCACAAAATTGTAAGAAAATGAATTTCATTACAAATTAATAAGGATCCCCAACATTAATATTATAAATAAATAAAATTATTTAGTTTAATTTAAAATTATATATTAAAAACTCGTAATGTCCCTTTTTGGGAAATCACATGAAATTATGCAAAACTTAAGATAAACAACACTTTCCATATTTTTAATGGGTTGTCATGAATCAAATAGATATATAAAAACCCTTAACTTTTTTCAGCCAACACCTTCTAAAGTAAAGAACATGTTTTAGGTTTCAACCCCACTTTTGGATGCCCTAAACTTGATGAAAATGTGCTTAATCAAGCTTGAAAATTATAATTAATTAACATTAGAATATGAAGGAAAACTAATTTTTAGTGCCCTAGAATTGAATATATGAATGTCTATAAACTCATGTCTCAGAGAGTTACTTTAAAAATTCATAACTTTATCTAAGTTGCTCCAAAATTTATGAAGCTTGGGAACTTAGGGTCTAAAATGTATGAAGAATACAAATATCAAATCAACTTGTCCAACTATCCACCCTGTTTCGGTGTAGAAGGTGTTTTTTTAGGTCACACCTCTACCAATTGTGGGATGGAAAAGCACCAACATGAGAAACACAATTGGTGGAAAGATGCCCTCCTGGAACACTTGGTTTTTGGTGAAAAATAGGACCTAGACTCAAATACAAATACAGAAGTTGAATCTGAATTTGTCCCAGAAACCCCTTTATCTAAAATTCCAATTGCTGACAGCAAGGAAAATGCAACAGATCTATCTCATTTAGTTGTTGACAACAAGGAAAATGGAAAAAAATTATCTCAAGATAACAATGTTTGTTTTAGTTCAAATTAATGCGACTAAGGAAAATACTCCTCCTTTATCTAACCCTCCAATCGTGGAGGCCTCATCAAGTTTGGTAACAGTCCATAAAAATAAAAAAATTATTTCAAAGAATGCCACTTCTCCATTTCGATGAATTGATTCTCTACTACTATTTAACCGCTCTATATTATTCCCTTTTCTTTGTTGATCGAAAGCTTTGTTGCTCTACAATGGTGCTATGGCGTTGTTGCAGATTGGTAGCTATACATTAGCTGATTCTTTGCTAATTTGATGCTGGTTGTTGGGACTTTTCTGAGAAGATTTTTTTTTGTTGGGCTTTCATGTTCTATCCTGATTTTGTTCATTTTGTTATGCTTTAATTGAAATATCTAGCTTTTGAGCCTTTTTGTACAAGGGTATAGTCCCTTTCAAAAAACTATTTGCCTTAAAAAAATTACTAGTTTTGGATTCCAAAATGTTAAATATTGGAGTTATCTTCACTCCAAAATCACATATATTGGAATCTATAATCACATATATTGGAATCCGAATCACATATATTGGAATCCAAAATCGCATATATTGGAATCCAAAAATCAAAATATTGGAATCCAAATAGTAAAATATCAAAACTTGTTATACCTCCTTCGGATTCCAATATATTAGATTACGTATTAAATTATTGAATCTAGAAACATCATATAATGATTTCGTGGAATCAAACACCGATCCGAACAAAAATGTCTAGTGGTCGCTAGCCCATATAAAATAGAAACATGTTATGGTTAAATTATTGAATCTGGGAAAAATCATTTAATTATTTAAGGGAATCCAACATTGATCTGAAAAATAATGCCTAGCGGCCGCTAGCCCGTATAAAACAAAAACATGTTATTTTTTATACAAGCTAGCGGTCGCTAGGCTTTAATGTTTTCTTAGGAATAAAGATTTTATTGGTTTTAAAATGTTTGTAAGATTAAACTATGAAGATTTGCATATTTTAAACGCCTTGTGGCCTATTGGCCACTAGGATAATAAAATTCAAGAGATGTGACACACTTCCATGTTCATTTACTATGGTGTGATAAAACCACAATGCAACTAGAGAATTACCAAAGATATTATGAAGAAACTAGCATAGAGTGACGATCCAGTGTTGGAGAATGTAATTAATCAGTAAAATCATTCCATATATATTTTAATATCTTAATTTATATGTCAAATTAGCTCTAAAACCATTGCATATATATTATCATATTTAAATATGGATATGAAATTAATTTAAAATTAATCACATACACCATCCAAGATATAATTTAGAATTTAAATATAGCTATGATATAAATTGAAAATCATTTATTAAAGGAAGAATTCTAGTAAAACAATTGCAAGAATATTTTGAATTTTATTGTAACACTATTCCCGAAAATGGGCTCCCAAATCAACAATAGTCCCAAACCATCAATAGAAATCATAATAAATCTCCAAAAATAAGCTCCCTATTGTTGGTTTTTTAAATAAAATCCCGAACATCTTCGACATCCTTCAATGGTTACAATAAAGGCCACACTCATCTAACAAGTATTTGTCATCCGGGTTTAAATATATGTTAAATCATAGCATATAAAATAGTTAATCAAAACCATCATAATAAAAAAAACTATGTATTTTATTTATAATGTTAAGCATTACCATCGTAATAATGTTTTGAAATGATAATTAGTTATTTACGATTTTCTCACTCCAAATATTTTATGCCCTCTACCACATTCAAACCTTGAGACACTATTAATGACAAGTGTTTGTACAAATCGGTCATCAACCACATATCTTTTGAATAATTTTATCCTCTAATTTTCATCCCAACCATAAAATTTTCAGGAAGGTTTCCCTTTGCACCTAATGCAATACATAATGTGTCTTTAGAACTATAGGAAACCTCGTTTTTACTCCAAACCTTTTCTAGATATTTTATTACAATTCAGTTGAATATATTGCAATGTTCAGTTCCCTAGGTGAGTTCTAGATTCAATCCATTAGATAATGATTTTTTGAAGGCCTTTTTCATATTTTCAATATCTATAGAAGTGAATTTTTCAGACTAGAATCTCATTTCAAATTTTGTTGATAACGACTTTATAAATTCTTTCAAGCCACCACGCAGGTTGATAGTCTCCTTTCTGAACTTGAATGACATATCCTTAGAGGGTGATTAGTTTTTCTCATATAGCAAGCCCTCCAAATATAAAATAAGTAAGTAATTCTTGTGGCTAACTACAAGGAAGTAAATAATTTTTATTTTAATTGGCCACATATAAATTCTAACCAATGGAAATAATCAACATTTTAGCTTGCGGCTACCACTTACCTATCAAGCTTACATCTAGGATTACATCGTCTTTACCTATAGTTGGATCCTTTGATGCAAGATATATTTTAAATAAACATTATTCTATTCATAATCTATCTATTTCTATGAAAATGAAATCATAATTGAATAAACATTAATCTATTCATAATATTTAGCAACTGAGCTTGCAGCTTGGCTTGCATCGCCCTTACCCACTGCTAGTTATTTTGATGTGAGATATATTGTAAAATATATTTAATCAATTCATAATCAATTTCATGCCATGGAAAATCAAATCTTAATTGAAAAAGCATACTTCTCTCCATGGAAATATTGTAAGTTTAATGACAATTGTTCTTTGTCTTGTGAATGAATTGTAGTGGTTGTTAGGGTACGCTTATATTAGCTGAACCACCTTTTGATAGACAATAGTTATGACCTATTGATGTGGATTAGCGACCGCTAGGCTATGCCATCATTAGATGGACTAAGCATCAAAACTAATGTTTGTTAGTTATGAAACTATAAATACAAACTGTGGAGCATCATATGCCACCATGAACATTTGAAATAGGTTATTTCGTTATTCCTCCTTTGAAAATTTTCCCTCTTCTAGAGTAATATGATATCATTTTCTATAAATTTGTGAGCCTTATAAATGGTTTTATTTAAAAATACACATGGCTAACATACCAGGTTCCGACTTCATATTCATGTTTAATACCCCGCACACTCCACTTTACTTTCTCTCGTTGTTGGTTGTCTACATAAAATCATTAATTTTCTCATAAATTTGTGGCCCTTACTAGTTGTTATTTTTATAAATTCATGTGATTAACATAATGGGATTTGATTGTGTAATTGTGCCGAGATGTGCTCGATGTCTCTTTATCTCTAATTGAACCATAAAACATACGATTGTTAAATTAATAAGAACCATGGAAATTGAAAACAAAGATCATTTAAAATATTTATAAAATTATCAAGGACAATCACCATGTTGAACTGGTTGTCTAGCGTCATCATCGTAAATGGTTTTACATCAACTCCTATAGTTTTTTAGTTGTCTGCGTGAATAATAAATTTATAAGTATCTTATATCGGTTCATAGCCATTAAACAAAGTCAATTGTTAAAGTTGTCTTCGGTGATGAACCTTTCTTCAAATGAGAATAGAAATGTTTCAAAAACATTTCTTAACTATGTGTCTCAACAATAAAAACAACACACCGATTACAATCAACTAATGCATGTAGTGCAACACCTCTCGCCATAAAAATCTATTATTAGGGAATTTTGGGCATAACATCAAGTGAACATCTCAGCCTAGAACACCTAGGATCATTCCCAAGGAAAGGGATGAATGTTTCCTTGCAAGACAATTTCACTTACAATTACCATTTTATGTGGCGCTTTCTATCCAATCCCTAGTGACTTCTTCTCTAGCATCATCATTGTTGTTGCAGTTGTGTACACTAGTTAATGTGTACATAAGATACAACTTTCAAATTTCCCATTACTATCATAGAGTCTATAACATCCATCCAAAATTTATTATCCGTAGCATTTAAAGTTTTCCATGTAGCTTCATAATCTCATTCAGATCTCGAATGACAATAATAAAATTGATCTTCCAAAACTTATGGATTTTGCACCTATCATTGAAAATCATAAGCTCAAAATATTCAATATTACACTTCTAAAACATGACAAGAAATCAGTTGACTCCTTAGGTAATCATACATATTGTGCAATGCCTCCTCATGCGTCAGGGGATCTTTATTTCCTAGTTGCTCATACTGACACTTCTCCACAATTTATTTCTTTCTATGATCACGATTATCACGTTACATTCTCTTTTTATAATTTGTACATTCGTGTTTCACCGAATTGTTGTGCAATAAAATAGATAAGGTAAAATGTCAAGGAGGAATACATGTGATATATTGGTTAAAGGTTAAATGCGTGTGTTACCGACTTTATCCAAGCTAATTGTAGAGAACTCCTTTTTATCTGGGAAGGACTACCTATAGATACAAAGCAAGACCACCAAATGATATTAAATAGCAAGAGTCAAAGGAATCCCTATCAAGGCTAGATCCGAAGCATGATGCTTCTTCGAATGGCTTTCAATCATTTATTTTTATAAAATCAATGAAATTAAATATGAGAAATGAAGGTCCTATTTCTATAACTTTGATTTAGGTATATAAAAACATTATCAACAAACTATATTAAGAAAATTATTAAAATATTAACTAATCTAGCATCAGGCAAGGCATGTTTCTAGTTGGGACAGTCACATGGGTGTTGGGTAAGGTCACAAAGGTATCTGGTAAGGTCTGGGTGGATTTTAGTTAATGTTAGAGGAAATTTGGTGAAGGTTAGTAGAAAACATAGTGACCGATATCGGTCTGGTGACCGATGCTGGTAGAGAGGAGAGACCGATGATGGTTAAGGTGACCAACATTAGTAGGGTTAATTTGATAGTAAATTATTAAATAGAGGTTTTTAGGTTGTTTGTCATTATCATCAGAGAGAGGGTAGTACGGTTTGCATCAACTCGTCAACGGAAATTTTAGTCATGGAAAGTCAACTCTAGTCCATGAGTCAATTTTGGACTAATGGCATCGTGACATGTCACAAAAAGGAAAAGGGAGTCATTTTGTTAGTTTTGAGCTCCGGTCTTCGACAGCATAAAAGTTGCTCATGGGAACAAGAGGCTCAACTTTTGTTACGAAGGGGAGCCCACCGCCGTGTGGACTATAGTATTATCGCCGACATGGTGGGTCAACAAGCCTCCACGTGGCTTGCCACCACGAATCAAATTTGCTTGATTTTCCTATCAAGATATAACAAGTGGACTATATGATATGGACCGAGTTAGTTATTTTCTATACCACATTGTATGGGTTGAATTTATATTAACTAGGTAAGTCCACTTACAAACCAATTTACATGCCACATGTCTAAGTGGGTGGATTTTATTTTGAAACCAAGTATTAATGTGAAGTGGTCAGCCTACATAAACCTCCAGTCCACCCACATAAGCCAACCAAACATACATGCCAAGCTTCCACGTGGAGTGGAGAAGGAGATGGGGGCGGTTAAGCTCGTGTGGTCCTTTGACCAATTTGTGTGAGGAAAGGATTATTAAAGCCGAAAAATTATCAAACCCACTAAATATGGGATATAACCCACTTCAAAATCTGCTAACATGGGATTTTATCCCCCTATCATGCAATCCACCAACTAGGGATTTAATCCCATTTCACATGCTACGGTGGTGCTAAAATTAGCCTTAGGATAATTTGTAAATGCATTTTTTAAGGGCCCTATTTTTGTATAAATAGGGAACCCATTTTCATCAGTAAACACACACGAGCCGGAGCCCAAGAAGATTATTATTTTTAAGCTTATTTGTGGGATGTGAGAGAATTAGTAATAGGGAAATTTTAATATAGTTTTGTAAACTATATTAAATTCCTAAAATTACTATAGACAAATATTGTTTATTGGCCTATTATTTTAGGCAATAGTAGATGGAATATTTGTGATTGGGAGTAAAATGTAAACTACCCAATAGGCCCATTGAGCCACACTAATCACTTGCAAAGCCTGGATTGTCGACCGGAGTGCTAGAGGGTGCATTGATAGCGTCAAGAAGGCCAATTGAATCCAAAGGATATTGTGCATCAGAAAGGTGAAGAACAATTCGATTGATCATCGGAAGTCTTCGAAGAACTAGGAGTATTGATAGGCAAGTGAAATTCCATTAGGTTTTCTTGTGAAAGTACTATTGTAACTTACAAGTTTTGACTAGTGGAACAGCCTTCGAAAGAATCCGAGACGTAGGCAATTGCCGAACATCGTAACCAATCATTCTCAATTAATTGTTTTATTGTCTTGCATTAATTTTTAAATAGATTACTTACAAGGAGCAAATTGTCGGCAAATATTTAAAGCCTACAAGAGTCCGAGATGAGGTAGATAAAACTTTATTATTTTCAAATCATTTACTAATGAATATTTACCACCTTGTAAAATTTCAAAGAAGATCCAATGGTCGATCAAAATTTATGGCCTCCAAAAGTTATGTTCTCGCATCATACATGCAACATTCTCAACCAATTAACCATTGCGTTATTTGAGGGTCCCTTAGTTTGTGGTGTAACATCCATTGACAAAAGCACAATATATTGTGATTATATATGTTAGTCCATGGTTACCAAATACACTAGTTTCATATAAATTTATTGTTTTTTCCAATCAACCATATAAAAATGTGAAACTAAGATATCATTGGTGAAAACATTTAACATTTTTCTGGTATTTGTGGTTTGAATATTGTGTTGGATTTTGTCAAAGGTCATTTGGTCCATTGCTAAAGTTGTTTGGCTCACATAGAGATCAATTCTTGTTAAATGCAAAGGCCCTCGACACTTCGACATGGAGAGTCAATTTTGATATCATGCATACCCCTTACTTGTAGTTGTTTAGCTGAAATTACACACTAATTTAGTTTGTACGCATACTCAATATTATAATTTCATTATATATTTCCTCTTAAATATAAATAGACATGTCGAAAAATCTAAATAGGTCCATACCCATTGTTATACTTAGGTATTCAATCAAAATAATATTATGTTCAACTTTTAAAAATAAAATATTTTAATATGTTTAATTTAACCCCTCTCCAAACACGTCAATTTTTATAGGTTTTCTTTTTCGCATTTTATGCCCATCATGTAAAAACAATCCATACCAAAGTTGTTATCACAAAAATATTTATGTGTACGTACTCATTCTTTGTAAGTGATCCGTAGTCTTATCTTTTTACTTTACCTAGGGGTGATTGCTAGCAATGTTTTAATTTCACAAATCACTTACAATTTTTATTTTTTTATTTTTTAACCATAAGATACTTCTAGAGTTTTGATATTTCCCTTTTTTTTAACTTATATATTTGAAACGATGACCATCGTGTTTTATATAAATATATACATAAATTATACCGATATCTAGAAACCTATATTATAAATTGTTAAAGCAAATGAAACATGCCTTAGTTATTTGTATAGATTTATTTGAAGGGTAATACTAAAAACAACCGTCATCAGAAATTGTTTGATAGGCCATCAAAATTAAAGTTGAACTAGTAGTGTCTCATTTATAAATGTCGTTCGCTATAAGTCGACATGTGAGTTTATTAACTCCTTTCATAGACATGATATTGCTCTCTGACAACTAGTGCTTGCTCCTGGAGGAGTAAGTCTACGCCGATGGGGTCATTGATGGAAAGGGTGTGGATGGTGTTAGGTTTTTTTCAATGTTGAGACCTTATACTGATGTAGGAAACACAAATGAATCCTTCATTATAAATTTTAAAAATAATGAAAATGAATCTTGGGTCGATTGTTATATCATCATAATAAATGGTGAGGGAATGTTATAATCGAGTATATAAAGTCATGTTTGAAGTTTAAGCTTTAAGTTATCCAATGTATGCTAACATTCCCCCTTATTACATTATTCTTGCAAATGTGACCTCTAAAGATTCAAATTTCACTTTTCCAAGGGATTTAGTGAGAATGTCAAGAACTTGTGCTTCAATAGGACAAGATCGAGCCGAATTTGATGCTTCAAGACGTGCTCTCGAATTAAATGGCAACAATTTCAATATGGTTTATTCGTTCATGAAATACTGGATTCTCGCACAAGCTTCAACACACTCTGATTGTCGTAATAGAGAATAGGTGATTGTTTTTCAGGAATTCTTAGGTCATCCAGAATACGATGTATCCATATCACTTCACACACAGCTCCTCGTGCGGCGTGATATTCTACCTCTGTGGATGAGATAGAAACAACATTCTGCTTCTTGCTTATCCACGAGATAGGTCCAGATCCGAGATGAAATATGTATCTTGTAGTTGACTTTCTATCATCAACAGATCCAGCGTGGTCCGAGTCGACATATCCCTGTAAGAAGAATTGATCATTCTTTTTATATTCCAGACCATAATTAGTTGTTCCTCGGACATATCTCAAAACATGCTTTGCTGCATTCCAGTGACATTTCTTTGGCTCCTACATGAACCTGGAAAGATAGCTGACAGCATAGCAGAGATCTGGTCTGGTGTATGTCAAATAGATGAGCCCTCCAACAAATTGCCTATAGAGAGTAGCATCTACTTGAGGTGAGTCCTAGAATCTTGAAAGTTGCAAGCCTTTTTCCATGGGAGTGGATATAGGTTTACAATCAGACATTCTATACTTTTCTAGGAGTGTCTTGGCGTACTTTGTCTAGGAGACAAAAATGTGATGCTCCTTTTGCCATATCTCCAAGCCAAGACAATAATGTAGTAGCCCCAAATCTGTCATGTCGAAGGTTCTTTTGAGATCATTCTTTACAATATCAACCTGATCTTCTGAACTACCAGTGATCACAAGATCATCTACATAAACAACCAGAATGACAATTTCTTTTCCTACCTTCTTTATATACAAATTTGAATCTGAGGGGCTACGAGTGAACCCATGCTTTGTAAAAGGTGATCGTTGATCTTGATATACCATGCCCTGGGAGCTTTTTTTAGTCCGTAAAGAGATTTGATGAGACGACATACCTTTTTAGGCTGATTTTCATCAACAAATCCTTCAGGTTGGGTCATGTATACTTCTTCTTTTAGATCACCATTTAGGAAAGCACTCTTGACGTCCATCTACTGAAGTCTCCATCCTTTCTGTGCTGCAAGTGCACAAACTACTCTGATGGTCTTCATCTTCGCAGTGGGTGCAAAGGTTTCTTCATAGTCGATGCCTTCTTTCTGAGCATATCCTTTGGCTACAAGTCGTGCTTTATGTTTGTCGATGGATCCATCTGCCTTATATTTTGTCTTGAAAACCCATTTGCAGCCTATGGGTTTTTTTCCCGTAGAGCATCGACAAGTTCCCATGTCTTGATTTTTCATGAGCGAGTCATATTCTATTTCCATAGCTTCCTTCCACCGAAGTTTGACTAAGTGCTTGGCGAACATTATCTCGGCTCGAGCTATTCATCGCTGAACTCATGAGTGCAAAGTTTACCTCATTTCTTGTTTGACTCCTTTTTTTACTCCGGATGATGTATCTCGGGAGTTGTTGCAAATGTGAGTCCTTGATAGTGCTTTATACCCACTTCGGACGAGAACTTGACTGCTTTTGAGAAGAACTGTGTCATTGCCATGAGGATTGATGTGGAGTCACATTCTGCAGTTCTCCAAGGTCAACAAATAGTTCTCCTGGCAGCATTTCTTTTCTCTGAGTAGTCTCCTCCGGCTCATCATCTGATTCAGAGACTAATTGGTGAGATGTGTTTGGAAGTGGATCTTCTGTTGATACTATTGAGTCAAAGGATGACTCATCACAAACCACATCCCGACTCTCGTATATTTTCTTTGTCTCAGGATCCATGAGATGATACACCTTCAAGGTAGTATTGTAGCCAAGAAGGATACACGGGAGTGTTTTTGGCTCTACCTTCTTTCTCTTCTGAGCTGGGACATGCATGTATGCTATGTAACCAAATACTCGCAAATGAGAAATTGATGGTTTTTTACCACTCCATACCTCTTCTGGCATCTTGTTCAGTAGAATCTTTGTTGGTGCCCTGTTGAGAAGATATACAGCCATTTGTACTGCTTCAGCCCAATAGCGTTCTCCTAGCTTTGCAGTTGATAGCATGCAGCGAGCCATCTCCATCACTGTGCGATTGCGACGCTCAACAATGCCATTTTTCTGGGGCGTGTAGGGAGCAGTCAGGTGCTGCTTAATGCCGTGATGGTTTAGGAAGGCCAAGAACTTCTTTGATGTGAATTCCCCCCCTCGATCTGAGTGGAGTAGAAGAAGTGGTTGTCCAGACTCTTTGACAACACGATGATAGAAGTTCTAAAGTGTTGAAGAGCCTCACTTTTCTTGCTTTAGGAAATATACCCACATCTTGCGAGAGTGGTCATCCACGAACAACTGGAAGTATTTGTATCCTGAAAATGAAGCAGTAATGGGCCGTTTAGATCGGTATGAACTACCTCCAGACACTTCTTGGCATGGAAGGTGCTCGCTTGAAACGGATCTCTGTGTTGTTTTCCCCGCAAGACACCACTACTGTAAATAGGCAAGGAACTGGACAATTTGGGTAGTCCACGGACCATTGCTTTTGAACTCATCTGGTGCAATGAACCGACCGACAAGTGTCCATATCTAAAATGCCATAAGGCAGTTGATTCTATTGTTGAAGCAGATAAAGCTACTGCAGAAGATGAAATAGTATCTAAAGCAAATAACTTATCTTTTACAAAAGCTTTAGCAAGAACCGTACCTTGTCGGGAGATTAAGCATGATTTAATGCCATTTTGAACAAGAAATTCTACCTTAAGGTGATGATTCAAGAGCTGAGTAACTGACAAAAGGTTGCTAGTCAAGCCAGGAACATATAGTACCTTTGTAAGTGTACATTTTCATGGCCCCAGAGGAATGGTCACATTCCCTATTCCTTCTGCAATGTACTCTTTGTCATCCGCTATCCGAACTCGATCTCCAGTTGGCTCTTCGTGTAGTGAATCAAATAGCTTCTTGTCACCTGACATATGCTTGCTTGCACCAGAGTCTATCAACCAGACTTTCTTTGTGGGCTGAGAAGTTTGAGAGACGAGTACAAGATTCTTACTACAATGGGCTCCTTCTGATGTCTCCTCATCAGAGTCATCATCTTCTTGTTGGGCTGCAAGATGTCCTTTTTGCTTTCTCCAGTGGGGACATCGTTTGGACTTTTGAAAATCTTCACGCCCGGATGTGCTTGTATGGCTTGAAGGCCCTTGTTTCAAGCTATTGTGCCAGCAGTGATCAGTGTCGTGAGTATTGGTTCTACAAATGTGACACCATCTCTTTGACTTTTGATCTTTCTGTTTGGGTTGCACTGATTTGGCTTCTCTGGGGACCTTTCGATTCTTCTGGCCACGATTAGGCTTTGAGAACAAGGCTTTGTCCTGAGACTCCTCATGCGATGAAGTGATAGCCTCTTCCTGCTGCAGCAAATTCACAAGCTCTTCGAATGTCACTGTTTGTTTAGACACATTCAGTGTTGTAACAAACACTCAAAATTGAGAAGGGAGTGCTCTCAAGGTGATTGGGATGAGAAGTTTATCGTCCACCGTTTCACCGAGCGCTAATAACTCCGATCTCAGCTCAGCCACGTGACACAAGAATTCCTCCACTTTCTCGTCAGACCCCATAGAGAGGGTGTGCAGCTTCGACTGAAGATGAAGTATCTTCGTCTGATTTTTGGCTTCATAAATGGTTTCCAACTTGTCCCAGGCCTCCTTGGGTTTTTCCACATTCTGAACATGTGGTTGCACATCATCACTGATACTGAGCATTATCAACATCAAGGCTTTAGCACTAGCCATGTCATATTTTATTAGTTCATCGTGGCTCAGTGGGAGTAGGCACGCACTTCGTGATAATTCCCATAATCCTTCAAATCAAGGATTGTCTTCATTTTTGTCTTCCGTGCCGCAAAATTAGGCCCTTTGAGCAAATCGAGCGTTAGTAACTTCGAGACATTGTAATAAAAATAAAAATTTATTTATTTGAAAAGTTATTACAATTTGGACTCACTGTCGAGAATTACTGGCTTGTAGATGCTCGCGATATTCACGTGCTGTGAGACAATGACGCCAGTAGGGTGTTATTCTTCTTCGTCACAATCGGTCTCATATCCGGCTTCTAATTCTTCCCATACTCACTTTGCTTGGCAGCTGACGTCGAAAAGAAAGTATTCAAGGAGTCCTTCTCGAACTAGTTTATCGAATGCAAGATTGCCGGAATTTCGAAGCTCGTTCAGCAAAGCAAAGTAGAACCCGAGCTCTCAGGAGCTTCTCCACGGTGTTCTCTGGCTGGTGAGTTAATATTCTTGCTTTCAGCTGGCGACCGTGTTATTGACACTCTCAATCAAGTTGTCTACACTCGACATTTGACGTAGTGTTGAAGAAACTCGACGTTGCCAATGATCGAATTCCTCGTAGAGGTAAAAACTTCAGCAAAGAAGGTTCTTTTTGCACACAAAGACTACACAAAGTCAAGGTCTCCGGGAGAGTCTACTCTCTCTTCCTCCACGTGCACAGGTAGCAAACAAACAAGATTTCCCACGGCTA
The DNA here is from genome assembly GCA_018340775.1 of Taxus wallichiana var. yunnanensis. NCBI lineage: Eukaryota > Viridiplantae > Streptophyta > Pinopsida > Cupressales > Taxaceae > Taxus > Taxus wallichiana. The sequence goes on from CM031243.1 coordinate 618,798,647, forward strand.
TCTAAAAAATTGCAGGCTGCTCCAAGAATTTTTAACGCCTCCACTCAGCAGGTGGCTGGTTGTTGTTTTTAGCGCACAAAACACCAAGTTGGAAGATCTCCACGCACAGCAGTTGAAAGATCTCCACGCACAGCAGGTTGGAAGATCACCACGCACAGAAATAAGATCTCTTTCCTGGCACAGTCCTCCACGTTTTGCTTTCCACGCAGATAGTATTTTCTCCATTCACATGCTGCCTTTCTTCACTTCGCAAAGAAATCACCACGCAATAAAGCAACAAGTTCAATTTCCACGTAGGTAGCTGGTGATATGCCCTCTCACGCAAAGCACTAGGTGATCAAGATCTCCACGCAGCAGCAGCAGGACTCCTCTCCCATGTACGCAAGACAATAGAAGACCAATGACCCTAACCACACTCTTCCACGCACAGAAGAGGGTAGAAAAAAATAGAATACTTCTTCCACGCACAGGCAGAAAAAGAAACAGTCTTCTCCTTTCCAACGCACAGTAGAAAAAGAAACAGTCTCTCCTTTCCAACGCACAGCAGAGATCAAGTTTGCTCTGATACCAAACTGAGAGACGAAATGAAGGAGAAAGAATAGAGATTGTATATCTCATATTATTCTATTCAACATAGAGCTCACGTACAGTATTTATAGGAAAGAAATTGTACTGACTCCCCTAAATGAATGGAGAGGTTACACAACAGAAGGAGAGAATAATGGAATACTAGAAGGAGAAGATAAAGGGATAGAATAGACACCTAAAAAATATAAGTTATCCAACGTATGCTAACAAGTGCCACACTAATCACTTATGCAAAGCCCTGGATTGTCGACCGGAGTGCTAGAGGGTGCATTGATAGCGTCGGAAGGCCAATTGAATCCAAAGGATATTGTGCATCGAAAAGGTGAAGAACAATTCGATTGATCATGGAAGTCTTCAAGAACTAGAGTACTTGATAGGCAAGTGAAATTCCATTACGTTTTCTTGTGAAAGTACTATCAGAACTTTACAAGTTTTGACTAGTGGAACAGCTTCAAAGAATCCGAGACGTAGGCAATTGCGAACTTCGTAACCAATCATCAGTGCAATTGTCTTTATTGTCTTGCATTAATTTTTAAATTGATTACTTACAAGGAGCAAATTGTCGGAAAATATTTAAAGCCTACAAGAGTCCGAGATCAGTAGATAAAACTTTATTATTTTCGATCATTTACTAATGAATATTTACCACCTTGTAAAATTTCAAAGAAGATCCAACGGTCGATCAAAAGTTATGGCCTCCAAAAGTTATGTTCCCGCATCATACATGCAACATTCTCAACCAATTAACCATTGTGTTATTTGGAGGGTCCCTTAGTTTGTGGTGTAACATCCATTGACAAAAGCACAATATATTGTGATTATATATGTTAGTCCATGGTTACCAAATACACTAGTTTCATATAAATTTATTGTTTTTTTCAATCAACCGTATAAAAATGTGAAACTAAGATCTCATTGGTGAAAACATTTAACATTTTTCTCGGTATTTGTGGTTTGAATATTGTGTTGGGTTTTGTCAAAGGTCATTTGGTCCATTGCTAAAGTTATTTGGCTCACATAGAGATCAATTCTTGCTAAATGCAAAGGCCCTCGACACTTCGACATGGAGAGTCAATTTTGATATCATGCATACCCCTTACTTGTAGTTGTTTAGCTGAAAGTACACACTAATTTAGTTTGTACACATACTCAATATTATAATTTCATTATATATTTCCTCTTAAATATAAATAGACATGTCAGACAATCTAAATAGGTCCATACCCATTGTTATACTTAGGTATTCAATCAAAATAATATTATGTTCAACTTTTAAAAAATAAAATATTTTAATATGTTTAATTTAACCCCTCTCCAAACACGTCAATTTTTATAGGTTTTCTTTTTTCACATTTTATGCCCATCATGTCAAAAACAATCCATACCAAAGTTGTTATCACAAAAATATTTATGTGTACGTACTCATTCTTTGTAAGTGATCTGGTGAGTCTTATCTTTTTTACTTTTACCTAGGGGTGATTGCTAGCAATGTTTTAATTTGACGGTCACTTACAATTTTTATTTTTTTTTTTTAACCGTAAGATACTTCTAAAATTTTGATATCCCCCTTTTTTTTAACTTATATATTTGAAACGATGACCATCGTGTTTTATATAAATATATACATAAATTATACTGATATCTAGAAACCTATATTATAAATTGTTAAAGCAAATGAAACATGCCTTACTTATTTGTATAGATTTATTTGAAGGGTAATACTGAAAAACAACCGTCACTGCAAATTTGTTTGATAGGCCATCAAAATTAAAGTTGAGCTACTAGCGTCTCATTTATAAATGTCGTTGTATAAGTCGATAAGTTTATTAACTCCTTTCATAAACATGATATTGCGCTACAACTAGTGCTTGCTCCTAGGAGTAAGTCTACGCCGATGGGGTCGTTGATGGAAAGGGTGTGGATGGTGTTAGGTTCGTTTTCGTGTTGAGACCTTATACTGATGTAGGCAACACAAATGAATCCTTCATTATAAATTTTAAAAACAATGAAAATGAATCTTGGGTCGATTGTTATATCACGGTAATAAATGGTGAGGGAATGTTATAATCGAGTAAATAAAGGCATGTTTGAAGTTTAAGCTTATAGTTGGGGTGTTGAAGGAAATTGTAGTAATTTTAAAATTGACTCTTATCTATATTGGTTTGTCACTCTTGTAATGTGCTTGGAAATTATTCTTTACTTTGGAAAATTTTGCAAGAAATCACACAGAGACTAAAATTTTGATAATACGGCTTTGAAAAGTATTGAATTATAAATAATAATTAGATTATTATATAAACGTATAAAGAAGTTTGATGTATGAAAGAGTGTGGAGTAAGTATGCTAATTACCTAGTCAATATAAACAAATAAATATTTTGGGAGTTCTAAATTTATTATTTCGCGGATTGATTCCCAACAAGGTTTCTATCAAATATTTGTGACCATGATTAAATACATTGACGTTTTTGAACTTTTTTTTTTGAGCTAAGATAGAATTTCAATTTAGGGCTTAAACATCATATTTTTTCATTAAATGAAATTTAACTCGGATATCAAGAAAGGTTTCCAACAAATCTAGAGGGATTTGTGAATCTCTCCTTTATATTTCACTTCAAAATTGAAGTGTCGGATATTGTTGATATAGACACTTGGTCGATTTTCTAACCAATATCTACAAAAAAATCAAACATAGGAAAAAAAATTCTATAACTTCTCCCATTGGATTTTTGACTCCCAAGTTATGGTCCTTTGATCAAGTATATAATTTTGACCAAATATTCTAACAAAAACATTTAACCCCTCATGAACTTGAAAAATTCCTATCAATTCAAACAACCCCCTCAATACATAACATAACTTATCATATCTTCTCCTGCAAATTTTCCAGCCTTTCCATATAGAGATTTTTGTTCAAAATTTCTTCAATCTCCCTCTCTTATAAATCTCCATTAATGCTTGCCAACAAACTTAGCTTGATAATTAATATAGTTTAGTGTAATTACTGTATTGATTATAAGGTGAATCATGGAATGGAATGGACTAAATGCTTGGCTACATTGGTTTTTTTATCTGTGGCATTTGTTTAACATTGGAAATAAAAGTCCCTTAATGGATGATATGGCACAGGGTAAAGAGAGAACACGAAAAGATTTTAAATCAAGCATTAATTCCTTTACCATCCTCAAATTTGTTGGAATTCCAAAAGAATGTTCCATTGAATTTTTCCAAACACATGGCAACCCATCATGCTGGTAAGTAAATTCATGGGTAATTCAATCAGATCTAAGGGACTATAGATAAGCCAAATTGAACCCAGTTTAAACCTCCCTCCCTATTTACCGGTGCCAAATAATTGCAAATATGGGATCTTCTAATCTACAGATACTTTCTTATATGTGTCTAAATGAACATAGTTGCAGATAAGCTCATATATCTACCTAAATTCAGATAAAATTGAAGAGTTTATTAAAACTCCCTTTCCCCAAGTTCGTACATTACATACATAATGTAAATACCCCTTTTCCATTGATGTACATAAAAGATTATAAACATTCCAAAATAGTGAGTTAACAATTAGTGTCTTCTCTTAACTTTAATCTTGATTTCACTGTTATAGTGCAATATCAACTTCAAATTCGACATCAATTTACCTTCCCAATAATAAATAAATTGATGATAGTTTTAGATGGCTTCAAACCCCTCTGTAAAAGTAAGAGGTTCAATGTATTTATGCAGAATAACCTTCAGCCACAGGTTGTCCTACGAAAAGAACCTCAATAAACTCTTAGTTGCCAAGGCTTTGCCAAAATAATCTTTTAAAAAAACCCCAACTCCCTACTTCCTTTGGTTTTGGAATGCAATTGAGGTTGGGCCTAATGACACCACAATGAGACTTCGCATCACCAGTTTAAACATATGACCAAACTATATACTTATGGTTGTCCTCATCTCATGACCATTATGATTGTACTTAGGTGATTTTTGTTTATTGATTTGGCTGATAGGAATAACCAAATAAACCTAAGAAGACTAATATCCATAAAATATGAACTATACGATTTATATATTTTTGAAAGTTTCATTCCATTGCTTACAAGAGGAAAATGTCTAAAAACACTTCACATTCTTATTTGAATTGGTTATAGATTTGAACTCTAATATTAATGTTTGTATTTCTTGTTGCTTATATTTTTGTTTGAGCTCCAGCTTTTCCTCTTACCGGACTCCATGTTTCCCTTACAATCGTGTCTACACTACAGTTACAATATTTATTTGGCAAAAACTCACAACAATGACAACCAGTACTATACCATTACAACTTGGTATGAAAACAATTAACAAATTGCATCCATACCATATGTCATGGGTGCTTGAAGGCATGGTAATTCGCAAAGCATACATGGCTATGTTAATGAAAAAGGTGAGGGTCAGGTTTTCAAATTCAATGTGATCGATGCTCTAGGTGATGACATGAAAGTAACATGCTTCGACAATGTTGTTACTTATTACCTAACATAGTTTAAAGGGTTTAACTAAAACAATGATAAGAACCGTTTCAGACCGCATAATGATAACTTAAACATACAAATAAATTCATAGTAAAGTTTTGTTCAAATAGAATTATATGTTGCAAGCCACTCGCATGTAGGGTGTATTTGAATACGGTGATATCTGAAGGGTAAGATTTATATTTGGGCATGGAAGATTATAATTTACATTCATAAATAATAGTCATATCTTAGAGCTTTAGAACTTGTTGGTACTCAGATTTAACTCCTTCATAACTTGAGCAAAGATCATGGATTTTACAAGACACTCGAAGTAGATAAATGAGTTATATGTCATTTTATAGCCGGGAAGCAATTTACTTGACTTGTTAGCACTCGGGCTTTGAAGAAGTGGGTAGCACCTTGAAAGGATTTTGATCTAATCGTCACTATTTCGGTTGTGCCTTTTCAACCAAGGTAAGAGAGCCTATATTGCAACCTCTATTTTGTGAAGGAGGCGGAGATATCCTTATATTGTGCATATTGTATGGAGATGGCCTTGGGAAAACATGATCAATTTTCCATTATTCAAACTCAATAGAGTCACACTACTAAATGATGGAAATGCTTTCAAGACAAGGCCGAGGTTGCTAGAGACATGGTATGATCCTGATTTTCTTTGTGCATTTTTGTAAATGGATTGTATTATTTTGTTGACACACAATGCAATTTAGGGGTAGTATGGGGTAGGATTAGTTATTCTGAATGAATTTTTGTGGGAGATTTTAGACAAGACTAACTAAAATTTGCCAAATTCTTTGAGGACCTTTGCAAGAAATTTGTAACACCTAAATAGCAGAATGCTTCAAAGGGGTTAAGGTATTCCTTCAACCAGGATATGTGCACAAAATGGAGGCCCAGATCTGCACTCTTCCACACAATATTTGACAACATGCCACAAAAGCTTGAAGCAGATGAACCAACAAAGTATCCAGAAATCTCTATTTTATCATGACCTAAGGTGCACCCAAAGGTTTACAAACAATCTCAGAATTCAAGGAAGGTAAAGTGATTTTAAATTTGTTTATCTCTTTATTAGATGAAATCTCTTCTGAATGTGAGATTACAGATGCCACTAAACTATCAATAAGAAATGAGACCATGTATGATCAAGAGAGATTTTAAACACAAGACTGCAAAGAGCAAGAAACACAAATTGAAAACATTCTGAAACATAAGTGCATGCAAACTTTACCAAGAGACAACACAAAATAATCCAGAATGACCAAATTTATCAAAGGAGGAATGTTCTAAGAACAATCTTAGAGCTTGTTGATGGCTTTACAACTGAAACCAACTCAACATGATACAAATATGATGAAAAAGGAATTAGAAATGGTTCTTAGGTGGTTTCTCAGAGAATAGGCTTCTTCCTAGATTTTCCCGTGAAATTCTAAGTTTCTCCGACCATTTGCATGTCTCAAAACATGCATTATATAACTTTCAATTAAATTTGATCCTTCTTTCCCAAGAAAAGAATATGCCCAAAGATCAAGTTTTTACAAAATTCCAACATGATTCGCAGATAGGGACATTTAACAAATTTGTAACAAAAGTTGCCAGTGTTTTTAAAAATGGCGAATCATTACAAATCCTTCATCATTATCCATTACGGTGGCATGTTTTTCATTCTCCAAGCATGTAGACCCCTTTCATTTCATCATTTCATCCTTATCATTCCAAAATTTGATTCTGCAACTTTATAATTTGATACTTCACATGTTTGCTCAGGCTGGGGCAAAAATTACTTCAAAAACACCTCAAATCTGCAAATTGATCCTTGAAACCAATTGCATTGGTCCTTGTAGGCACAAAAACACGAATTTGCCAAAAATTCGATCAAAATTGATGTAAAATTTGCATTTCCACACTTCCTGGAGCAAAAATGGTGGCCAAAATGGAAAATGTACAGTTGTCGTTGATTTGCCTTTTTCCCTTCAATCTGGCTCTCCACGTGTCAAAATACGATTGGGAATGAATTCGGGCTCACTTTTTGACCTTTTAACATTTTTGGAAAAATGGAAAAATTTGACTTTTTTCTTTGCCCCTCCACCCTTGAAATTTGGTGATGACACGTGGCATATGGTGGGTCCCATTGAAATCGCGGCTCCATTCTGCGCATTTTGACCTTTTTTGAATTTTGGAAATTTTTTACTTTTTGCCCCATGGGCCCGCACCTCCGCCTTTGCCCTTGACATGTGTCATCCTCTCTATCGCTAAAAATCCGTGGGCTTATTTCATGTTTTAACCCCTTTTTTCATTAAGGGAAAATTTTCAATTTTGCCTCCATGGGCCACGCCTCCGGTTCCTTCCTTGCCACATGTTGGTTCTGGTTCATCGTAGAGCCACACCTCAAATTTTCATTCTAAGTCTTTTTGCAAAAGGGAAAAATTTCCCTTTTTGCCTCACGCCGGCCCGCCGACTCCGCTCTGCCTTCGCCACGTGTCTCCCCGTGGCTCATTCGTGGCCTACGATTAATTTTTTTGCCTTAACTAATCTTGAACAAAGAAGGGAACAATTTCCCCTTTGCCCCCGCTGGCCCGCTCTATCCCTGCCCTGCCACGTGTCCATCTCTCTTCCATTGCGCCCCATGACCTTTCCACATATTTTTCCCTTTTCGCCAAAAAGGCAAAAATTCTTCTAAGTCCCCCATCACCCACTTTTCCCTTTTTGATTTTTAGGACACGTGTCCACCTGTGATTGGCTGCGGGGTTTCGGGCCAGTTTTGATTTTTAAAAATTTTACAAAATAAAAGTAAAAAATCTCCAAGGAAAACCGACTCCCCGCTTCTCCTCGGCCAATCAAAACATGCCACATAGGCAATTTGGAAAAAGTGGAGCCTTGGGCCCGAAAATGCCCCATTTGCCAAAAAGGCAAAAAATGATAAGTTATAACACTTCCCCACTTCTCCTCAGCTAATTAGATGCCGCCACGTACCCTCTGACTTCTCAGCAATAATTTGACGGCTAAAATACGCTCGTCTAGACCGTCAAAAACACAGAATTTTTCGCTTGTGCCTGTAATCCAATTTTTTTCACCAAGGATGGAAATTTTTTGAAATAGAATCAAGATGAAACATGATTCTGAGCATTTCTCAACCACGGGGATAGATTTTCAAAGGCATATAGGTATAAAACGATCATTTTTAAGCTTCCACATCGGGAAAATGGAAAAACAACATAGCCCACAGATTTGAAGAATTTAGGGCAAAAATTAGAGCAAACTTGAGTATTCTTTGCAAAATGGGGCATGTCAAATGATTTTCAAATGGATTAAGGCATGGGAACAGAGGCAAAAACTTCATTTTACCCATTAAAACTCGTAGAAAATGTTTCAGAAATGCATTGTGAAAAGAAAATTAGGGCAAAGGTGGTGTAAGATCAAAATGGACACCAACAGAACTCATTGTCAAGCCTTTAAATGAATACTCTTTTGTTCGTAGCATACATTGTTGCAACCACTCTTTTGTGAATTTTCGGAAGAATTTACTTCTATTTTTTTTTGGGGCGATATTCATAGGAAGCGGAGTTTTTGAGGTCATAAATGGATGAATTCCTCCGGAAGATGACTGGTGCGTCATAGTTTTGGATAAATGTTTCAAATTCTTTGTTTCTAAATTGATCTAGGTATAGTGTAGTTGTACTGGTCCATGTAAAGATTGATTGAAAAGATGCACATACAAATAATTATCAAAAGCTAACAAATATACAGTAATGAAATATTTGTTTGTTTATCTCGAATGATTTACCAAGCATAAGGAGAATTGTTTTTAAGAAACAACAATAACATAATGATCTTTTAATGTACTAGGAAATACAAGAGTAAATGTAGGACAATAAATTATCCCAAATACAATTTCAATTTAACTGTAAGTAACATTTGTTTGCATTTCTATACTTTGAGAAGGTCAAGTATATTTACATATTACATTTTTTAACATTGCGTAGGTTTTGTATGTTTGTACATTGTACGTAAGTGGTGATTTAGGCCTATTTGTTTATATAAATGGGAATAGAATTTCTCTATGAGGATTTGTTTTTCGGCCCGAATTGCAATAAATACTTGTTTTAGAATTTTTTGTGGTTTCCCTATCCATTTTTAAGTTAGTTGGATTGTGAAAATCAGTAGCTTCCTCGACAATGACTTCATTTTGGTAGTGGTCTTCTACACAATAAGATATTAGTTGATTCTTTATAGCTTATGGCATTTTCAGTATGAGTAGCTATTTCATAGAAGTTATCACTCTTGTTATGAAATATGAATGGTGTTCATTTTTAGAATACATGTATTTAGATAAACAAGATTTTGTATGTTCGATAGGGTTGTTTCTAAAGATCTTAGCAATTCTAATCGTCAATTGTTTTTCTTTGAGAAATAAAGTTCAATGTTTTTCCCTTAATGTATTCAATGTATGTGGAAGGTGTACGTAATAATCCAATCTCAACCCCTCGACTAGGGCATCCTATAATCCAGCCCCTTCAATCAAATCCTCTAATCCTCTCTCCTCTCCTATAATCCTCAATCTTCTCATCCTCTAATCCTCTCTCATCTACTAACTTTTTCCTCTCCACTTTTCAAGTAGTTACCCGACTCATTCCTTCCCCACCTAACCCCTCAATGGGGCATCATATCACCATCCTAACATCTTCTCTTGTGTTTATTTGAATAGTCATTGCTTCGCAATAACCCTTTAAATAGGGGCAAAATGTCGACATAATTAATTCTGATTAATTTGTCCCGCAAATATCCTAACATCATTATTATCTAATTAATCCCTTTCCTATAAAATACCACATATACCCTTTTTCTTCAAACCTTGGTGTATCATAATTGTATGTGTTAATAGTGGTTGCAGGTTTATATGCCAAGGCTAATATATTGGTACTTGGTCAGTAGTGTAGCCCAGATTATGACTTAATGTTTCTTTCCATATGTCGATGTCAATTGGAATATCACGAAATTGTTTGTATAGTAAGATCTATGTAAAGAAAAAATATGCATATGTGGTTCATTATATTGTGAGGGAAAACTCTAACAATTGCTTTTCATGATCTTTCATTCCATTTGTTTTTTTAGTGTGTATCATACGACCATGAATTTTTATGTTTTTTAAAATTTGTTGGCATCTAACCAGTGGTTCTTTTCATGTCTACATCAAAAAAATGTTGCTACTATTTTTGGTATTGTCTATTTGTGAGATATTTGGGTTTTTTTGTGTACGACAAGTGTTACAAAAGTATGACTACATACACATAAAGGTAATTTCAGTAGCATATGGCATGTTTGTTGTGCATCTAAATCTCGATCTAGGATTGTTTCTAGAAATAATTTATCGTATGCATTGATGATGGTGTTTTTAGTTGTTGTGTTCTATGCTTTCCTTATTAACATGTGATGGTATGTTTTTATATATTTACCTATAATAATATAATTTATTTATAAATCTATATAAAAACATTATTTCTAATTTTTAATATAGGGACTAAATACACAACAAGATCCTTTTCTTTCGAGATGAAAATGTATGTAATTGCGAGATTAAAAATATCCTAAGATCCCAACTAAATACTTTAATAGTAGAAGTCCCACAGTTTTCACATTAAGGCATTCATTAAAAAAACTAAGTGCAATATATATGGCCAATGCCAAATTGTTTATCATCCGCCCATTTTCATGGGCCTACAAGAAATATTGATTATACATAAAAACTCACCTAGATTTTTCGTTCGAGAAGATCCTCTCGATCAAAAAATAAATAATACCTACCATACTACCAATATATACCATAGCAATGTAACCCTCGTCCAAATCTTGGCCATGACACTGCCCCATTCTCAAGTGAAAGAATTTGTATACATACATAATTTGTAGATGCGGTATATATTATTATGATCATTATACTTTCCAGCCTTCCGCCAAATTTAAGAGATTAGCAGTGCCCAGAAAGAAATTTCCAGCAAAATCATCATTATTACGTGCTTACTTGTAACATTTCCATTATACTAAAAAGGTTTAAAATTGCATGCTGCTAAAATAGTATAAATCAAGTTGAAACAAAAAAATGCGAATATAATAGAAAAAAACCATATTATGTTATTTTTCATTTTCATTTTCTTTAAATTTTAGAGTGTTCTCCTCACGCTCACAAGCTATAAGATTTTTAACAACTAAAATGTTAGCATAATTTTCTATGGAATGAGCATTTTATGTTTTAGTGGAGCACAAAAATTGTTGTTAATTTCTATTACTATTGTAATTGAAAGAAGACAAGGACAACATGGTTGTAATCTCGCTAGGAATGAATGAGAGTAACAATGGTGGAAATGGGGAAATGGTCGCTTTTATATTATGTTTCAGAAAAATATTCAAACCGAAGTGATGTTTACACTGGTGGAGTGTCAAATCAACTATGAAGAATTTGCATTATTGATTCTATTTTTGTGTAGTCAAGTATGGACTCCTCATATGTGGCCATGGTCAAAGTCTTTCAAAGCTTATGTTTTTGTGTCAGTACTTATGGGAATGCAATAGGGTTTTCTTAATTAAAAATTTCTTTAAAATTGTGCTCTGGTCTAGTCATGAAAATGGTTACGGTTGATAACTTGTATAGTATTATTACCTACCACTGTAGCAATGGACTAATGTATTGTTGCTCCTCATAAGGTACTCTAGAAATACACTTCCAAATCTCCTCTTGACATGGGTGAAAATGAGAGACTGTGAAAAATTTGTAGTTTGAACTTTGCAATCCTAGGATGAGTCCTCTTATAGTTAGGTGTAATCAAATTATTAGTTTCTAACAAAACAATGATAGATTTTCAATGTTATGCCTCAGCAACACATAATTAAAAAATCGAACCAGTTAGCATCTATCAAAAAAATCCTGATAACGTGTTGTTATATTCATGAGCAAGTCGAATTACAAGTAATTTACTATCATTTGATATTATCTCACCGTACTTGAGTAAATTTGAAACATTGCGTATGAAATAAATTGTTACCTCATCTCGACAAGAACAAACATCCAAAAGTTGAGGTTGCATTTGAAATTGTTTCGAGGTGAGTGAAGTAAGAATTATTTATGTGGATTGTATATGCTATTGTATACGGCACCTATTCACCTATTGGACCAAAAATTTGAAACTATATCATTGTGACATTCTCATATAAGAAAATCATTCAAATTAAAAGAAATATTTATCTTTTTGTGAACTTCCTGATCAGAAAGGTGACTACAATTGTAGGAGTGTTCTTCAATGTTCAACATATAAGTCTTTTCAAACCAGGTGGATTTTGTTTGACCTAGTCTGTGAATGTGGTCAGTCTGCACTATTTCTTGCAATTTTCTTTCATGGCCATTATTTGAGTACCACTCACATGGAATGATACCTAAGATGCAACCTATTTTTCATTGTTACTGGTGGGAGTATTGAAGGTTTTTTCATTGCAACCTAACCTAGTTGAATTTTAATGCGCAATGTAAATATTTGTGTCATATTTATCTAATGCTCCCCAGTTTTCTATGCATTTTTCAACCTTAAATTGAATACATCTTTCACAAAGACTTGAAGAAAAGGAACGATAGGAATCTTGTACAGAAGCCTACCAAAATGCCATAAAACTTAGATGGACTTGTGTAGCTCTTGGGATGGTGTCATGAAAAGAAAGGTCTATTTCTCATTAGTGAATCTCTTCCATAGTGAATCGTGGATAAATATTTAGATGGGGAACAACAAAGGGGTCATCTCTAATGGGTTCAAAGGTACAATATAACCCATGACATAGTTTGTTCTCTAGTTCATTTTCATGAAGAATGTGGCTGCAAACACAAACAAACAACGGCTTATCTCTTTTTTATTTAATACATGATGAGTGGCATTGTTGCATTTGTTTTTACTCCACACCCACTCGACCAAAACATGAAAGGGAAAAAAAGACATTTTTAAAGATGAGTATGTAGTTGGTGTTCGTTATATTAGACTCCCAACTCTATTAATTATGCCTAAAGTATATATCCAACATTAATGACAAGGGCACCCTTAGCGGGTTAATATCTACCCATTTGGCATCATTGAGGACCTGGTAGCCCCATGTGTCGTCTTGCCCGAAAAAACGGGATGTAGTTGTTGTCCTAGTGTTTCCACACCCCTATTTCATGTTCTCGTAGTTCCCTTTAGATAACAAAGCACTTTCAAGTGTTTCGGCCGAATTGAAGTGCACCAAAACCTATTTTGCAGTCAAGGTGACGGACATCGACAACCATAATTTAACAAGAATAAAGAAATGGGTGTAATTTCTGCAAATGTTAGATCATCAATCTGGTTAAGTCAAGGGTGCTACACTCGCATCTTTTAACGGAAAAACTCAACGGACTATCTTAAATAAATTGCCATAACATCCATCTCCCATTGTAAAACTTCAATTTTATCTTTTTGAAACTCATTTTGACATAAAGTTGTTTCTGGTGCAACAATATCTATTAAAATATTTCTCTCAAGCATGCTACATTTGAAGTTGGCAGCTCCATTTTTTCAGAGTTTAAACATTTGGTGACAACATCGAACTTTTTGTGAAGCGAACGCAAATGATTTGCCAAATGGTCATTTTTTAATTTCAGGGAAGCACTAATGCCACGCAAGAAGTCAATTAAAGTTTGTGAAGCCTGAATAACTTCCATTGAATCGATCTTTTATTGAAAATAATTTTGATTTTTTTCAACTTCTCAAAGCTATGCCAGTGCCATCAGAATTAATATGTCAACCAGAAAGTAAATTGCAACTCTTCTACTGTGCATTTCCATCGTTTGACGAGGCGAGGATACCTGAAGTACACTCACTCTTTCTGTGGCGTTGTGGTCGGCAATATGGTCGAAACATGGACTCAAATCAATGACATGAATTGCCTCTGCCTCTGCTTCTTGTTTTAATAGAATTTCCTGTGTTCGCACCGGTAAAACAACAGCACATAAGAGAAAGAGGATATTCAAACAACATCTACTCTGCCCCTGCATCCGAGAATAAGCAGCGACATGGTACTTTCAAAACTACCAAAAATTTCCATTTCATGCGAGAGGTAACAGAAGAATGGAAGAATTTTCTCCGGCATACAACCCAGATCTCACGCTAACATAGTCATACAAATATTCATACTTCGATTTCGGCTTTTGAATCTGCACGCAGCTGGAGCCCGAAGAACATTGTATTTTGTTTGACATGATACAGCGACAGGTGGTCAGCAGATGACAGGCAGCTCTAAGCTGCACTGCGTCATCGTTAAGGTCCAACTGAACGGTAGACACGCCTTCGGCGTAATTAGAGTGAGGAAGCACAGCAGATTATTAAGCATATACCTCATTTTCAATCAATACATGCATTTCATAATAAGAACACATCTTCTTTGATGACACTGGATCCATTTGCAGTGAAGGACACAAAATAAGTTACCATTATCAGATAAAACAGAGAGACCTCAAACAGCACAGTACATATTTTAATAATGGCTCCCATTGTAGCAACTGGTGGCTTTATGTTCTACATTTTATAATATTGGTGAGATGGCTGCATTAACAATCACTTTCCAAATGGGTGTTTCTCATTTTCAACTTTTTCGATGGGGATATTCGAAACAGCAATGTAAAAAATTATTATATTAAGATAACCCAACTTCCCAAGTCATCTCAGTGACCAATCAGCTCTCATATTGGTATTACATTTTTGCGGACATTTTTCTCATAGATATAAACAACCCTGCTGGGAGATTTCCATACATTGTGGAAATCTCCACCTACTATATCTTGACAACGAGGACTCGTGTCATTTCATCAAAAAGGACTTTTAAGATATGTGGCACTGGTTGGTTGAGAAAGTATAAGAATGGGACTTGATTGAATGCTCTGTTTTTGGAATTTCTTTGGGGTTTAAAAGTCATGAAATCATTTTCTTGATTTCTTCTAGAGAAAGCTGATATAATTTAGATAAGAATGTATCTTTCAACTTGACATGGTAAATAATTTTACATATGATTGGTTGCATGACACATTAACAATCACTTTCCAAATGGATATCCGAAACAGCAATGTAAAAAATTATTATATTAAGATAACCCAACTTCCCAAGTCATCTCAGTGACCAATCAGCTCTCATATTGGTATTAAACTTTTTGCGGACATTTTTCTCATAGATATAAACAACCCTGCTGGGAAATTTCCATACATTGTGGAAATCTCCACCTACCATATCTTGACAATGAGGACTCGTGTCATTTCATCAAAAAGGACTTTTAAGATATGTGGTACTGGTTAGTTGAGAAAGTATGAGAATGGGCCCTAATTGAATGCTCTGTTTTTGGAATTTCTTTCGGGTTTAAAAGTTATGACATCATTTTCTTGATTTCTTCTAGAGAAAGCTGATATAATTTAGATGAGAATGTATCTTTCAACTTCACATGGCTTTGCATTCACTAAATAATTTTACATATGATTGGTTGCATGACACCCATGCGTACCTTTCTTATTTGTGTTTTCATTTTTTCAAGGTTGTTTACACAAACAGACAAATTGAAGAACAATATTACAGTACTTGACTACTCTTGTCATGGTTGATATAATGGCCAATCTCTCAATTAAAAAGAGGTGATAGGATGGTATGGATTAAATTCACAATGGTGAAAAGTAGAGTATAAATGTAAATGAGATTGGGAATAATTTAATTCATTAATAAATACTAAAATTTATTTATAAAAATAATATCAAATTTATAATATTTATGTTTTTTTGTAATACAATTGTTTTTAACCACAATTTTATATATTTTATGAATGATAATTATTTTGTAAATTATTATAAATTAATTTCAGATATTATATAAAGTTATATCAAATTAACAATAAAGTAATTGGGAAAAATATAAGGAAAGAATGGATTGGAACATTTTTACAAGTGGTTTTTATTGTATTTTTTTATTTATCTATTTTGGATTTTAATTTGTATAGTCGTCTCTTGTCTGGAAGTTTTCAATTTTCTTAGTCTAACAAGGAAATGTGTTTTCGTAAAAAGAACTTCTTATTCTCTATAGCAAAACTTGCAACACAACCAAATAGATGCCATATTTGTTTGCAGCTGTCCATATCGCCTTAAAAACAACCATACCACAAAAAGAGTGTAATCATTTAAGAAAATCAAATATAACACCTACCTAGACATTGTAAAGAATTTGAAATGTCAATTTTAAACAACTTTATTTTAATTTCAAAGCTTTTATAGGCAAATAACTAGATATCCAATATCTTTACTTAGAAGTGGATCTCATGACTTGTCATATGGATATACCAAGTGTACCTCAATTTACTATAAATTATTTTGTCATATAATATTAAAAAGTTTCCATTACCACATAGCTACACTCAAATCAAACCTTGTGAATAAACAAATTTCTAGAATCATTTACAAAGTTACCCGAGCACTTCACTATGATTTTATATCATAGTGCATATCTAAGATTTGTTTAATTCACACCAAAATAGACCATTGTAAATCCATCCGTATTTAACCCACACCAAAAAAACACTATTGTTATAATTCTTGATTCATAAGAAAGTCCATCTCTATTTTACTCACACCAAATAATACTATTGTTGTTATCACGATTCCGAAGCCCTCCCCCAATAAATTAAGTACCATCTATTCCAAAGGAACAAAAAGGATTGGAGGTACCTCATATTATGGCAAGAGGAAGATACTTCATCATCAATTTTGTTGATTTATGTTATTTGCAATGCTTGTTGATAGCTTGCTTTTTCCAAAATTTGAGTTTTCCAGGAAAGCACTTATTAATTGGAAATGTAACATATATTGGAGAGATAGGAAGATCTATCAAGAAAAGAAATGAGGAGCACAATGCATTTGTTCCTAAGGTAAACATTCTTGAGTGCAGATTAAGGATTCAGTGTAAATTGGAAAGTACCAAAGTGATCTGACCAGGGATGATTGTTGAAACATGAACAATTCTTCGACTTAGAATTTAAAGAATATTACTACTTAATCAAGAAATTAACGAAAAGTTTGGAACAACAAGTATGTGTTCGAGTTTATAATGGCTAATTAGTTCATTTTCTTCCTGGAATGGCAAGTTTGTGTGCTTGTAACTAGTTTTTATATAAGAAGCTCAAATTTTCAATCCAATGTAACAATGGGTCACTAGGTTTGACAAGAAACATTTATCTAGAATTTTTTTAGATGTATGATCTATAGATGCCACTTATGGGAAATGGAAGTTTAAAATATTTAATGTCCTTTGCATAAAATTTAGTCTTACCCTTGGTGGGCAAGTTTAAAAACCGGTGGAGAATTCAATCCTCACCATCAATCTGGCATTGGAGATTTCTCACTATTTGGTCTACCTGTGTGGAATCTAAAATTGCACATTTTTTTGTGGTGTGTTCATTACCAAGGCCTTCCACTTGGTTCACGTCTGGTGCATTTGAGAGTGTATGCCCCAAAATGTCCCTTATGTGGACATCGGAAACTATTTCACACCTATTCTCGGAACTGCAAAAGCCCAAAGGGCTTGGAATTGGATTCATTCTTTCTTCCTCCCTTTTCCCCTTAAGAATGCTTCTCTTGGCAACATGTGTTATTACAGACAATCCTTGAATGCCGCACAAATTTACCTAGATTTGGCATGCTTTCAGAGGGGAAATCTTATTCTAGTTATGGAAAGAAAGGAATTCTTGTTTATTTGCTAATGTTGAAGCTGATCAACAATTCTCTATTTATAACAAGTTTGTGGTTATCGCGAATGTCTTCTTGTAGATTTAAGTTCAAGGGAACAAAGTGGAGATTGAGGTGGAACACTGCACACACTTCTACGACACTGGCATGACGCCCTTTGCAATGTTGCTAGAGAACCTCTATCCCCTTTCCGCCACTTCCACCATGTGGCAATCTAGCAGGCGTCACGAGAGGTGGTGGCCGCAAAGCCGATATGGCCTCCTCAATAACCCTTAGTTTTCCACTTGATAAGAATAATTAGCCTATCATTTAAGATTTCTCAAGAAATATAGATTTATGATATCCAAGTACTAGTTTGATATCTACAACAATAATGAAATTATATTATCTAATTATCTAATTAATACTCCATCATGAGTTCTTTTATTGGGTAGCATTGTTATCACCTTTAGATGGCCATGAGTTGGTAAGAGAGAGAGTAGAGTATTAAGTATATAACTCATTATCTTCCTCCTGCTCCTTTCAATCCATATGTGTATTTCGGCGTTCGAGCAAATTTTGTTCAAGGATGGTGGATATTTGAATATCTAATTCCAATTCCGATTGCATTGAGGGAATAATTGTGGAATCCCAACTCCTCTTCTTCTATAACCACTTGTTGCTTCTCTTTGGGTGTCGAGTTTAAAAGAGGGTAATGGGCGAAAGAACTGCATAGAGGTTCTTAGAGCCACCATGAGCTGACATTATGGGGAAGAGGATAATAGGAAACTCGTGTAACATTATCGGAGAAAAGGGGAAGGGCAAGGCCTCTAAAGAGTGGATTGCATTCTTGAATCTAGCTCGATTCTCATGAATATATAGAGAGCTTTGGGAACCTTAGTCAAAATAAAATAGTTTTCTATTCGATTGGAATATGGTCCCACCAAAAAAATTCTACCAAAGTTGATGTAAACATCATGTCACATTTCGTTAAATGTTTTAACACGATTATCATAGTATAATAGATTTAGTGACTTAAATATACTAAACAAATGTAAAGGCAACATACACGAGGTTATTATGAGTAATTAAATTCAAAAATTATTTATGTAATAGGATGGTGTAATGCCTATGATGGATTAAAGGAAACCTGGATATAAAATCCATAGAAATGACATCCACTTGTCCTTAAGGATGTCACGAGGATATAAAAGTCCTCCAGATGACAATCCTTAGCCTCAACCCATTGCCATTCCAAAACATCTAGAAACAAACTTGTGTACTTCCTTACAAATTCTAGGCAAAAAATAAAACCTTTTCATCTCAGGCGTAATTTTAATGACTTTAGGGTGAGAAAAATGAGGAGCTTCATGGAATTCCCTCAAAATCACGAAGAAAATAAAAAAGAGCCCAAAATTAGCCCACCCACTAATTATGTCATCTCCACATCGCCGACACGTTTTTTGTCCTTCTATGCAAATACCACGCGAAAAATTTGGACATCAGTAAAACCAAATAATGACTGCACCAATCTTTTGTGTCCTCCATAACTTATGCCATTTTTAATTTTTTTTTGGCACAAGTATGACTATACTCCAATCAATTTTGAATTATTGGTTGTCTTGAAAACATGATTGGCTAATCTATAACAAGATTTCTAAGTACCTAATACACGACATATAGGAGCTATCAAGAATAAAACCTCTACCCAATTAAAAAATAAAATTTTAGACATTTATATTCTCACACTTTAATATTATAGATCAAACTTTACTTATGAAATATGTTTCTTAGAAATTTGATGAAAATTTTATCAAACATACGTATTAGTAATTTTCAAAAACAAAAATAGTTAGCATTTTTAATAACTTTAAAATTAAGAGATTATTTCAAATTTTGTGCAACCTTCTCAAAGGTCTTTAGATGGAATGACTTACCAATTCTATGCTTATTTAATATAAAATTCATTTGATATGGTATTTGAAGGCATATGAATGATGACGATGATAAATCTTATTAATTGAGAACCACATGATTTATAATGATTTATTTATAAATTTGATTGATTATTATAATAAATATTAAAAAATTGTTTAAAATAAATAAGAGAGTCAAAATATTATTAGTCCTTTAAGGAATTAACAATTGTATTATGGGGAGAGCTAATAACTTTTTTTTTTTTTTTTTGTTTTTTGTATTTTATTCTATTTTGTTGTTTAATATTTAAGTAATATTGAAACGTTATATATTTAAAAAAAATAAATTGAAATCTGAAGTACAAACTGGAGTCTTCTAGATATTTAGCAAATTAACTCTCTTAAAGAATATGAAATTGTTAATAGAGAAAACAATACAAATGTTGTATCACTTTGGAATACCATTTTCTTTAATAATCCCCACAAAAACTCTCTTAAATAATATGATTTACAACATAGAACTATTAGACTTTAAGTAGAACTATAAGATAGATACATTTTAATATTAAAAAATATTTCACAATTGAGTTTTATGTTTCTATGAATTTTTATTTCCATTTCATGAAAAAAATCAACTACAAAATCTAAAAGGTGAATTTCCTTTTATACATATTATTTTTATCATTGTTTTAATGTTGTCTTAACACATGCCTCACTTGACTCAAGTTTAATTTTATGTATATAATTATTAATCTATAAATTTTTAAAAGAGTGTATATGTGTAATCCACAAAGTAAATGGATAAGCCCATAGAAAATGTTGATTGCTTTACTAATTATATTGACAAGGAAAAGGGAGAGGGATTGTGGAAAATATAAAATTAAGGTGATACACTAATGATTTGACACACACATGTACCATTTGCATACCAAAATATATATAGTAAGATCCACACACATATGCACAAATTTAGGCTAATCTTCAAAATTAATTCAAAGGTTTAGGTGAAGGACAACATTATAGGGAAGAATTTCCACCCAACAAAGAAAAATCAATAACTTGATAAAAATGATGAATACTCAAAAAAACCCGGGAGAAGATATGAAATATAAAATTAAGGAAACAATGGAGCTTTTCTATTCATAAATATAGCAAGTACAAGCTTTAGGATTACAATTTAGTAAAGCAACAATATAGGGAGACAAGTGTGTATATCTCCTGATTTCTTCATTACAATTAGTCTTTAAAGATTGCTTCCATCTATTCTAGACCTCTATTCTAGACCTTTGTTGTGCATGCAAGGATAAAATATTATTTTATACACCCCCTTTACTACCCGTTTACCATGCAAGTGTCATGAAATAATAATAAAAATAACCTTTAAGGTTGCTACGTTGAAATTTATGCATGTTGCGTTGATTTTAGCATGCAAAAGGTGTTTTCTACATGGAAGAAATGCAAAGGTGTTTAAAATCAAACAAAAACTTCCAAAATAGGCTCCTTGACTACCCTGCATTGAATCTAACATGCAAGTGTGGTTAAAAACAAGCACAAACTGCCCCTTTGACCTGTTTTGTCTTTATATGCTTTTACCTTTTTGGACTCTTGTGCTTTTCCTTTTTAGGACTCTTGTACTTTTTCCTTTTGGCCTATTGTACTTGCTACATTGAAATTAGCTTGCAAAAGGTGTTGAAACAATTTTGAGTTGTCCTTTGAATGCATCATGGGATCTTAACATGCAAGAGAGTAGAATACCATTAAATTTTCCCCTTCATTCTTTAACTTTGGTGTCAATCCTTGAGTGAATAACATGCAATGAATATAGGCCACAAACCTCAATGGATGGCATCACTTTTGCTATCTTTAGCAGCCCTTTTATTTGACTATCTCTAGCCATAGGTTTAACTATTTTAAAAAACCACTTACTCTTATTTTTAGCATAAAAACCAATTGTTTTAGTGTTAATTTTAACATCTCTCACTAACCTTCCTTGGCTCCACCTTTATGCCATAATTAGTTGCTCTTTTCTATGACTTCCTTCGCTATTTTTAACACTCCTTTCCATCTTGGTTGCTTAGCTTTTGTGCATGCACTTGCACTCTATTTTGGAAACCTATTATTTTTAGTGAATGCTAAAAATAGCAATTATTTGTCAATTACCCAATTTCCATTTTGAACACATTATTTTATTTTTAACGACTACTAAAAGTAGCAAACACTAAAAATAACCATTTGGCCTAAAAATGTCCTTGTTTGTTCTTGCATGGAAAAATATGGTAACATTTTGGTGACATCACGGGATTGTTTGCATGTTAAACAAGAGATTATTAGCCTTCTACATCCATTAGGCCATTGAGTCACATATTCTATCAATAACTTGCATTCTCTGAACAAAAAACTTAATTATATTCTTCAACAAAAGGAAAACATGTGCATGCAAGCACTTCTTGGAAAGAAAACTAGAAAAATAATGTGCATGCAAGCACTTATTGAATTGAAATCCTAAACTACCCTACTCTAACTAGACAAAAAAGGAAAGCTAAACAAAACCACAAACTAGTTGAGAGAAATAACTCCCTTTCCTTAGAAAGTGGGGCCATGAGATCAATTTTGCAACTAGATCGCATGGTATGAGTGCAGACATGGCGTGCACTATTGATTTGCCCAAAATATCAGCCCATAAATGAATAAACACCTCTGTAGGATTTGAATTCTATCTTTGTAGATGTTGAGGCTGATTTTTGACAACTTGAAGCTCTTTCTTATGCTCTGAAATGAGCACAACTGATGGCAACTTTGTTTTTGGCTCTAAAATAGTCAAATACCTGATTGGACATGGTCTTTGCATAACTCATAAAATGATATTCTTGATCTTTCCCTCTTCTTTCTGTGTAATTTCATCATTTGGAGTACTTGAGGCACCTTCCTGATCATATCGGATACTCGAGACTGATCTGAAACATTTGCTACCTCATCTTTTGCAAACAACTTCATATTTGATTCTTTTTCAAGCTCAAAGAAATATTTAACTACAAGAGACTCTTCATGGAAGAAGATAGATGATGGAGGTTTAATACTTACAATTTCAATTGGCTTTTCTTCATCATCAGATCTTTCTAATTCTGATAAAACTTCATCCCCTGAAAGATGGTCTGATATTGATATAGGATCAAGATTGTTGATTTCATCCTTAGAAAAACTCACATGCTCCTTCAAAATATTATCTTTACATTGTATCTCAAAAGACCTGAGAAAACTGTCTAACTTTTGCATGTTGGTCATATTCCTCCTGTTGATCTATAACTTCAACTACTTTCATGCACTCCTTCTCTATGATATGATTAACCAACTGTGGAATCTATATGTTCTCAAATTGTAAGCTTCATTTTGTTAGATTTGGTCCATTCCATAATGGACTTGGGAATATGCGGGAAGGGGTGGGTTGGGTTACTAACTGATTTTGCAATGGTTGAGATGATTGGAAAGGGATAAGATCCCATGGAGGAGAAGCTTTAAGAAAGCTAGGAATTTGGGATTGAGAATGAGTGGGTTGGGAAATAGGAATGGGAGGGCTGTGACAAGGTTTCTCAACACTATATTGGTAAGCTTCCAATTCTTTATTCCACTTTGATATTTGTGGTATCAATTCAAACACAAACTCTATCTTCTCTTAAGGGCTATACCAGCTTGGTATAGGACCAACCCAAGGGTAGGGTATCCTGAATCCAAGCTTTGTTGCTTTGATAGTGCTTGTTGCTCTCATCTATACCATCTTCAAATCCAAGTGTAGTACCTGCATCTGCAAATCATCATTAGGTATGGAATTGATTCCATAATCTACATATACCTTCTCTTGAAAAGCACCATGATTAGGATAATCATACAAATTATTTGGATCATGGGCATATTCATTGTGATAGGGCTTATAGTACTGATCTGGAGGAATATTTTGAGGAAAACGAGGTGGAGGGGAGTAATAATTCTCTTGAAACTAGGAATTCCCATGAGGAATTAAAGTTTAACTCTAGCAAGATCTCTTTATAAATATTGTTTGGTCACAATTTTATGAAACCCTTTCATAGACATGATATTGCATTACAATTAGAGTGAGGAAGCACAGCAGATTATTGAGCATATACCTCATTTTCAATCAATACATGCATTTCATAATAAGAACACATTTTCTTTGATGACACTGGATCCATTTGCGGTGAGGGACACGAGAATAAGTTACCATTATCGGATAAAACAAAGAGACCTCAAACAACACAAGGTACATATTTTAATAATGGCTCCCATTGTAGCAACCGATGGCTTTATGTTCTACATTTTATAATATTGGTGAGATGGCTACATTAACAATCACTTTCCAAATGGGTGTTTGTCATTTTCAACTTTTTCGATGGGGATATCCGAAACAACAATGTAAAAATTATTATATTAAGATAACCCAACTTCCCAAGTCATCTCGGTGACCAATCAGCTCTCATATTGGTATTAAACTTTTTGTGTACATTTTTCTCATAGATATAAAGAACCTTCTGCTGGGAGATTTCCATACATTGTGGAAATCTCCACCTACCGTATCTTGACAACGAGGACTCGTGTCATTTCATCAAAAAGGACTTTTAAGATATGTGATGTCGGTTATTCAAGAAAGTATGAGAATGGGCCTTGATTGAATGCTCTGTTTTTTTGAATATCTTTCGGGTTTAAAAGTTATGACATCATTTTCTTGATTTCTTCTAGAGAAAGTTGATATAATTTAGATGAGAATGTATCTTTCAACTTCACATGGCTTTGCATTCACTAAATAATTTTACATATGATTGGTTGCATGACACCCATGCGTACCTTTCTTATTTGTGTTTTCATTATTTCAAGGTTGTTTACTCAAACAGAGACAAATTGAAGAAACAGATATTACGATTGCTTGACTACTCTTGTCATGGTTGATATAATGGCCAATCTCTCGCTAAAAAAAAGGTGATAGGATAGTATGGGTTAAATTCACAATGGTGAAAAGTAGAGTATAAATGTAAATGAGATTGGCAATAATTTTTTTATTAATATATATTACACTTTATTTATAAAAATAACTAATAAAAATAATATCAAATTTATATTAGTTATGTTTTTACGTAATACAATTGTTTTTAACCACAACTTTATATTTGTTATGAATGATAATTATTTTGTAAATTATTATAAATTTATTTCAGATATTATATAAAGTTATATAAAATTAACAATAAAGTAATTGGGAAAATATATAAGGAAAGAATTCATTGGAACTTTTTTATGGCAAGAGGCGATACTTCATCATCAATTCATTTTAGATTTATGTTATTTGCAATGCTTGTTGATAGCTAGCTTTTTCAAAATTTGGGTTTTCGAAAGCACTTATTAATTGGAAATGTTACATATATTGGCGAGACATGCGAGATCTATCAAGAAATGAAATGAGGAGCACAATGCATTTGTTCCGAGGCAAACAATACTAAGTCAGCTGATTAAGGATGTAGTGTAAATTAGAAAGTACCAAAATGATTTGACCAGGGATGATTGCTGAAACATGAACAATTCTTCACTTAGAATTTAAAGAATATTACTACTTAATCAAGAAATTAATGGCAAGTATGTGTTCTGGAGTTTATAATGGCTAATTAATTCATTTTCTTCCTGGAACGGCAAGTTTGTGTGCTTGTAACTAGTTTTTATATAAGAAGCTCAAATTTTCAATCCAATGTAACAATGGGTCACTAGGTTTGACAAGAAATGTTTATCTAGAATTTTGTTAGATGTATGATCTATATATGCCACTTATGGGCGATGGAAGTTTAAAATATTTAATGTCCTTTCCATAAAATTTAGTCTTACCCTTGGTGGGCAAGCTTTAAAATCCGGTGAGGAATTCGATCCTCATCATCAATCTGGAAAGGATTTCTCACTGTTTGGTCTTGCATGTGTGGATTCTAATATTACACATTTTTTGTGGTGTGTTCTTCACCAAGGCCTTCCACTTGGTTCATGTCTGTGCATTTGAGAGTGTTTGCCCCAAATGTTCCTTCTATCGACATTTGGAAACTTTTTCACACCTATTTGGTACTTCCAAAGCCCAAAGGACTTGGAATTGAATTCAATCTTTCTTCCTCCCTTTTGACCTAGAATGGTTCTCTTGGCAACATGTGCTATTACAAGACAATCCTTGAGTGCCACACAAATTTACCTAGATTTTACATGCTTTGAAATGGGAAATCTTGTAACAACCCAAAAATACCAACACATACAACACAGTGAAATACAGGATAACTTTTTTTTTTTTTTTTGACTTGCTTGACACATAACACGACGCAACATGTCGTCACCAAGGATACAACTAACACTGTGAACAACTTGATACAAGGATGGCCATAAAGGCAGCATGGAGACGTTCACACCTATCAAGGACAATACATACTTTTTTTTCTTCTTTTGACAAGACAACATGGAAGTCCAACCACATGACACACTTACATTTAGGGCATCCCATGAGGAAATTCTTATTAAATTTTCTTGTTTACTAAAATGTCTCTTAATTCTTAACTTACGTTCTTATAAAATTTCATGTAATGATTCACACAATTCTTTTCACAAGGAGAACTTGTCTTTTCAACTATTGACTAAATAGCTTAAGGCCAAGCTTTCTAAACTAGGATCATCAATTTTATGTCCAAGGCTTTTTTATTCATTTGATTTTAGAACATTTTCCATTTCTTACAAGGTTAATTAAACTTACTCAAGTCACTAACACATGTTCCACACCTCTATTACACATGTGTGACGGCATAAGCTCCGATTGAGTGGAAAGTACCGCTTAGGTTTCATAACAATAGCCTTCTTGTTTAAGGATCAAATGTTGACCTTGCTTAAGAAATATCACCATGAATCAAGGCAAGGGTTAACAGAACAGGACAACAGAATTTAGCTTCAGGGTCACATGGTTTACTATCCGTCTTTTATTGAGGTTAAGAGTTTATCAAGATTGGTTAAATGTTCCGTCTAGACTTTACTTAATTAAGTCAGCGCAAAGGAAAACATTCCAAACGATAGAGAGAGATTTAAGGTTTAATTAATCAATTTCCCTCCTACTTATTAAATCCTATCATCTTCTAAAATCTAACCATTGCTTTCACCATGAGATCATTTAAGGTTTCACCATAAAAGGATAATGTTTATTAGTTTAGCTCGGGGAAAAACAAGTAATCATATTTTGTTACAAAAGATAGATTCCTCTTGATTGTTCCAGGTCTCAAAAGCTATCAAGTAGATCACATCTACATTAATATATTCATATATATAAATTTTAGTTTAACTTTTATAAGGACTATCCAGTTCACTTTATAGTGCTTACAAACTCATTACTACTATGTCTTAGAAGGATTTACAACTCAACATTTTAACTCAAGAGCAAAGTTTGACAGTTACAACAACAATACTCTACAATACATTTACTAAGGCACTGACCCTTCTTCTAAAATTTTTCCACTAGATGTTATCAATAGTTTAACCATAAAAGACAACGTCTGAAGCACCAAAGTGGATATCATCTATGCAACTACAACAGCCACTTCTTTCATACTTGAGCTCGGAAAAACAACCTGCAAAAACATGTTAGCTTTTGTCAGTTCAAAAGAACTGGCATGAGCATGCATTCCCTTTTCCTAGATATTTCATCAAAATTAATTGAATGACTAGTGCATGATTTCCATTCCAAGGCATAAGCAAAAGTAATTTGTATGAATGTAAACAAAATAGATATCTAGTTAACAAAAGGCACACTGCAGAACATATGAAAGCCAAAATTGTGCATTTTCTATCCAAGGTTACCCTTACACCATACATTCTAAATTATAACAAATTTCCCACATAATACACCTTTTTATTTTCCTTAAGTAAGATAGCGATAGCAGCTTCACATTCACAAAACAGAATAAAGGAATCGTACAACAACCATCCGATATGGAAATAGTAAATTCTCCTGATAATGTAAAAAAAAAAGGTAACAAGATTTATTATTCCGAACCTCCCTACTCAGAGCAAGAGTGCCACACAAGTCCACTAAAACCCATACAGCCTATGGGGGCTATGGCCACTCAAGGACCCAATTCAAAGATCATGTAAAAAGGAAAGCATTGCACATGCGTACACCTTAAAGTATGTAGCTGACATTTTTGATTGTTATACCCAATATTTATTTATATATTCAAGGTTAAACAACATCCACGTATGATAAGTTGAAACTTTGAAAGCACTCTTAAGCAACAAGTGCCAACTCCGCACATCCCTCAACGAAAAACCCTTCATTCCCAACATAATAAAATATTTCAATGTTATACACTATTAACTTACTTACTGATATAACGAAGAAAGGTCTCAAAAAAAACATTGTTGCTTGGGGGTAAATGTAATTTACCTCTCACAGGTCCCCAAAAGCATCTCAAGCCTCAGACTTAGTTCCATGTTCACCACATCCGACATATACTTCATTGTTTGTTGCTCGGAAGGGGTAAAACACTGTTCATGCACTCACTACCATGGGGGCGTCCGACAAGGAAGGGATTTTCTTATAATAATAAAAAGAATTAAGCAAACTTACACAGTTACGTCGGGCGCATAGGATATCCCATGTACAAAACGAGAGCCCCTTGAATACTTTAAGTATTTTCTCCAAAGGTTCAAGTAAGGTTTTCCTTATAACAAACCCTCAAATTTTCCACCACAAAGAAGTCGGTGGACCTTTCGTAAGACCAGTTAGGGAGATAATACAAATGTAGGACTGACGAGGATATCCCTTGGTCAGGGTACTAAAATTTTTAAGGTCATCATAAGCTAGGTAAGCAAGTTAGATTTGGCCAAAACATGTTTTCCTAAGACGGCGTCGAAAACCCACTATCAAGTCATAGCCAGTCACATCCGACAAGCATAATACACAGTTCGTTAAAGCTTCTAAAAGGAAAAAGAAATTTACAATGTTCCAACCTTGTAGTCGACCTCCCAGGGATGAAATTGGGATGAGATTATACCAAATTAGATTGCTAAAAAGAAAAGGATGAGCAAGGGTCTCTCTAGTATCATTTCCAATACGAATTAATATTAGACCGTGATAACATCAAAAGGGCAATAAATACACTTCTTCTCCAGAGGTAAATAGTTTTATTCATTTATCACCTGCTCTCCTCTATAACCATAGGGATACATAAAGGAGGTAAAAAGCAAATCACATTTTTTTTTGTTTTCTAAAGAGGACAGAACTTAAACAAACAACTCCTCATTGCCATGCTGAGGAAGGTCCAAAACCAGGTCGCAGAAGGAAAGAAAACTGCTCCTACAGGCATAACACAGACGTATCTAATAAGACCCCTCACACATCTAGTAAAGGCAAGAAAATACACTTTTTGCGGGGGAAGGCGTGCAAAAGCCACACAACATTTCAAATGATAAAATCTCACGCAGAGCTTATCTCAAACCAACACAACACACAATTACCAGGAGAACAAGCAATAATCATGCATTTAATATAAAAGAAATAGCTGGAAAAAAAAGGAAAAAAGCAGCTCATGCCTGTTCCTCCTGATTCAACATCGCCCCTCCTGCCTCTTCCATTGCTTTGGATGAAAACTTGAGCTTTTAAATCGGCGGCAAGCTTCACGCCAGAGGGTAACTCGTGCCAGGACGAAGCATTTGAGCTCGTCTCGGCAAAGCTCATTTGACGTCCTTGACACTTGCTTGCTCTCTGGAAATGTAAGCTACCACGAAGCCCATGGTAACAGATGCAAATCATGCTCCTGCAGCCTTTATGACCGAATACCAATCTGCTAGATGATGATGCCATTGGTGTGCAATCAAGAATGAGTCTAACTTTTTTTTTTTTCGTTTTGAGAAGCATCGAAAGTCTCACTTACAAAATCCAATGAGAAAGTGTCCTTCTCATTTCCTACATTATTGTTCAAATTTGATAGTCTAAGCAAAGCCTGGTGATGCCAAACCACCTCTGAATTAGGCGATTCCAAGTGACAAGAATACATTCGATCCGGTGCTTGTATAGAATCATTCCAAACATACATCTCTAACGTGGTAATATTTTTCAAAAAAAAAAACATTGCAAAAAGCCATGTTACAGATACAATCAGTAAATAATGACGAGAATGTCTTCTTGAGTATGACTTCCTTAAAAGTCTGCTTCTATCGCTGCATGTTCCATATTTCTTAATGGAAAACGAAAAAGAGTTCTGATAGGAATTCCTCATATCACGATCAAAAGCACAATATGAGGAGAATTGATATTTATACATTGAAGGAGGCTGTAGAGCCGACATAATCCATATGCTTCACAGGGTTGGGCTGAAACATTTGGAAGATATTTTCCCGGTGAGTCAAAAAAATAACACATATTTTCCACTCACAAAGGATGGCAAATCATCCGAAATGATACACGAATTAAACACAACCCCAAAGCGGCCGGTCTTCCAAGCTTGCCCGCATTTGTTTTTTTTTACCGTCCCCCAATCCTCGAAATAGAGGATACCTAGAAGCAAACAAGAAACCCAACTGTAGAAAATGGGTGAACTGAGAAGAGGCACAGAAGCATTACCCAGCCTCAAGATTTGATCGAGCTTCTTCCATTGTTAAATTCACCACCTGGACAGAAGCGACTTTCCAAAAAGAAAAGGCAAGACAGCTCAACTAAAACTTTACCTCGTTCTTCTACTACAGCTGCAAGATTTTGCAACCACTGATCACGACTGTGGTCGCGTGCAACCAGAACATCAGGATCAACACCAACGGTTCCTTGGGCTCACCCTGCAGCAGCTGTCGCACTTAGCTCTCTCTGGGCCACTGATTTTCTGGGATACGTTTACTTCTCTACCCTGTAGCTGCTGCATAAAGCCAAGCACTTCCTCACGGCACTTTCCTAGGAGGATTTCGGTTCTACGCTCCACTGAAACTGCCTGCACAGCACGATTTTGAGGATCCAAACCCACTCACGCAACATCAGGGTGACAGACCTTCATTTCACCATCAATGAATCCACTGTCCAGAACACGCTGAAGCAATTCATCTGTTTCAGCATTTGATGGAGCGCAACAAGCATTCGTGGTTTTGGGCAGAAACAACAGGTAGACCACGTGACAGCAGATGGCAAGTCAACATTTTCATAAATGGGCAGGTAGGAGACAAACACACGGAAGATAAAAATATGATCCTTTTTGAAAGCTACGCGGCCAGCAAGGAGGAAGGCATACGGTGGGTGGTTAGAAAACAATTAGTTTCATTAATCCCCACCAACATATGCCAAACAAGGCACCAAATAAAATAAAAAAGGAATATGGCAGGAGGCCATACACTCTACCACGCACCCCTCTTGCTAGAAAACAAGGAAATAAAGAGTCCAAGGACAACAATGTAGCCCACGTCTCCTCATGTCTAGCCTGTCGCATCCATAATCCAACGTGGGAGGAAAGGCAATGGACGCAACAATAAGTGCACCCTGGAATTAAGAATTGCAATGAGGCATGCGTGTGGGATCAGACAGTCAAGGTGGGAGTCGACAAACAAATCAAAAGGATAGTTTAACGATAACAGAGGATGATATCGATAACAATCGATATAAAGAAGGTAATAATAAAATACAATCGTTGATCGATAATACAATCATAATGTCATTATTATTATTATTATCATTATTATCATTTTACAGCTTGTGAAATAATTATCAATTATAGTCATAATGGTCAACAATCGAGGTCGACGAAGGCACAACGACACTCCATGCTTAGCACTCGATCGCCACAGGATGAATAGGTGTAATGTAGAACAGGGCATTACATTCTCCTCCCCTTAAGAAAGCATCGTCCTCGATGTGACATTACACGGAGGAAAGTAAATGGTTCGCAACCAAGAACAGGTAAAGGAGAAAGTACACCCTATGGTTTAAAATTTTAGTTGATTAAAGCACGGTCACAAGGTAGCCTTAGGAACATTTGGTAGAATTTTTAACTTTCAATGTTCTGTGAAGATTGGCAGTTCTTTCTTGTTCATCATTTCATTAGTCTCTTTCCATTATCATTATTTCTAGTTTTAGTCTCTTTTAAAAAATATCATCATTGAAGAGTTTTGATTTATTCCTTATTGTGGGTGCCCAACATGAGCTGCTAACACAACACCCTATCAGGTTCACAAGACCCTACAGATTCACAAGTACACAAGTATATACTTCAAGATTGTATTACACCACAAAAGGTTACACAATTACGGAATAGAATAGGCACACTCCACATAACATAGTACTCGTCACACATCAATGACTGACATACAAAATACTCAAACAAAAGAGTATTACAATCCACCAGACATTCCCTCAATTTGCATCAGTGAAAAACTCACATAACACCAAACCATGCTACAGGTACATAGTGTCCACAAGGAAATCAATGACATAACCACAACATCACAACAC
This sequence comes from Taxus wallichiana var. yunnanensis, assembly GCA_018340775.1. NCBI lineage: Eukaryota > Viridiplantae > Streptophyta > Pinopsida > Cupressales > Taxaceae > Taxus > Taxus wallichiana. The sequence continues at coordinate 618,830,905 of CM031243.1, forward strand.
ATATCCATCTGACATGAGTAACACATACATCAAAAGACCACTACCAAACAGCACAATAACTCAACATATATCCTGAAACATCAACCATACAGACAAATATCATAAGCCTCCCTCAAACTCTTATGCCTCCCTCAAGTCTCTTATGCCTCCCTCAAACTCTTATGCCTCCCTCAAACTCTTATGCCTCCCTCAATTCTCTTATGCCTCCCTCAAACTCTTATGCCTCCCTCAAGTCTCTTATGCCTCCCTCAAGGAGGCCGGTTAACCCTATGGTCCAAGACACATAGAGTCCGAACACTCCTAACCCAAGTGACATAATAACGCGTGGTTCAACAACCCGCTAGTTATCTGTACTCCTTGGGGCGTACCCCTATACAACGAAGCGGGTCCATAGGTTAGACCATTACATGGTGCATCCTATGACCCTATTCCACACATCACGACAATAGAACCAGCACAACAATCCAATCAAAGTGCCAAAGTGGCAAAGTATAAGCCTTGGGCAAGGCGGTAAGAATTCCAAATTTTAAAAGAAGACCCCAAATCAAGCTAAAATAAATGGCCAAATAGCCAAAGTTAGTATCAAAATCCCCATGTTAGTGCCACAAACCAAGGAAATGCCCAAAATTTTAAAGCATTGCAATCAAGAAAAGTTGCTGGTCCTTACAAAATAAGGTAAAAAGCTCAATTTACGAATAAAATCAACTTATAATAATGTCACATTACGATAACTGTGTGGCCTTATCTAGCCACCAAAGGGTACTCAACGAGTTCTAGCACTTTCGGAACATCGAGCCTCAGCTCGTAAAATACATATCAATAATACAACTATCATCACCTCCATCTGAATCATCCACCTGCCACCACTTCGACAATGCTAAACATAGTCATAGATACACTAAGGTTGCATACATACAACCACATAGGAGAGAGGAAAGAATCACATGTTATCTACTAAACTGAGTTTTGACTCAAGTTATTGACCCATGGTACACCATTCCTCACTCTCAACATACACTTCTACCGATTTCCTCAGGATGGGTTAGCGTAAGGTTCACAACATAACATACAACAACATCACTAACATAACGGTGGCACACACATAACTACCATAACGTCTCACGTATGGTATGTATACAGGGTAGATCACAATCATACATCCACAGGGCATAATACATCACTTTACCACATTCTGCACCCAAAGCGCAATCACCATACGATAGGGTTCATACACTCACCGTATGACCCCAAATCACAACATGAAGCATTACATATTTTCACAGTCATACATACGATGAACATAGTACATCACAACATAACATCCATTGCTACATAACAAGGTGGTACACCCACATTGCTTCAAAACATGGTAAAAACATCATGATACAACTCATCTTTTTTAACATCAATCTAGTCATACAACACATTGATACACCTACATATCACAATATGTCACAATGCTCTAACACTATGTCATCCACTATATAATTCTTTTCACACGCCACAAACAGTAATTCACACGTGAAATCTTCATAGAATCCACAAGAAGGAGAGAGAATACTCCCATCCCCATCATATCAACATGATTACAAACATGCACAAGGTGACATACACATCATGTGCATTCACAATATCACAATTACGATAATAATCACATCACGCTTGAAGCACATTACTCTTCCAATATCTACCGCCATCATGCAACATCATCATCATCATGCAGTATCATCATGTAACGCCACCACCACCATGTAACATCATCATACAACACCAATCTGGCCCATAGGTTCGAGAGCATGAACCTATGCTCTGATACCAAAATGTAACAACCCAAAAATACCAACACATACAACACAGTGAAATACAAGATAACTTTTTTATTTTGACTTGCTTGACACATAACACGACGCAACATTTCGTCACCAAGGATACAACTAACACTGTGAACAACTTGATACAAGGATGGCCATAAAGGCAAAGACGAGACATTCACACCTATCAAGGACAATACATACATTTTTTTTTCTTCTTTTTGACAAGACAACATGGAAGTCCAACCACATGACACACTTACATTTAGGGCATCCCATGAGGAAATTCTTATTAAATTTTCTTGTTTACTAAAATTTCCTTAATTCTTAACTTACGTTCTTATAAAATTTCATGTAATGATTCACACAATTCTTTTCACAAGGGAGAACTTCGTCTTTTCAACTATTGACTAAATAGCTTAAGGCCAAGCTTTCTAAACTAGGATCATCAATTTTATGTCCAAGGCTTTTTTTTTATTCATTTGATTTTAGAACATTTTCCATTTCTTACAAGGTTAATTAAACTTACTCAAGTCACTAACACATGTTCCACACCTCTATTGCACAGGTGAAGGCATAAGCTCCGATTGAGTGGAAAGTACCGCTTAGGGTTCATAACAATAGCCTTCTTGTTTAAGGATCAAATGTTGACCTTGCTTAAGAAATATCACCATGAATCAAGGCAAGGGTTAACAGAACAGGACAACAAAATTTAGCTTCAGGGTCACATGGTTTACTATCCATCTTTTATTGAGGTTAAGAGTTTATCAAGATTGGTTAAATGTTCCATCTAGACTTTACTTAATTAAGTCTGACAAAGGAAAACATTCCAAATGATAGAGAGAGATTTAAGGTTTAATTAATCAATTTCCCTCCTACTTATTAAATCCTATCATCTTCTAAAATCTAACCATTGCTTTCACCATGAGATCATTTAAGGTTTCACCATAAAAGGATAATGTTTATTAGTTTAGCTTGGGGGAAAAACAAGTAATCATATTTTGTTACAAAAGATAGATTCCTCTTGATTGTTCCAGGTCTTCAAAAGCTATCAAGTAGATCACATCCACATTAATATATTCATATATATAAATTTTAGTTTAACTTTTATAAGGACTATCCAGTTCACTTTATAGTGCTTACTAACTCATTACTACTATGTCTTAGAAGGATTTACAACTCAACATTTTAACTCAAGAGCAAAGTTTGACAGTTACAACAACAATACTCTACAATACATTTACTAAGGCACTGACCCTTCTTCTAAAATTTTTCCACTAGATGTTATCAATAGTTTAACCATAAAAGACAACGTACAAGCACCAAAGTGGATATCATCTATGCAACTACAACAGCCACTTCTTTCATACTTGAGCTCGGAAAAACAACCTGCAAAAACATGTTAGCTTTTGTCAGTTCAAAAGAACTGGCATGAGCATGCATTCCCTTTTCCTAGATATTTCATCAAAATTAATTGAATGACTAGTGCATGATTTCCATTCCAAGGCATAAGCAAAAGTAATTTGTATGAATGTAAACAAAATAGATATCTAGTTAACAAAAGGCACACTGCAGGACATATGAAAGCCAAAATTGTGCATTTTCTATCCAAGGTTACCCTTACACCATACATTCTAAATTATAACAAATTTCCCACATAATACACCTTTTTATTTTCCTTAAGTAAGATAGCGATAGCAGCTTCACATTCACAAAACAGAATAAAGGAATCGTACAACAACCACCCGATATGGAATAGTAAATTCTCCTGATAATGTCAAAAAAAGGTAACAAGTTTTATTATTCGAACATCCCTACTCAGACCAAGAGTGCCACACAAGTCCACTAAAACTCATACAGCCTATGGGGGGGTATGGCCACTCAAGGACCCAATTCAAAGATCATGTAAAAAGGAATGCATTGCACATGCGTACACCTTAAAGAATGTAGCTGACGTTTTTGATTGTTATACCCAATATTTATTTATATATTCAAGGTTAAACAACGTCCACGTATGATAAGTTGCAACTTTGAAAGCACTCTTAAGCCTCAACCGCCAACTCGCACATCCCTCAACGAAAAACCCTTCATTCCCAACATAATAAAATATTTCAATGTTATACACTATTAACTTACTGATAAAATGAAGAAAGGTATAAAAAAACATTGTTTCTTGGGGGTAAATGTAATTTACCTCTCACGAGTCCCAAAAGCATCTCAAGCCCAGACTTAGTTCCATGTTCACCACATCCGACATATACTTCATTGTTTGTTGCTCATAAGGGGTAAAACACTGTTCATATACTCACTACCATGGGGCATCCGACAAGGAAGGGCTTTTCTTAAAATAATAAAAAGAAATAAGCAAACTTACACAGTTACGTCGGGCACATAGGATATCCCATGTACAAAACGAGGGCCCCTTGAATACTTTAAGTATTTTCTCCAAAGGTTCGAGTAAGGTTTTTCTTATAACAAACCCTCAAATTTTCCACCACAAAGAAGTCGGTGGACCTTTCGTAAGACCGATTAGGGAGATAATACAAATGTAGGATTGACGAGGATATCCCTTGGTCAGGGTACTAAAATTTTTAAGGTCATCATAAGCTAGGTAAGCAAGTTAGATTTGGCCAAAACATATTTGCCTAAGACAGGCGTCGAAAACCCACTATCAAGTCATAACCAATCACATCCGACAAGCATAATACACGCTTCGTTAAAGCTTCTAAAAGGAAAAAGAAATTTATAATGTTCCAACCTTGTAGTCGACCTCCTAGGGATGAAATTGGGATGAAATTGTACCAAATTAGATTGCTAAAAAGAAAAGGATGAGCAAGGGTCTCTCTAGTATCATTTCCAATACGAATTAAGATTAGACCGTGATAACATCAAAAGGACAATAAATACACTTCTTCTCCAGAGGTAAATAGTTTTATTCATTTATCACCTGCTCTCCTCTATAACCATAGGGATACATAAAGGAGGTAAAAATCAAATCACATTTTTTTTTTGTTTTCTAAAGAGGACAAAACTTAAACAAACAACTCCTCATTGCCATGCTGAGGAAGGTCCAAAACCAGGTCGCAGAAGGAAAGAAAACTGCTCCTACAGGCATAACACAGACGTATCTAATAAGACCCCTCACACATCTAGCAAAAGCAAGAAAATACACTCTTGGCGGGGAAGGCGTGCAAAAGCCACACAACATTTCAAATGATAAAATCTCACGCAGAGCTTATCTCAAACCAACACAGCACACAATTACCAGGAGAACAAGCAATAATCATGCATTTAATATAAAAGAAATAGCTGGAAAAAAGGAAAAAGTAGCTCATGCATGTTCCTCCTGATTCAACATCGCCCCTCCTGCCTCTTCCATTGCTTTGGACGAAAACTTGAGCTTTTCGTCGGTGAGCTTCACGCCGGGAGTAACTCTGTGCCGCATTTAAGCGTTTGAACTCGTCCCGGCAAGTCGCTCGACGCCTTGACGCTTGCTCGCTCTACTGGAAATGCAAGCAGCCACAGAAGCCCATGGTAACAGATGCAAATCATGCTCCTTGCAGCTTTCTTACCAGAATACCAATCCTGCTAGATGATGATGCCATTGACTGTACAATCAAGAATGAGTCTAACTTTTTTTTTTCGTTTTGAGCAAAGATCGAAAGTCTTGCTTACAAAAATCCAATGAGAAAGTGTCCTTCTCATTTCCTACATTATTGTTCAAATTTGACAGTCTAAGCAAAGCTCAGCGATGCCAAACCACCTCGACTTAGGTGATTGCAAGTGACAAGAATACATTCGATCCGGTGCTTGTGCGAATCATTCCAAACATACATCTCTAACGTGGTAATATTTTTAAAAAAAAAAAACATTGCAAAGACGCTTCAGATACAATCGAGTAAATAATGACAGAATGTCTTCTTCTGAGTATGACTGCCTTAAAATTTGCTTACTGCTGCATGTTCCATATTTCTTAATGGAAAACGAAAAAGAGTTCCTGTATAGGAATTCCTCATATCACAGTCAAAAGCACAATATGAGGAGAATTGATCTTTATACATTGAAAGAGCTGCAGAGCTGACATAATCCATACGCTTCCCGGGGTTGGCTACAGAAACATTTGGAGGATATTTTCCCCGTGAGTCAAATACCACATATTTGCCACTCACAAAGGATGGCAAATCATCAAATGATACACTGAAATTAAACCCAACCCGAAGCGGCCGGTCTTCCAAGCTTGCCCACGTTTTTTTTTTTCGTCCCAATCCTCGAAAAGCAGAGGATACCTAGAAGGAAACAAGAAACCCAATCAGAGAAAATGGGTGAATCGAGAAGAGGCACGAAGCATTACCCACCTCAAGATTTGATTGAGCTTCTTCCATTGTTAAATTCACCACCGGATAGATAGGCGACTTTCCAAAAAGAAAAGGCAAGACACTCAACCAAAACTTTACCTCGTTCTTCTACTACAACAAGAAGATTTTGCAACCACCGATCACGACCGTGGTCGCATGAAACCGAACATCAGGATCAACACCAACGGTTCCTTGGGCTCGCCTGCGGCAGCAATATCCATCGCACTTAGCTCTCTCTCGGGCACCGATTCTCACGGGATACGTTTGCTTCTCTACCTCAGCCATCGTGATAAAGGCAAGCACTTCCTCACGGCACTTTCTGGGAGGATTTCTGTTCTCGCTCCACTGAAACTACTCCGCATGCAAGACGATTTTGAGGATCCAAACCCACTCACGCAACATCAAGGTGACAGACCTTCATTTCACCATCAATGAATCCACTGTCCAGAACACGCTGAAGCAATTCATCTGTTTCAGCATTTGATGGAGCGCAACAAGCATTCGTGGTTTTGGGTAGAAACAGTAGGTAGACCACGTGACAGCAGATGGCAAGTCAACATTTTCATAAATGGGCAGGTAGGAGACAAACACACGGAAGATAAAAATCTGATCCTTTTTGAAAGCTACGCGGCCAGCAAGGAGGAAGGCATACGGTGGGTGGTTAGAAAACAATTAGTTTCATTAATCCCCACCAACATATGCCAAACAAGGCACCAAATAAAATAAAAGGAATATGGCAGGAGGCCATACACTCTACCACGCACCCCTCTTGCTAGAAAACAAGGAAATAAAGAGTCCAAGGACAACAATGTAGCCCACGTCTCCTCATGTCTAGCCTGTCGCATCCATAATCCAACGTGGGAGGAAAGGCAATGGACGCAACAATAAGTGCACCCCGGAATTAAGAATTGCAATGAGGCATGCGTGTGGGATCAGACAGTCAAGGCGGGAGCGACAAACAAATCAAAAGGATAGTTTAACGATAACAGAGGATGATATCGATAACAATCGATATAAAGAAGGTAATAATAAAATACAATCATTGATCGATAATACAATCATAATGTCATTATTATTATTATTATTATTATTATCATTATTATCATTTTACAGCTTGTGAAATAATTATCAATTATAGTCATAATGGTCAGCAATCGAGGTCGACGAAGGCACAACGACACTCCATGCTTAGCACTCGATCGCCACAGGATGAATAGGTGTAATGTAGAACAGGGGGCATTACAAATCTTATTTTGGTTATGAAAATAAAGGAATTATTGTTTATTTGCTAATGTTGAAGTTGATAAACAATTCTCTATTTATAACAAATATGTGGTTATCACGAATGTCTTCTCGCATTTTTAAGTTCAAGCCAAAAAGTGGAGATTGAGGTGGAACACTTGCACACACTTCTATGCCACCGGGCGATGCCCCTCGCAATGTTGCTAGAGAACCTCTATCCCCTTTCACCACTCCCGTCATGTGGCAATGCTAGCGGGCATCACAGAGGTGGTGGCCGCAAAGCCGCTTCGATCGGTGCCACTCTTTTAAGCCATTCCCATCGTTCCCCTGCGGCCAGGCGTCGGAGGAGGAGCTTGTCTCCTTTGCTTTCATCTCACCACCGAGGATGGAACACCCCCTACTACCTAGCCAACTTGGTTGGGGCTCACCTGCTGCTCATGACGGGGAGCCTCCCACATCTCGCTTGATAAATTTCAAGGATGACTCTTGCCATCCCACCCTCTCAGTGCCTGTCGCCGAATAAACAAAAGAAGGAAGTCATCCTTGCTCGGGTTGGGACGTGTCGGATAGTGGCAAAAATTTTCCTAGTTCTAGTTGGCATGATCGAACCCGCTCTGCGCAAGACATCAATTCGCAGTGACAACTTAATTTTTCTTTCTTTGTGTTTCTTGATCCTTTGTAATATATCTCATTCCTACGCTATTTTGCCTAATTTAATCTGTGGTTTTTGGTTGTACTTCCATACCGCCCGTTTTTGTGAATTATCTTATATCATTTTACTCGTTAATATAATATAAGATCTTATTCATCCCAATAATAAAGAAAAAAAAATTTACTCCTGCTATACCTAGATTAATTTCCTTACTACATCTTTAAGAACCCCATCTGAATAGAATGGGCTGCTAACTGAGAAATCTTATAACCAGATTGAAATACTTTACTTTAAAAGCATTGGATTCAAAGTAAGGGTGGAAAACTTATAACTAGAGTAGTTTTCATATGCGGGACTACTGAACTTGTTGGAGCAACCACAAGAAGAGTCCATCTCAATTCCTCCATTCAAAAATAAAATGAAATTCAAACTAATATCATATTTCAAAGTCCACATGAAATTATCAACAAGGTTTGAGAAAATCAGTCCCAATCTAGAAATTGATATATCTGTGCAGAAGAATTTTATGTATTTAAAATTTTGAAAACGCATATACTCTCTCAATATATAGAACCGTTGGTTGAAATCAAGTACAAGAAAAAGGGCGATCCTCCTCAAAATTGCTACATTACAAGACATGAAGAAGGTTCATTTTTATGACTAGATATGATGGAATTTAAAGGGCTTCTGAAGGCCTTCGCTGCAGCTTCCTGACCACTTTTCTTGGACTGCAAAACCAAAAGAAAGAAAGCCTTAGCTACATATACCATAGACAAAAGCCCAGTCACACCAACTACTAAAAATATGACTTTTTTTTAAGAAATGACATAATATACACAGGCCAAACAGCTTGGACATGTTAGAATGTGATCCAAAAAATTCAAAACCCAATAAATTTTCCTTTGTTAATATATTTCATATTTCTGGTTAAAACACTAAATTCTTGTCTTAAAGTTCAGGATTATTACTCACCGTAACATGAAGGGTATAGAAAGTGCTACATCCATCAGTATTTAAGGTGCAATCTACAATTTCCAGCCCATTAATATCCAATATGAAAATTAGTTTAGGAAGAAAGGCATGGTTTCCCACAACATTGGATCCGAGTATCTTTAGAGAGAGAAGTCGGTGCCATTGTGAGAGATTGAGGGATCTGAACATCACAGACTTGATGAGATTCCTTTGACTGCATCACTGAAAATGAACTTGCCTTAAGAGATGCTTCTGTTTCTGATTTTCTAGCTTGCAAATCTTTCAAGGTACCTTGGAGGATCTTGATATAATTGATGGCCTCCTCAATAACCCTTAGTTTGTCCATCTGATAAGAATAATCAGCCTATCATTTAAGATTTCTCAAGAAAATAGATTTATGATATCCAAAGTACTAGTTTGATATCTGCAACAATAATGAAAGCAGTTTGTCTAATTATCTAAATAATACTCCATTCACGAGTTCTTTTATTGGGTAGCATTGTTATCACCTTTAGATGGCCATGAGCTGGTAAGAGAGAGAGTAGAGTATTAAGCATATAACTCATTTTCTTCCTCCTGCTCCTTTCACTCCATATGTGTATTTCACGTTCAGAGCAGATTGTGTTCAAGGATGGTGGATACTGATTATCCAATTCCAATTCCAATTGCATTGAAGGAATAATTGCAGAATCCCAACTCCTCTTCTTACTGACCACTTGTTGCTTCTCTTTGGGTGTCGAGTTTAAAAGATCAGGGTAATGGGCAGAAAGAACTGCATAGAGGTCCTCAGAGCCGCCATGAGCTGACATTATGGGGAAGACGATGATAGGAAACTCGTGTAACAGTATCAGGAAAAACAGGGGAAGGCCTCTAAAGAGTGGATTGCATTCTTGAATCCTGGCTCTGATTCTCATGAATATATAGAGAGCTTTTGGGAACCTTAGTCAAAATAAAATAGTTTTCTATTCGATTGGAATATGGTCCCACCGTAGGAACTATTGGCTTTATGATCTACATATTGTAAATTAATAATGAGATGCAATAGTTTGAATGGTGTTCTTGTGGTTTTCAGTGAAATGAAAGACATCTATAGAATTTTGTTTATAAAAGTCCTCTACACTGATTCAGGTATAAATGCAACCACTAGTTTGTTTGACAGAGGTAATGAATTTATGGTCATTACAACATATACCGATATATTCACTTTGTATTTAAATTGGTAGATATATCTTTTTGACCTTTGGCTGCGTTTACGATTGAGTGTGTGCCAAACATGAATGTATTAATGCTTGGTTGTAATCCAGTCACATTCATATAAGTTGTAAATAGACATATAAGTTGTATGTAGACATTTACAACTGTCATGATTTTACTTGATAGTCATGTACACATGTTATTTGAATTTTATGTTAAATTTTATTTGATTCAGTTTATGTTTCTAACATCTTACCATGAAAAAGTACTAATTTTATTTCTTTGACATAAATTTTAATATAACTTTAGATATTTATATTCTCACCGTTTAATATTATAGATCGCCTTTACTTATAAAAGATATTTCTTAGAAATTTGCTGAAAAATTTATCAAACATACGTATTAGTAATTTTCAAAAACAAAAATAGTTAGCATTTTTAATAATTTTAAAATTAAGAGATTATTTCAAATTTTGTGTATTATTATTCAAGTATTCAAAATGAAATCACCTTCTCAAAAGTTTTTAGATGGAATGACTTACCAATTCTATGCTTATTTAATATAAAATTCATTTGATATGGTATTTGAAGACACATGAATGATGAGGGTGATGAATCTTATAAAATTGAGATGTATTTAATTTTTTTATTGATTATTATAATAAATATTAAAAATTGTTTAAAATAAATAAGAGAGTCAAAATTTTAGTAGTCCTTTGAAGAATTAACAATTATATTATGAACAAAAATTACTGATGAATAAAAATTAGTCTTTACTATATCTAAATATTATATAAAAAAATCAGTTTAATTAATATAAATAGAATATTTTAAAATAAAGCTGGCGCGCATACGCATACATATATAATGTATGGTAAATTATGGTCTAAATTTTATATATGTGTGTGTGTGTGTGGAATTAGTATTAAAAGTAATAATTTTAATATATTTACTTAAAGTAAATTTCAAACTTATTTAATAATAATATTTTAAGGAGTAATTTATTTTTATAAATATCAAATATATAATTGTTAAAAGATTATATTATTTAAGATTATGATTTACTAAATCAAATAATAATTGAATATTATAAAACCTTGTATTAGGAGAACTAATAAGATTTTTTTTTTTTATTTGTATTTTATTCTATTTTTTTGTTTACAATATTTAAGTAATATTGAAACATTATATATTTAAAAAAGAATTGAAATCAAGTACAAACTCGAGTTTCAAAAATATTTAATAATAAAATTTTAAAGAATAATTTATTTTTATTAATATCAAATATATAATTGTTAAAAAATTATATTATTTAAGATTATGATTTACTAAATCAAATAATAATTGAATATTATAAAACCTTTTATTAGGAGAACTAATAAGTTTTTTTTTTTTTTTTTATTTGTATTTTATTCTATTTTGTTGTTTACAATATTCAAGTAATATTGAAACATTACATTTAAAAAAATTGAAATCAAGTACAAACTCGAGTCTTCTAGATATTTAGCTAGATTAACTCTCTTAAAGAATATGAAAATTGTTAATAGAGAAAACAATACAAATGTTGTATCACTTTGGAATACCATTTTCTCTAATAATCCCCACAAAAAGATTTACAACATAGAACTATTAGACTTTAAGTATAATAAGATAGATACATTTTAATTTTAAAAATCTTTCCCAATTGATTATTATGTTTCTATGAATTGTTCTTGTCATTTCATGAAAAAATCAACTACAAAATCTAAAAAGTGAATTGCCTTTTTCTACATATTGTTTTTATCATTGTTTTAATGTTGTCTTAACACATGCCTCACTTGACTCAAGTTTAATTTTATGTATATAATTATTAATCTATAAATTTTTGAAAGAGTGTATATGTGTAATCCACAAAGTAAATGGAAAAGCCCATAGAAAATGTTGATTGCTTTATATCATTATTTTTCTTTTGTTTGTGAGACACCATTCTCATGATTACTTTCATAAAAACAGTTATAATGTAAGTCACTTCCACATTATGAGGATTTTTATGAGAAATTGCTTCCAACATCTCCAATTCTTTGAAACATAAAACACACTCTAATTCATTAAGTTAGCTATATCATAGTTAAAAGAATGTGTAGTTTCACTTATTTGTTCTTGGGAAAACTAGAATCTAAAGATATAATAGATAATTATCAAAAAGAAGAATATGGATTCATGTAAGAAGAAAGAATTTTTTTATTTTGTTGTACTTGTATTGTTGGTTGAGCAAATTACTTAGAAGACTAAAAATTCTAGTATTTTTTTAGAATAGTCTTTAGAATTTTAGTATCAAATATTTTATTCAACTTGTGTGCATGGTTTTCTTTAACATTATTTCATTATAATTTTGAAGTGGAAATCAAACTAACATGTTAATTATTAAAACATCTACTCTTTAGATTACCAAAACAACTTTGATTCATGGCAATTACAAATGTTGATTGTTTGACTTTTAAGGATTTAGGAATGGAAGCTCATCAAAGCATGGCTACAAGACCACTTTGATTATTTCCATATGACCCAAAGGCTTAAATGGATGAAATGCAAGAATGAGGCTTAGCTCTTCTAATGGTGAAATGCTTAAGGATGACAAAAGGCTTATAATGTATCTACTATATGCTTTCTTTTGTTTTCTCAAGAATTAGGTGTAAGTGTAAAGGTAGGAGGAGGGCTCTTTATATAGCCCAATGGATAAAGGAATCTCTGCATCCCTTTGTATGTGGGATAATAGAGATGTTGAGTTAGTTGTGGATAAGGAGGGTTTAGAAAGGGTTGAGTTAACTTTAGGAGAGTTTAGCTTGTCTTTTAGTGACTCATGTGGATAAAGGGGGTTTATTAATTAACCAAAGTGATTAATTAATAGGTGTGCAAGCTTATAAAAGCTTTTTAGAGGAATATTAGCATGATTTAGACTATATAAGTGATTTAAATCAACTAAATAATGATTTATTGATTAAATGAAAGGGAAGCTAATTAATTAGTTTAGATGGAAGGAATGATTAATTAATGGAAGGTCGTTAATTAGGTATTTGTTGAATAGAAGACTTAATTAATTACCTATTGTAATTAATTAACGATGATAGAAGAGAAGATGAGCATTATTGACAATATGTCGTCAATTTGCGGGAAAGGGGATAATTAGCACAATTTAAGTATTTAAATTGTTCAGGCTAAATTATAGGTGTCTACATTTACCCCTCTTTGGGGTGGTGTAAGCGACATCACTTGAATAGTAGAAAGATAAAAATTTGAAGGGGTAGAAGAAAAATTAGTAGAAGTGAGAGATGCCCACTCGAGTGTCGATGAGGCGATGAAGGAAGATGATCGACGATTGAAAAAGGTGAGAAAGGGATAAAAAATAGAGAGGGGCAGGATGCCCCATGTGAATCAGAAGAATAGTGTTGATGTGAGGGTGATGTAGAAGAAATATGGAGAAGTAGAGAGAAGAACTAGATTTCATCCTTTGCATTGGGACAATGCTAGTGCTATCATATTGCCAAAAGATCTACATCATCGGTCCTTATTAAAAATATAAGCATATGAAAAAAGTAGAATGACATGAAAATCCATGCTATGAATGATTGTCCATTGCTGAAACACACCAACCCTATGAAATATACAAATGCAATGCAATATGAGAAGGAAACAAACTCATTTAAAAGGAAAACAAGTACAAACACACATATCCAACCCAAAATGGTCAAGACAGATGTACAAATGTTTTGTTATCAAGTGAAGAGTTCCACATGTTCGTGATTGATGACAAGGGTTAAAAATAATGCCCGGAAAGGATACATGCAAGGGGAAATGATAATGGACACTTTGGGTCCAATGAGAAAGCTTTATGCAAGCGAAACAACATCAAACAACAAGATGTGCCCCGTGAGTACACACGAAGCAAGCAACTAGCTTTGTGAATGGTTGTGAATCTATCGATCCGAAAGTCATGTTAATCGGTGAGGATGTGAAATAAACTGGTAGGATACGAAAGAATACCATGTGCAAGAAACAAGTTTTAGCCACGCAATAATCGGGTTACCTATTTTTACTGAGTTTTCTAATTTTTTGGATTTTGTGGAGAATTTGGTCAATGTTTTTGGATTTTGAAGTGATATATATAGATATTTTTATTTATTTTTGTGTTGTCTAAAATGTGGTGGATAGTGGATGCGTAGAAGAAAATAGAAGAATCAGAATGAAGTGCCTAGATGCAAAAGAAAATGCCCAGGGGAAGAAAGAAGAGACATGTGACAAATAATGTCCCCATACCATGGAAAAGTAATAAAATAAATAATCATTTGATAAAAAATGATTATTTGATAGAGTGTGGATAAGAAGAAAAATCACTTGGAAGAAATAAAAATTGTCCTAGTGAGAAGAAAGGGGGGTAAGTCTAGATAGCAAAAAAACAAATGCCCTAGCCTAATGAAAAGTGAAATAAAAATAATTACTTAATTAAAATAATTATTTGACAAATGAATAGAAGATAAAATGGAAGTAAGAACAAGACCACTGGCATCACGGTTGGTGAAAAATAGCTTGATATACCCCACCCAGGGGTAAATCACCGCGACCAATTCATTTGTTACCGACCGCTAACATGTTTTTTACCACGAGACTCTAATAGCGATGAGGAAGATGGTGAGAGCACGAGTCCACTTGAAATAAGCGGACATAGTTCGGGGGTACAAACGGCATGCAGACGATGGCATATTTGTGAGTAACCTAACCCTCTTCGTTAATTTTGTAATTAATGTACCTTAATTAATGCTAGAAGTAGGAAATTAGAGTAGGGTTGCGCCAGTGCGCATGCGTGGGGCGCGAGTGTCCTAATGGTTGGGCGGGCGCCCTCTAAACATATGCGTGCATGCGCATGCACCAGAAACAAAGACATTATCGAGATAGAGTTCGACGAGCTACTATACATAGACATTATATAGAGGCCTTACCGACATATACGGTGGCAGGAGGGATGGAGCGAGAGGTTAGTGTTTGTGTGGTGGATCACTTCCTTCTAGGTAGTCATAGTTATATCATAGAGTTATCTGAGTAGAGACCGATATCGGTGACAACTGGGAGGGTGTAGGGGGTACCACATCCAAATTTGTGGTATGCATGCTCTGTTGGGGTGTGGATCCTATTTTTGGTCTTCTTGAATCGGTGTTGAAGTGTTGGAGCTCGAATGATTAAGTTTGGAGACTTCGGGAGCCTTCTCAAGTCGTTTGCTACTGACGTTGATGTTTCGTTGTTGCAACATTGTTGTTAATACGTTGTTAATTGGTCATTAATGTCGGGACAATTTTTCCAATCGTGGGAAGTTGAAAGATTGTGACTTTCAAACTTCTAGGGTGGGCGTTAGGGCTTCTTAGAAGGATTGTAATCCTATAAATAGAGGTGTTAGGGTATCTTGAACATATCTTGTGTGTTCAAGAGGTCTTGAGTCTTAATGATCAAGAGGTGATCAAGAGTGATCAAGGTTATGCAATTGGGTGTCAATTGTGGTCTAGATGTGGTTTAGCATCTTTGGAATTCTGTTGTAAGTTCATAACTGAGAGAAGACTGTGAGTGTTGTTTTACTCTTGTTGATAATAAAATCTGAGCAAGTTCTTGGTGGACATAGCCTACATTGGGTGAACCACGTTAAATCTTGTCTTGTATTCTTTTGTACATTATTCATTTATGTTGTTATATTTCTACAAGTATAATTTTGCTATATAGTTTCCTACTACTATAGTTTGAGGAATTGTTTCCGCATATTTTTTCTCTAATTCCTAACACTGCTCGAGATTCCGAGAGGTAGACTATGGGGCCACGCATAGAAGTGGCTCGAGCCAGGCTAGGTTTTTACGGTGGTACCACAAGCATGGGACCAAACCGAAAGTTCGAGACCCGGTACTTCACTGCTCGATTACATGGATTGGTACACCACTATTTTACCTCAACATTTGACTATTCCAGATGAGGCATGGGCAACAGGCACTTGGCCACCGCCAGAGCTACCTTACAATGGTGACGAGAGGGAGGGTGCAACGAGATCACGACCCAAATGATCCATTTGATGGGCATCCACATGAGGGGTAGGGTGCAACACAAGTACAGGGACATAGGAAGTAGGGACCAATACAGGCACATGCATAGGTTCCCAGGCTTAGATTATGACAGTAGGGATAGGCCTCTGAGACCAAGTATAGGGATAGATACGGGGACAAGCCTCTAGACTGGTACAAGGACGGGTATAGGGACATGCCTCTATCTTTGAGTAGGGGATAAGTACATGGACAAGCCTCTGTGGTGTAGCCAATGACACAGATAGCCACCTTACAATAATAGCTAACGGAGGCTATAGCGAGAGAGACCAGAACAAGCTCGGACTTTGGTAGTGACAGCGGCTGAGAGCGGGATCAAGCTTGGACCTAGGCGGGCCAACGAGGTGATGGTGCCATTGATTTCCCGTAGATATGACAAATGGAAGCACAAATGGCTTAGGTGACGAGCCTATATCAGCAAATGCAATCTCATCTACAACTTTGTGATATTGGAGAGAGATAGGCTGAGAGTAGAGCGATTCATGGGTCGGGATGAGATTTCCCGGGCATTAGTAGAGATAGAGTCCTTCCGATGCACGAGATGACACGGTGGTTATGGCCTGCATCCATAGAGATCTAGGTACAACAGAGGGCGAGCATCCTATTACAAATCATTATACTTTGAGGAAGTTCCAGGATGAGCGGTAGTCACCTTCCTATATAGCTAGCAATCGAGTAGAGTGACGAGGTTAGAGAGGCCTCAGGCCTCAGTGGAGCAGCCATGGGGGTGGCTCAGTGGGACCGAGCTATGCTCATGTTATGCCTCCACCACGGAAAACCAGCCAGCCCATCGGATGGTTTGAGTCACCTCGATCCCCATTGCATTGATACATTTTGCCTCCTAATGAAGGTTATGAGTGCCTTGTGTGTGATGTACAACATTATTTATGCATAGCAGTTTTGACATATGCCTCTGATGAAGGTATTTGTATTCTTTGATTGATGTATAACACTTTTGATGTATGCGTCGAGATGAAGGCATTTTCGATGTACGCCTCAAATGAAGGCATTTTTATTGATACTGAGACATACCACACACACACATGTGTGTGTGTGTGTGTGTGTGTGTGTGTGTGTGTGTGGGACATTTGTCACATGACTCATGTGTTATGAGATGATGGATATTGTTTTTTATTTTCGATTGATCACATGGATAGATAGATGTGTTATGATGTTAGCTGATTTGATTTCACATGTATATGTATCCCGATATTTGATGTATCTCACGTGCTTTGATTGTTAGATGATAGATCTACTGATGATATCAAAATGCATTGCTCATTTAATGTGCTAGATTTAGTGGACGGGATGATATAATGATATGGGTGTGAGAGGATAGATTTTGATATTTACGATCCCTCTTTCCCCATTTGATGATATGATATGTGATGATTAGCTTAGCATTCATGTATGATGATGTATACTTAACTTTTTCTTCATATATGATGTATAGATGATGTTAGATGTGATGATATTGATGGAAATATGATGATGTGATAACAAAACAATGCACATGCAACAAGAAAACATAATCAAATGCTAACAAAGAACATAATGAACCAATACAAGAATGTACTATGATTCACTAGCATGCAAAAACACACTTCAATATGCACAAGAAAGAATAAATCGGATGTAAGCAAGAAAAGATGAATCCTAACAAAGTATGCCTAAGAAACAAACTATACAAATGTACAAACAAGCAACAACTATACAAGCAAACAATGTACACAAACAAAGCAAGAAACAAGATAAAGTAAACTAAAGCTATGTTTTTGTGAAACAATTTTCTATTGTTTTGATTTTTGTGAAACAATTTTCTATTGTTTTGATTTTCTAACATTTTTGAATGTTTTTGTGTTTTTCTAACAGCTTTTTAGGAGCTATGAATAGGTAACCAAGAAAGCGTGGATGCCCTTAGCATTTAGACAGGGGAATATACAAGGGCAAACACCACGTGTTATAAATAGGAAGGTGAAGTTATACAAGTGCCCCTAGTGTTAAATGGGGAACATGCGAAGACCATCCCTTCACAGGATAACAAGAGGAGAAAACCAGATCAAGGCTCTAAAGAACAGCTCTCACATGGAATCTTGGGTGCGGATGTGGAAATAGCCTAGGCTAAGGAAAATTACCCTCCGTGATGCAAGATTCTTGTGAACAACGAATCCTCCCAAGGTGCAGGAAACCAATTTTCACTCTAAGGACCCATCCAAAGTGCCACAATAGCTTTGTTTTCACATATGGATGACCTGTTTTATCTTAATTTTAATTTTTTTTTTTAATTTTTATTATTTTACCCTTTTTTTGGTTTGCTTTTTTTTTTTTTGCGCCATGGTTAAACATATAACTGCTTAAGTTGCATGGAATTCATAGGTTCATAGAGATCGTCACCATTAGGATGGGCAAGTTTGTATGCTCATGTGCCATATTTGGCCACGATGATGTAAGGCTCTAACCAATGCGATTAAAAATTGCCTTTCTTCTCTCTTTTTCGCCTTTTGTTGAACCGCTTTTCTTTCATGACCAAATCTCCAACCTCAAATTGACGAGGTATGATCCTTTTGTTGTAATTTCTGGAGACTTTGTTATGATATACTTTAAGATGATTTAGGGCGTGGATGCACTTCTCATCCAGGAGTTCCAAATCTACTAGCCTTGTTACTATGTAATCCTCATCCTTGTCCAGATAATCCCTAAGAGATATTCTCAAGGAAGGAAGCTCAATTTCCAATGGGATAATGGATTTAGTTCCAAATACTAGGGAATAGGGTGTCACACCAGTAGGAGTGCGAATGGAGGTCCTATAAGCCCAAAGGGTGGGGTGAATTTGTAAATGCCAATTGCAACTTGTCTTACTCACCATATTTTCCATGATTTGAACCAATGTTTTGTTAGTGGCTTCAACCTACCCATTACCTTGTGGATAATATGGCATAGACCACTTCAATTTTATTTGAAATCGATGACAAAGGTCCTTCACTATCTTGTTCTTGAATGATTTTCCATTGTCAATAACTATGGCCATAGGAATGCCATACCGACAAATAAGGTGATTCATGATAAAATTTGAAATCGAGCTCCTGTAACATAAGTCAAAGGAATAAATTCCACCTTCTTAGTGAAATATCTTGTAGCAAAGTGATTATGTGGGTATGACCATCATAAGAGGTAGGGGTGAGCTTCTATATTAAATCAAGTCCTCATTTAGAAAATGGACATGGGGTGGTGATGGGTCAGCAATGGATGTGATGGAGCATGGATAAAATTTCCATACTTATGACAAAGTACACACTTCCTTACATAGTTACAGCAGTCGGTTTCCATGGTAGGCCAATAGTAGCCCACTCCCAAAAATTTCTTAGCGGGAAACATTTCATTAGTATGGGCACCGCACACCCCTTCATGCACCTCTTTAATTGATTGTTTGACTTTGTCGTATCGAGACAATGTAACAGATTCCCATCGTAGCCACGACGATAGAGCGTACCTCCTAAAAGGGTATAACGAGCTATCTGGTGGATGAGGATTTTTTTTTAGGACGGGATATGTTAGGAGGGAATGTGTTGTCTTTAAGGTAAGTGAAAATGGGCTCATACCATGGGGAATTGGGACCAACAACATCACAAGCCAGACAGGATTTTGGCATGTCATACGCAGGTTGGCGTAGATTTTCCACAAAGAATGACATATCATTACTTTCTGGTGGAATGCGAGCATAGAACCTATGGTTGCCATAGCGTCTGCAGATTTGTTTTGTGCTCTTGGAATTTGTTCAAATGTGATGTGCACAAAATACTATTTCAAAGTTTCTACCAACTTCTTGTAAGGGATGAGTTTCTCATCCTTAACTTTTTACTCATCATTGAATTTCTTGATGATTAACTGTGAGTCACCAATGATCTTAACATGATGAATGTCCCATTTGACGGTGAGCTTCATCCCAAAGTGTGACGAGTGCTTCATATTCCAAAATGTTACTTATACAAGGAAAACCAAGGCAAAAAGCTTGAGGTATAGGGTCACTTAAGGAGTAATTAAAACCACACCTACCCCCAAACCATGAAAAGTAAAATATCCATCAAATTGTACCTTCCACATGACAGATTCTTCGATGTATAGTAATGAAGCATCTGGTATATCCAGATTCACAGGTTTAGTCCTTGTAAAGGTGTTTCTACTAATTGATCAGCAAGTACTTGTCCCTTGACCGAATTTCGGTGTACAAATTCGATGTGAAATTCTCTTAGTAGAATGATCCAATTAGTCATTCTACTAGTAAGGGAAGTTTTAGACAGTAAGTATTTGAGCGGTCAACTTTTGATATAAGCTTGGTTTTAGTATTTAACAGGTAATGGAAAAGTTTTGGAAGGTAAAAACTATAGCCAAATAATCTTTTTCAATTTGGGGATAGTTGAGCTCATAAGAGATGAGAGTATGGCTAATATAATATATTATTTTTCCTTTGTGGCCAAAGTCGTACTAGATGAGCAAAGCACAATTAAAAAATTGAGTAACATAGATATAAAGAAAGATTGGTTCACCAGAGTTAGAGGCATGAGGACATGTGGATTGGCCAAGTATTGCTTAAGCGGAGCGAATGCATGTTTTTGCTCCTGGTCCCCAAATAAGAGCAACATCCTTCTTTAGAAAATGAGTGAATGAATGACATTTGTTGGCATGTTGGGAAATGAAGCGATTAATAGCTTGTATTTTCCCCCATAGTCGCGCATGATCTCGCTTAATGTTTTTGGAGGAGCCATTTCAATAATAATGATAAGAACCTTAGCAGGATATACCTCAATCCCTCTTCGTGAGACAATGAAACTAGAGCAAATTTGTGGTAGCACACCAAACACACATTTCTTCGCGTCAAACGGACCTTGTATTCTTGTAGGCATTTGAAGATACGCCACAAAATAGACGGTGGTCTTCTCTTGTCTTGGATTTTCTGAGGATATCATCCAAATAATCTTCCATGATATCATGAATCATATCAAGGAAAATCACCGTCATTTCTCTTTGATAGGTAGCTTCCGTGCATTTTTAAGGCCAAATGGCATTACCTGATAATAGAAAGTACCCCAAGGAGTTGTAAAAGTCATCTTGTGTTGATCTTCATCGGTTATCTTGATTTGATTGTATCCTGAAAAGCCATCCATAAGAGATAACATTTCATATCCTGTGGTTGAATCAACAATCATATCAATATTAGGCAATGGAAAATCATCCTTTGGGAATGCCTTATTTATGTCTCTGAAATCATACAGATTATGATCCCAACAGGTTTCTTCTATATAGGGATGATGTTTGATATCCATTCAGAGTAATCAATGGGTCGAATGAATCCCGCCGCGAGAATTTTTTTTTAACTTTTCCTTAACTAGGAGAGCCACCTGTGGTGCATCTTTCTTAGATTTTGCTTGATAGGCTTGGAATCTACGTGTACAACTAAGTTGTGTACTATCAAAGTTGGGTCCAAGCCTGACATATCTTTATAGGACCATACAAACACATCTATAAATTCCTACAGAAGCATGGTGAATGTTTTATGTTCCCGTGCTGAGAGAGAAAGCTCCCAACTTGACTATTTTTGGGTCATCTTCTATACCAATGTTTACATCAATAGTCTCTTCTACTATTAATTTTGACAAATCCTCCATATGCGTAGGATCGGGAGGAAGGTTGAAATCTTCATATAAGGATGTCTCTACGAGATTTTAATCCTCGCGTGGTCACTTTTATTGTCTTTTGATTTTTTTACTTGTTGGTCCAAAGGTGCCTCAAAGAGTTTTTCACTATGCGACTTGGATTTTGAATTTTGCTGAGGATTTTCATTAGAAATTTTCCCTCACTTTTCTTAAATTTTTCTCACCATGAAGCTCAGCTTCCTTTCGAAGTAGGTGCGAGATATCTAAGTCAATGTAAAAACCCTTTTTGTGATCTCCAATGGGGATTGTATCCCGAATGCCCATGAATTCTGTAATGGCTTCATCATTTTCAAATAGATCTAGTGGCACATGACGTTGTTGGTCCCATTCAACAAGGCAAGGGTAGACAAGGTCAATTTTAGGTTTAGTAGGGGTTATGGTGAGGAAAACGGTATTCATGAATAGGTTCGTGGAGGCAAGATCCTCGTATTGGCTATAGTGGGAATCTATATCACTGTCTAAATAGTCAAAGCTATCTTCGCGCTCAGAACAAGTGGCATCTTGATCATTGGGGTGTGACCCATAGGGCCAAATGTCGATGCCATACCTTTCTGTCTTAAAATGTGGGAGAGGAACTGGTTCTCACTATCCTTGCTCATTCCTTCCGCATCCTAGACCTTTGTAGCCCATGGAATACATCATTCAGCTAGATTTCTCATACTCAGGGGTTTGGTAGCAAGTTGGTTGAGTATTTTTGGGACCCAAGTCGTAGGTGGATCCAACAATTTCTCTTCAACCAACAAGCCTCCAAGTAAAAATGACCCCATAGTTTGCTCATCTCTAGGGTCATTGAAATGATAGTTGGGTCGACCTCTAGTTTTAGGTGACAATGAGAGGTATGAAACTAAAAGGGCTTGTTGCACATTATACTCTCAAAACCATATTCTAGAACCTCCTGAAAGTATGAACACAATGCATTTGAAGGTGGAAAGCGATGTTTGGATTTAGATTGGGCACAAAAATACTTACCAGTTGTTTTTCAAGGAATGCACAAGGGAAGAAACTCGCTATGCTTCTCCAATGATGTAGGAAACTTGCGAATGTATCGTTAGGACATTGTTTGGTTCCGCACAAGTCTGTCATGGTCTATCATGTCTTCTCGCTTTTTCTACAGAA
This sequence comes from Taxus wallichiana var. yunnanensis, assembly GCA_018340775.1. Taxonomy (NCBI): domain Eukaryota; kingdom Viridiplantae; phylum Streptophyta; class Pinopsida; order Cupressales; family Taxaceae; genus Taxus; species Taxus wallichiana. Next base: position 618,854,068 of record CM031243.1, read on the forward strand.
AATAAAGGCCCAAGATCATGACCAATAAAAGGGTTTGACCCTTGTTTGTTTGAGGCTTCCCAAGTTTGCGCTTGTTGTGCTTCTAATGTTTTCTTTTTGAGCCCTAATCATGTTTTAGGAGCCATGATGTGCAACAATTTCACCAAGGTATCTTGTGAATGTGTTCAAAAATTTGTGATCACACCTAAGTGAAATGCAAAAAGAATGTCAAGAATATGAATGAGTATAAATGTTAAAGTACCAATGTGATAAAGTGATAAGTCAATAGTGACACAATGTTTGGTACCAAGCCTATCAATCAAATGAAGTAATTCCTAGGTTTGCTTCAAAAGGTAATCGATGTCATAATATAATTAACAAGACGTGGTATTTATGTCGAGTTCAAGGAAATGAACAAGATGTAAGTAATAACAAGAAGTTAATGTGACCTCCTAACAAGGTATACTAAAAGAAAACTCAAATTCAATTAATACCTATATCCCAAATAGTGCCAAGATTCTATAATTTGTGAGTGACACAACAATGTCACCAATATATGTTAACCAAACTTTGCGAGAAAGTAAGGTATTGATATCAAGATGATATTGATATAACATGCACAAGTGGTAACATGTAACATGTTAGGAAATGAGGGATAAAATATGCGAATAATCCTCACATAATCACAACAAGAAACTAATATGCATAAAATATTAAAGATCTAAAAATAAAAGTTCGTAATAAAATAACACAACACAAAGAGACAATATTTAACATGATTCACCCAATTTGGGCTACGTCCCACCAAGAATCACTTGCTTAGATTTTATTACAAGACACCACTCTCTCAATACAATACCTAGATCTGTTTCGAGCTATGCTCAACAAACTCTACATAATTCACACCCGAATTCAAAACACATCTCGAATGTTACATTATACCTACCATGTGCATAAAACCATATAAGTAGACATAACCGCTTAAACAATTTTACTAAACTGTGGTATTAAAACCATGGGCCAAAACCGTCCCATAAACCTATGGGTCGAAAACTAGCCCATATGATAAAATCACGTTTCGAACCCCAAGCGAGACAACCGTGGAAAGTGTACAAGACTCTTAGTGTACAGGGCCTTCAACACTTTCTCACATGAAAATAGGCTCCACAACCTAACATAACACCTTCTGAATGAAGATAGTAATGGAATCAAACCAAAAGCTTATAGTATAACTAAGAATTGTTAAAATGTATATAGCATAACCTTACAATGCAAATATTTAGGTCAATTCTAAAAGAAACCAGATGTAAATACAAAATTTTTAATGATACGATATAAACAAGATAACCTTTCCACTAAGTTCAAGATGATGAAACAAGCATAACTATGATGACGATCTTGAAGTGGGTATCAAGATCACAAAGGCTACCAATGATATGAAAACTTCTCCACACACTTTATATTTTTAAGAACCCACCAAAAATGGATGGGCGTAAACGGACAAAAAAGTGGCTAAACAATCAATCGACAACATGAAGGTAGGCACTTTTATTTTGATCAACAAAGTGTCAAAAGAAAGTGAAGGAAGTAGATCAAAATGGGGATGAAAAATGTTGGCTTTACTTTGGCAGAGTTTTGCCTCACCTTAAGGCAAGTGAAAAACTAAGAAAAAGTAACGCTTCCCATGTTTCGTGATGAATGATGGCTCACAACTCAAGACTGTTTTGAAATGGTCAAAGTGGGCTCTGCCAACAAATATCTTCTTAGGTTTTACAAAGTGGTCTTAAGGGAGTTTCGATTTACCCAAAAAGTCACAATGACTAATTTGGGAGTATCTTGGATTTACTTTACCCCCTTCAAGCACAATAGGAAACTAGTGTGTCTATGTGTACTATCACTAGGGTTTCCATACGGACAACCGGTAACACTAACTCACAAGGAACAACTAGTCAAGTAGGTTGTGTAGAGCACTTCCCATTTCATCCACAAGGTTCCCTCTTGCGTGGAATACTTTAGGGTTCCTAGGACCACCCCCATTGTTGTAGCTTAAGGCTTATGCCAAAGGGGTTATGTCCTAGTTTTAAGTGGACGGGACGTACCCTTATTTGAACCTGCAAATACAAGTGTTTTGAATGTGGTGTTCTTTTTATCTTGTTTAATTTTTATGTGGTTTTCTTGAACACCTTTTGGCAACCTGCACAAAAACTGTATTAGTAGTTTGTTTTTTTGTTTTGACTCCACCTTTCTTTGACAAGCGTGTGTTTTGGTTCTGCACAACGAGTTAGTGATTTTCCATGAAAATACTGAACATCATTTCTGATTCTCAAGATTGTTCAAGGACACAAGAGAAGAGCATACGTGATGTTTTTTAGAATCCAAGAATTTTACCAAATGGAAAACAATTAATTCAAAACACACCAATTTAACTCATTTCTACTCAATTAGGACATTCTCAACATTCTCAAAGTGCAAAAGACTAAAGAATAATTTTTGATTCCCAAGATCACCCCAAAGGACATAAGGGAAGAGCATACACGACCTTACTCTTATAAGAAAATATGAAAATTCTATCTAGTCTAGAAAATCATGTAAACATACCCTACAAAAATATGCGATAATTAGATAAATCTTACGAAAGAAGTTAGCACTTTAACACACATGATTTGAAAAATCTGAAATGTACAAGACAATTAAATGAAGCACCAATGTGCCTTAAGGTATGTGCGCGTGGGTTTGGTCAATCTGTGCCCTTCTATGTTTTCAGATTAAACATTGCACCTACACCACCGAGAGGTGTTTGCACCACGATTAGGGCATGTGCGCCGGAGTATGTGTGCTAGGGTTTAAGAGTGTGCATTAGGGTAGCAAAAAGGTATGAAATCTCGACAGATATGCCTGCGCTACTCGAGAGATGCCCGCGCAAGGGTTTAAGCGTGTGTTCCAAGGTAGTAAAAAAGTATGAAAGCTCGGACGGTGTGCCTGCACTACTCGAGAAATGTCTCGCGCCAATGTTAAAGTGTGTTTGCTTGGGGCGTGTGTGCCGGGGTAGCAAAAAGTACAAAAGCTCTAATAGTGTGCTTGCACTACCTGAGAGATGCCTACACCAGTTTAAAAGGTATGTGTGCCACCAATGTGTTTTCATCCGCAATGAAGGTATAATACGAATAGAGTTCCCACGTGCGGAAAGTGTGTTCGCTAGGGTTAACGTGCTTTCTCCGGGTTTAATGCACTGCACTGTGGTTAGTGCACCTACGCCATTCTTGCATTAAAAATATGGCCAAAGACACCAAAAAGCTCACAACACTTCAAATTTTAGTAAGCTAGCTCAAAATTGACAACAACCCATTAGAATGATAGCTCTAAATGAAAACCTACACATATAATACTAGCAAAATTCTAAGAAATTGAACATTATTTGCTATATGTGCACATCAAAGGTTAGCCAAAAATAATAGAATTCAAGCTATAATGTTAAGGGACTAAGGATTAGGTCCCACCAGGCGTGCCAAATGTGTGCATGGTTTTGTTTAACTAAGTTAAGAAAATTAGAACTAACACCTAGTAGTCCTAATAACAAAGTTAAATCAAAATCTAAACACCATCATGTTAAGAGCTAAGCAAGATTAAATAACAACATTATTGCATCATAACTTCGAAATGGAAATCAAACTAACATGTTAATTATCAAAACCTCTACTCTTTAGATTACCAAAACAACTAAATTGAACCTAGGTAGATTCATGGCAATCAAAGTTGATTGTTTGATTTTTAAGGGATTAGGAATGGAAGCTCATCAAAGCATGGCTACAAGACCACTTTGATTATTTCCATATGACCCAAAAGCTTAAATGGATGAAATGCAAGAATGAGGCTTAGCTCTTCTAATGGTGAAATGCTTAAGGATGACAAAAGGTTTATACTTGCATTTACTATATGCTTTCTTTTGTTTTCTCAAGAATTAGGTGTAAGTGTAAAGCTAAGAGGAGGGCTCTTTATACATCCCAATGAATAAAGGAATCTCTAGATCCCTTTGTATGTGGGATAATAGAGATGTTGACTTAGTTGTGGATAAAGGGGGTTTAAAAGGGTTGAATTAACTTTAGGAGAGTTTAGCTTGTCCTTTAGTGAGTCAAGTGGATAAAGGGGGTTTATTAATTAACCAAAGTGATTAATTAATAGGTGTGCAAGCTTATAAAAGATTTTTAGAGGAATATTAGCATGATTTAGACTATAGAAGGGAATTAAATCAACTAAATAAAGATTTATTGATTTAATGAAAGGGGAAGCTAATTAATTAATAATAATTAATTAGTTTAGATAGAAGGAAGGATTAATTAACGGAAGGTCGTTAATTAGGGTATTTGTTGAATAGAAGACTTAATTAATTACTTATTGTAATTAATTAACAATGATAGAAGAGAAGATGAGCATTATTGATGATATGTCATCAATTTGCGGGAAAGGGGATAATTAGCACAATTTAAGTATTTAAATTGTTCAGGCTAAATTATAGGTGTCTACACAACTACATTATAATTTAATTATTCTTTTTTTGAAGGTTTAATTTTTTATTTTTTTTGAATGGTGCTATTTCCAAGATTTGTCATGTTATCACCCAGTATGCACCTTGATAGAGAATGGTGTATGTACTCTCTCTTGTTGTTGACAAAATTGAACACCTCAAGGTTGTGAGTAACTTATGAATGAGGTGAACCTCCAGAGAGGGTTGGTTCCCTTGTGAATCATCTAAAACTAATAAAATTGACAAGGAAATGGGAGAATGATTGTGGGAAATATAAAATTAAGGTGATACACTAATGATTTGACCCACACATGTACTATTGCATACCAAAAATATAGTGATCCACACACATGCACAACTTTAGGCTAATCTGCAAAATTAATTCAAAGGTTTAGGTAAGGGACAATAGTATAGGGAAGAATTTCCACATAAATTCAAAACAATACCTTAATAAACACGATGAATACTCGTAAAACTAGTGATATGAAAAGGAAACAATGGAGCTTTTCTATTCGTAAATACAAGTATAAGCTAGGATTACAATTGTATAACATTTAGACAAGTGTGTATATCCATGATTTCTTCATTACAATTAGTCTTTAAAGACTACTTCCATCCATTCTAGACCTCTGTTGTGTACATGCAAGGATAAAATATTATTTTATTTACCCCTTTATCTTGCTTCTTTTACCATGCAAGTGTCATGAAATAATACTAAAAATAACCTTTAAGGTTGCTACGTTGAAATTCATGCATGTTGCGTTGATTTTAGCATGCAAAAAGGTGTTTGCTTTGTGTGGAAGAGAGGCATGCAAAGGTGTTTAAAATCAAACAAAAACTTCCAAAACAGGCTCCTTGACTACCCCGCATTGAATCCAACATGCAAGTGTAGTTAAAAACAAGCACAAACCGCCCATTTGACCTTGCTTTGTCTTTATATCCTTTTACCTTTTTGGACTCTTGTGCTTTTCCTTTTTAGGACTCTTGTACTTTTTCCTTTTGGCCTCTTGTACTTGCTATGTTTAAATTAGCTTATAAAAGGTGTTGAAACAATTTTGAGTTGTCCTTTGACTGCATCATGGGATCTTAACATGCAAGAGGGTTAGAATACCATAAAATTTGCCCCTTCATTCTTTAACTTTGGTGCCAATCCTTGAGTGAATAACATGCAATGAATATACATCAAAACCTCAATGGATGGCGTCACTTTTTCTATCTTTAGCAGCCCTTTTATTTGACTATCTCTAGCCATAGATTTAATTGTTTTAAAAACCAATTACTCTTATTTTTAGCATTAAAACCAATTGTTTTAGTGTTAATTTTAACATCTCTCATTAACCTTCCTTGGCTACACCTTTATGCCATAATAAGTTGCTCTTTCTTATGACTTGCTTTGCTATTTTTACCACTCCTTTCCATCTTGGTTGCTTAGCTTTTTGTGCATGCAATTGCAATCTATTTTGGAAACTTGTTATTTTTAGTGAATGCTAAAAATAGCAATTATTCGTTAGTTACCCAATTTCCATTTTGAACACATTATTTTACTTTTAACGACTACTAAAAGTAGAAAAAGCGATAAAAATAACCATTTTTCCTAAAAATGTCCTTGTTTGTTCTTGCATGGAAAAATATGGTAACATTTTGGCGACATCACAGGATTTTTTGCATGTTAAACAAGAGATTATTAGCATTCTACATCCATTAGGCTATTGAGTCACATATTCTATCAATAACTTGCATTCTCTCGAACAAAAGAACTGAATTATACTCTTCAACAAAAGGAGAACATTTGCATGCAAGCACTTCTTGGAAAGAAAACTAGAAAAATAATGTGCATGCAAGCATTTATTGAATTGAAATCTTAAACTACCCTACTCTAACTATAAAATAAAGGAAAAATAAAAAACCATAAACTAGTTGAGAGAAATAACTCTCTTTCCTTAGAAAGTGGGGCCATGAGATCAATTTCGCAACTAGATCGCATGGTATGAGTGCAGACATGGCGTGCACTATTGATTTGACAAAAATATCAGCCCGAAATGAATAAAAATCTCTGTAGGATCTGAATTCTATCTTTGTAAATGTTGAGGATAATTTTTAACAACTTGAAGCTCTTTCTTATGCTCAAATCAACACAACCGATGGAAAATCTGTTTTTGCCTCTAAAATAGTCAAATATCTGATTGGACATGGTCTTCTCATGACTGACAAACTGATTTTCCTTATCTACCCCTCTTCTTTCTGTGTAATTTCATCATTTGGAGTACTTGAGGCACCTCCTTAATCATATCGGATACTCGTGAGACCGATCTGCAACATTTTCTACCTCATCTTTTGCAAAAACTTCATATTTGATTCTTTTTCAAGCTCAAAGAAATATTTAACTACGAGGGACTCTTCATGGAAGAAGATAGATGGTGGAGGTTTAGTACTTACAATTTCAATTGGCTCTTCTTCATCATCAAATCCTTCTAATTTTGATAAAACTTCATCCCCGAAAGCTGATCCGATATTGATATAAGATCAAGATTGTTGATCTCATCCTCAAAAAAAATCACATGTTCCTTCAAAATATTATCTTTACATCAGTATCTCAAAAGACCTCGAGAAAAATTTGTCTAACTTTTTCATGTTGGTCATATTCCTCCTCTTGATCTCGTAACTTCAACCACTTTCATGCACTCCTTCTCTATTATAGGATTAACCAATTTTGGAATCTATATGTCCTCAAACTATAAGCTTCATTTTGTTAGATTTAGTCCATTCCATAATGGACTTGGGAATATGTGGGAGGGGGTTGGGTTGCTAACTGATTTTTGAATGGTTGAGATGATTGGAGAGGGGTAACATCCTCGTGGAGGAGAATCTTTAAGAAAGCTAGGAATTTTGGACCAAGAATGAGTGGGTTGGGAAATAGGAAAGGGAGGGTTGAATGATGATAGTGAAGAATTACTCCATTGACAAGGTTTCTCAACACTATATTGGTAAGCTTACAATTCTTTATTCCACTTTGATATTTGTGAAATCAATTACAACACAAACTCTATCTTCTCTTAAGGGCTATACCAAATTGGTATAGGACCAACCCAAGGGTTCGGTATCCTGAATCTGAGCTTTACTACTTTGATAGTGCTTGTTTCTCTCATCTTAACCATCTTCAACTCAAAGTGTAGTACCTACATATGCAAATCATCATTAGGTATGAAATTACTTCCATAATCTACATATACCTCCTCTTGAAAAGCTTCATGATTAGGATAATCATAAAAATTATTTGGATCACGGGCATATTCATTGTGATATGGCTTATAGTACTAATTTGGAGGAATATTTTGAGGAAAATGAGGATGAGGGGAGTAATAATTCTCTTGAAACTAGGAATTCCCAAGAGGAATTGAAGTCATGATTGCACGACCTCAAAAAATATGAAAATATGAAGGAAAATGGTCCACTGATTGAGAAAATGAGATTGTTGATCCAATGGAGTCTCCAGGATATTGATCTTTTAATAACGTCCCACCGGGCGTGCAAAAACTATTGTCACCTAGAAGTGCATACTTATTGAGAATGGTGTATGTACTCTCTCTTCTATTGACAAAATTGGAACACCTCAAGGTCAGGTAACAAATGAATGAGGTGAACCTCTAGAGAGGGTTGGTTCCCTTGTGAATCACCTAAAAATAAGAAAATTGACAAGGAAAAGGGAGAAGGATCGCAACAAATATAAAATTGAGACCGATACACTTTGTAGTAATTTTTATCCACCTACTAACTTCTAACCCCATGCGCGTCACCTATCACCCAGGGGAGCTGGAAATTCACCCGAGGCATGCATGGGCACCAAGCCCCTCCTTTATGTGAGCATTGTGAGAAGATCTTGCCATTGTTAAAGGATTAGTTGTAGAAAAGTAGATATTCATGTAAAATCACAACATGAGCTACCATATCCTTATACCCATGCATGAAAATGAGAGGAACAACACAACATGGATTATGAAGAAAATATCTAATTCATAATATGAAGAAATGACACTAGGGTTTGCACCCAAAATAAGATATTCAAAACATATACATATATATTGACCAAGAGTGCTAAATAACCACATCACATTCAAAATTCCATCCTGTGTCCGTGCACAAGTAAATTCCGTGGATCCAACCCATACAATACATGCTAAAACCGTAACGCCGCAAAAATATGATGGCGCTACGAAGACGACGATGACGACGCCGCAACAAACCAACGTCCCGAAAATGCGACAATTTTTTTTTTTTTTTCAAAGAATAAGCAAGTTAGTGGTCCTTGTTTGGTTTATTTTAATCGCAAGTTTGTGACCTGGATAATTATAACGCTCCAAACTTTTACCGTAAATTCCAAACGCAATACTAGATCTACATGATTTTCACAATTCCGCACACTCGAGATCTATTTCAATATTTGTTGTTTTCGTCTCTTCCTTAGCGGAGAATTTCCGGCTTCGATCATGGTGATACTAAGTCGTATATTGCTATTTCGTTGACGCTTAGAAATCTTTTAATATAGGTTGTTAGATATCCCTTAAAAGGGATTTGATACTTTTAATTGAGTGGTATATATTAGATATATTATCAAGTTTATACTCATATGAACCTATATTCTTATACGTACATTGAAAATTTAAAAAAATAAAGGAATAAGAGTCCATTCGACCGGCATCTTAAATATGTGTATTATCAAAATTTACACTTAAAGGACTCTACATTGCCTTGCAAGGTGTACAATAGGTGTAATGAATTAAAAACTACATATATTTAAACAACAAGAAGTTGAGAGTAATATGATTTTTTTACAATACAAAAATTCTTTCAAAAGCCCCTTCACAATCGGTGGTCAAACATTAGAGGGATTAGGTTGGAAAACAAATATGTTTGGTGGGGCGACTCAACAACCAACCATCTCAACTTATTACTCCCTGCCTGGCGTGCATCCATTCATACCGGCCGCATAAGCATTTACTCTCAAAGATTTTGCAAATCAAAATCTACAAGGTCGGCCTGCTGTTGGGATTTGACCTGAGCCGCGTGAAGAAACTGGGCAACGTATAGTGACAAGAGAGGGGCGCTAAACCCATGGCCTTCTTAGCTATGCTGCTCTCTGTTCAGGTCGTTTTTGCAAGCACTCTAAAATAGACGACCACAAAACTCACCTTTGCAAGCACTGCACAATTTAAATATACTGCGATGATGAGCTTGGTGCTTGGTGTATCACCGCTCCTATTAGGCATACCTCTTCAAACGTATCATCATTTTCTTTTATATTAGCAAAGCTATTCTCTCGGACATGATTTAAGGGTGATTGACCGGTCTTGATTTTGAGACTAACTTCACATTTGTTTGGGCAGTTGCGAGGACTGCCATGCAGCTTGATATTTGTGAAGCTAAGACCACCTGCAGGTGTCCTAATGCATTAAAAAAAAGCGTTTAGACTATTGGTAAGCATTGCAACAATTTAAATATTCGCTGTGTGTTCTAATTTCAAAATCTGTTGTCCTAATCTCTGTCAGAAAATAGTATCTTTAAGGAGCTAATGGTAATAGTTCTGGCAAAGAGATTATGGCATTGCCACAGGTTTGCTTTGTTATAGTTCTATTTGCCAATAAGCACTCAAACTAAAGGATAAACAACAGGCAAAAAAACATGAGAGCAGAGAGCTTAAATTGGCTTGCCATGGAAATTCACTTGCCCTTCACAGTGCTTCACCTGCTGGCGCACAGATGGAAACGAGAATTTACACAGCGTGTAAGAAACAAACACGCATTTTCCTTGAGACACTCAAAAACTGTCAAAGCGACCTGCTCTATACATGGCAGTCGATGCATACATGTTTCATAACTGCTCCACTAATGGTACAGTTTCTAATAAGGGACAAACTTAATTCTCTTAGACATGTTTAATAATTAAAATATTAGTTTCCTTTTATTGAAATGTGGTGGTGACTTATTAAGCTAGAAACTTTACCTGATTTCTTTCTTCACAAATCAATAACATAACATGGGTTTTCAAAGAATCGATTTCATTTCCCTTTATTAATTTGTAATGGATTCTTGTATTAGATTCATAAATGAAGAAAGCATAAAAGAACTAGATCTTACAAAGTTTCATTGTCATACTAAAAACTATTTGAAAACTTGAGTCCTTCCATCAAGTATAAAAGAAGGGATAATGCACTATTCTTTTAACCTTTCCAACATATCACTTCCAAGTACTTCAAACAAAATTTTAATATATTTTCTTTTGTAATTTCTTTCCAACATTCCACAAGAATTCAACAACATTTACAATAAATTTTTAGAGTAAGAAATACTATCATTTCAATGCAACTTTTCCTTCAAATCTTTTACAACATGTCCTACTTCATGTGGAAAACATATTTGCAATAATGGAAGCTAAAGAAAGCAAACAATATTACATTTTTCCTCCACTCAAGGTGGGTAGATGCATGATGTTTTTACATTGTCAACAACAAGGTTCTTGTGCTCCAAGGTGTTCTTCATCCATGCTCCAAGTTCCAAGTATTTCCAATCACAACCAAGATAGGGGGAGAGGCAACACTCTCCTCCCAACCAAAACTCAATGGAGAAGAGAAGCAATCTCCTCCATTGACCCCCGAGCCCCAAACACAACACAATGAAGGGTGGTCTCCAACTCAAGGCAACAATACTTGCTTCCACAATACAATTTTCTTCACAACATTCAAGGTAAAAAGAGGAAACAACAAGGAAACACAAATAACACAATACTTTGCACAACAAGGCTTTCATCCAAGCCAACAAGAGAAGGAACTATGGGAAAGTTTTCCTTATGCCTCCCCATTGAGATGAGATGCCCATCCAAAACCCTCCACAATAAAACTCAAGCCCCTATGACTCTTATGCCTCCCTCAAGTACCCCTTTTTCCTCCCATACTCTTATGCCTCCCTCCTCTTATGGCTCCCTCAAGAACAAGGTAAGAATGTAAACATTCTCACCCAAGATGGGCATCCCTCTCAAAATCCCTTCACAATATCCTAATCTACTCTTATGCCTCCCTCATGAGTATTCCCATAGACCTCTCCTATACTACACAATAAGCATTCTATCCATTTTTCACAATATACAAAGTAAACATGCATTATTCACAAATTTAGCATAGAAGCAACAATAATATGAAGCAAAACAAAGGAGAAGGTTTCCTACCTCTCCATTGGAGAAGCCTAAACCAAGAAATTTGTCCAAGCTCCCTCCCAACACAATCCAAGCATGCAAGTCCAAGCACTCTCTTTTTCTCTTTCTCTCAATTCTTTTCTCTCCCAAAATAACAAAAGAGAACTCTTCAACAAAACAAAAACAAAACTCCAAACCCCTCAACAAGAGAGGAAATTTCCATAAATAGACAAGAGGAAGAGTGAGGGTGATGTGGCTCCTTGTAGGATGCCACATCACACATCCTCAAGACCACCTCCCTTTAGTCAACTCAAATCCCAAAACACCATAAATGGGTGGTTGGGTTGAATGACATCTTTAATCCAAATCCATCCCTTCCCCATGTGTCCTAAGGCACAAGTAAATGCAAAAGAAGACAAGTGCACTCCAAAGTCACATTTCCCTTCCCAAAACAATAATTAATCCCCTTTTTGGATTCCCAACCCATAGATATGGTTGGTAAGGGGTTTTGGGAAGTGTGGGACAAGTTTAACTTGTCCCACAAGTCCCCCAAAATTGCCCTCAATCTCAAATTCGAGATTCAAAGGATTTGGAGTGGTCAACACTCAAAACCAAGCATTCAATACATGAGGAAACACAAGGCTCAAGGAGCCAACCAAAAAAATTAATTACACCCACTAGACTTCCCTCCAAAACTTAAAAATTAAAACAAGGTGTTAAATTAATTCTAAACATACTTAGCAAAAGAAAATTTAAAAAGATATCACAAATAAAACACCTACTAAAGTAAGTTAAAACAAGTAAATAAAATTCTTACCCCCTTGGTCACATTAGAAAATTTCCCCCTCATGGAAATTTTCTCAACACATAAAAGAACAAAGGTAACACAATACAATTCACTAGTTGCCTTGACGACCAATTGTTGTAACCACCCGACATTCTGTTGTGTTTGGTTCCCAATCCCCCTCATGGTTGTGATCATGTTGTGTTTCCTGCAAAATACAAAATACCTCCTTCGGCCTTGCGGCCATGTCAAAATATCCAAAATAACCATATGCATGAAATTTATTAACATCTATACGTAATTCAATCAATCATTATTTCTAGGTCTAAATCACAACTTAATTATGCATTTCATCATTATCCAAAATTATAGTAATGTAAATTCAACAACTACATTCTACTCATCATGGCGAAGAAATCCAATGTTAGAACACATGCAATATATCCATATAAAAATAATATCGGTATCCAATAGTCTGTCCATGAGTCAGTGTAGATCATACTGAAAACAAAATCCAATCCTAATCCAAATGCATCTAGTCACAAAACATCATGCTAATCAACATAAGTATAAGTCATGTCCATATCCAAAGTCTGCATAACTCAAAATGATAATCAACTAAGTGTCGTAGGGAAGTGGGCATTACATCCCCCTCCCCTTAGACTAGACTTCCTCCTGGAAGTCACTGAAATAAGTGTGGAAACTGAGCTCGCAATGATGTAGCATCCTCCCAAGTAGCAGCAGTCTCATCGTACCTGTCCCATTGGACCCGAACCTGATCAATCTCTCTGCCGCGAAGGCCCATGGTCCTGCGCGGTCTAAAATGCGCACGGCTCCACCATCACCTCGCTTTGATCCTGCACTCTACAATGCAGTCCAATCTAGTACATGAGAAGGATCAAACATATCTCCTAAGCACGTAAAATGTGAAAAACATCATGGACGCGTGATAAGCTAGGTGGAAGTGCTGGACGATAGGCTAAGGGGCCGAGGCGCTCCAAGATCTCAAAGGGACCCACGAATCTAGGAGCAAGCTTAGAACCTTTTCCATAACGGATAGGGCTCTTATGCGGTCTGACACAAAGAAACACCTTCGTGCCTACCTCAAAGCTGCGATCTGTCCTATCTTTGGTCTCCGCATACTTCTTCTCGTCATCCCGTGCCTCCCGCAATCTCCGTGCCTGATCGTGGTAACTCGCTGCTCCATATCCTCGTAATAAAGTTGGCCCAAGGGAAACCCTGTCCTCAATCCTGTCCCAACTGAGAGGTGTCCTGCACTCTCTACCATATAATGCCTGAAAAGGAGCCATGCCTATAGAACTCTGAAAACTATTATTGTAGGCAAACTCCACCAAATACAGATACTCCTCCCATCTCGACTGATGATCCATCACGTACATCCTGAGCATATCCTCCAAAATCTGATTCACCCTCTCTGTCTATCCATCTGTCTCAGGGTGATAAGCTGTGCTGAAATTAATCCTCGTCCCGAGGGCATACTGCATGGTGGTCCAGAAATGGGAGGTGTACAAAGGGTCGCGGTCGCAAATGATCTTCCGCGGAATCCCATGTAGTCTGACAATCTCATCAAGATATACTCGTGCTACTGCACTAGCCGTGTAGGTAGTCTTCACTGGAGAAAAGTGAGCTACCTTCGTCAATTTATCCACCGTGACCATGATGGCGTCGTGGTGGTATCTCGACGTCGGCAACCCAACAATGAAATCCATAGAAATGGTGTCCCACTTCCACTCTGGTATGGCGTGAGGATAGAGGAGGCCGGCTGGATGCTGATGCTCGGCCTTCACCCTCTGGCACTCTAAACAGTGGGATACAAAAGAAGCTATGTCTCTCCGAAGTCCTCTCCAAAAGTACAACTGTCTCAAGGTGGCATGCATCTTCTTCACCCCGGGATGGGCTGAGTAAGGTGCACGATGAGCCTCTGTCAAAATATCATGTCTCAAGCCTCCATCTCTAGGAACATAAATTCGACCTCTGTGTCTGAGAAGACCATCTACCTCTAATGAAAATCCATCAAATCTCCCCTCAAGGGGTCTCTGTGACTCAATCTCTGCTCTGCTGTGAGGTAGAAGCTATCATGAGGAAGTTGCTGCAAGATCCTACTCCGTAAATCTGTGCCCACTGAGGTGGCCATAGCCACATGTCTCCGCCTACTCAAGGCATCAACAACCACATTCTCCTTTCCCTTCACATGTTCTATCTCCATGTCATACTCACAAAGTAACTCCATCCAACGCCGCTGACGAGCGTTGAGATTGGGTGTGAAGAGGTGGCGAAGACTCAAGTGATCTGTCCTGAGTGTAAATCTCCGGCCAAGAAGAAAATGTCTCCACCGCACTAAGGCATGTACCACTGCTGCAAGCTCAAGGTCATGGGTTGGATAATTGAGCTCATAATCTTTGATTTTGCGAGACTCAAAGGCAACTACTCTACCCTCCCGCATTAGCACTCCTCCAAGTCCCGCCAAGGAAACATATACATATATATTGACCAAGAGTGCTAAATAACCACATCACATTCAAAACTCCATCCTGTGTCCTGTACAAGAAATTCCGTGGATCCACCCATACAATACATGCTAAAACATTGATCTAACTCATATATCAATAGTCCTAGTTATGCCCTCCTTACTAAATAAATTTGACAGAGACTCATCCCTTAGACATGGTAACCTTTCGCAACTCCCTAATGAAAACGATAACACTAGGGCCTCCTAATAATTTCTGCAGAGATTCGCCTTTCCCATGTTATATGCCTTCATTCCTTTTTCTTATACCCAAGCATATCTTCTTGTAGGTCCAATACCCACCGCCATGCGTTCCTTTAGGAGTAGATTGCATGCCAAGTGTCCATGTGGTCCTTCATTGGTGAATGCTTATCCAGCTCCGAGCTCCTCCACCTTCTGTAATGATGTCTTCTAAGAATATTCCATGCGTGGGATATTCTTTTCTTGACCTCCAAGGTTCCCGGTTGGCATCTTATCGACTTAGCACATCTAGTCGAGTCACATTTTTCCTCGGATGCCTTCTAATGCCAAATATGGCTAAGTCCTTTAAACATGATGTCTTGCCTTGCTCGCCATCCATGGTTTCTCTTAAACCCTTCTTAAACCGCATGTCCTCAAGCGTGCTTCTCCTTGTGCGCCCTTCTTCTTACTAGTCCTATATGCTCACACACCCTTTGGTACTTAGCCAATATTTTGTGGCCCAAAATACACCAATTATTTGACACACACATGTATTAATGCATACAAAAATATAGAGATACACACACATCCACAACTTTAGGCTAATATGTAAAATTAATTCAAAGGTTTAGGTATTGGACAACTATATAGGGAAGAATTTCCATAACAAAGAAAGAAAATACCTAATAAACATGACGAATACTCGAAAACCAACGATATGAGAAGGCAAAATGGATTTTTCCTACTCGGAGATGCAAGTAAAAGCTATGATTACAATAGTAGAACAAGTAGAGAAGTGTGTATATTCTGATTTTTTCATAAAAATTAGCCTTTAAAGACTTTGCCATCTATTCTAAACCTATGTTTTGCATTGAAGGAGAAAATATATTTTATTCACCCCCTTTACTACCCTCTGACCATGCAAGTGTCATGAAATAATAATAAAAATTATCTCTAAGGTCTGCTGCATTGAAATTCGTGTCCACTGCATGTATTTTAGCATGCAAAAGGTGTTTAAAAGTAGCTAAAATCTTCTCTTACCTTTACTCGAATGGAAGAAAGACATGGAAAGGTGTTTAAAATAAAACACAAACTTCCAAAATAGGCTCCTTGACTACCCTGCATTGAATCTAACATGCAAGTGTGGTTAAAAACAAGCACAAATTGCCCGTTTGACCTGTTTTTCTTTATCTGCTTTTACCTTTTTGGACGCTTGTGGTTTTCCTTTTTTGGACTCTTGTGAATTTTTATTTTGGCCTCTTGTACTTGCTACGTTGAAATTAGCATGCAAAAGATGTTGAACAATTGAATTTTCCTTTGAATGCTTCGTGGGATCTTAACATGCAAGAGGGTTAGAATACCATAAAATCTGCCCCTTCATTCTTTAACTTTGGCACCAATCCTTGAGTGAATAACATGCAATGAATATAAGCCACATACCTCAAAGGATGACATCACTTTTGATATCTTTAGCAGCCCTTTTCTTTGAATATCTCTAGCCACAAGCTTAACTATTTTAAACATCCACTTACTCTTATTTATAGCATTAAAACCAATTGTTTTAATGCTAATTTTAACATCTCTCACTAACCTTCCTTCGCGCCACCTTTATGCCATAATTAGCTGCTCTTTTCTATAACTTTGCCTTCGTTGTTTTTAGCACTCATTTCCCTCTTGTCTTCTTAGCTTTTGTGCATGCACTTGCACTCTATTTTGGAAACTCACTATGTTAAAAATAGCAATTCTTCGTCACTTACCCAATTTCCA
The DNA here is from genome assembly GCA_018340775.1 of Taxus wallichiana var. yunnanensis. Taxonomy (NCBI): domain Eukaryota; kingdom Viridiplantae; phylum Streptophyta; class Pinopsida; order Cupressales; family Taxaceae; genus Taxus; species Taxus wallichiana. Next base: position 618,871,009 of record CM031243.1, read on the forward strand.
TTTTTCACACAATATTTTATTTTTAGTGAATGCTAAAAATAGCAAAACACTAAAAATAGTCTTTTTTTCCCAAAAATACCCTTGTTCGTTCTTCGCATGGAAAATATGGTAACATGTCCCAATTACCCTTCTCCACATTATTTTCACCAAAATATATATATTTTTAATTATATTTATAAATGTCTTTGAACAAAATATTAAAATGCCATAACTTTTGATGTGATTGTTGGACCATCTTGAAGTTTTAGAGGGAATTAGATCGTCAAGTGTAGTTCATCATGCTAGTTGATCTTGATTGGTTGGATGCCATTTTGGTACTTTGGGGATTAGATTCCTTTATTTAGGATCCGAAATTGGCTTGGGACCCTTTTTGTTAGGATTTTGTAGAACATAGAATTGTAATAACTCTTTTCTACTTTATGGAATAATTCAAGACTTAGTATAAACCTTAATTTAAGGAGTTATTTCATGTGGGTAAAATTTGGGTTCCCTCCAAATGTTTTGCTTTTACCTTTTTTTTTTTTTTTTTTGCATTTTAGGGTTTTTCCCATCTTAAGGTTTTTTAGGATTAGTGACAAATACAAAGGGGATTATAATGTTGGAAAAGATTAGTGTGGATTCTAGAATGAGGAAGAAGTTTTGAATTTTCTTGAGTTTTAGTATATTGTGTGTGTTTTTGAGGTACTTCCACCTCATCAAAAAGGAAATGATGATTCACCCTACATGTTATTAAATTGTAGTATTTTTAAAGAGTAATATTATGAGCTTGAATGTGAGTTTGTTAAGAATAATTAAGTGGGGTAGTGACACCTGTTAAAATATAATAGTTATTAATATATTCCTCATATTTATAATCGTATTTTTAAAAAAAAATTGATAATAACTTGTACCTTGAAAATTAATCATTTGCATATTAAAAATTATTAAAATTATGAAAATTGGTTTTTTTTTTTTTTTTTTTTAAATTATCAATTTTGTAGTAATATGTATGTGCATAATTCAAAAGATAATACTAAAAATCATTGTCATTAAAAAAAGTGTTTAAAATGACTTTCAAATTTAAACCTTGCATGGTGATACTCTTGGTAAATGTAATACTATCTCCAACTTATTAATAAAATCTTGAACCTAGATTTTAGATTGTATGAGGTACCATGGTCCATGTATAAGCTTAAGGTTCTAACAAATTTTAAGTGGAGACATTAATTTTGTCTTAGTCTAGCATTAATATTTATGTGTTTGGTAATTATTAGTATAAATTAGGCTCTTGTTGACACATGTTCTTTAGGTTGTCCTAGTTTTTATATTATATGTAATTTTGACACTTTAAATTTTATATTATTCTTGCCAATAAAATATAGGTGAATTGGTAAAATAAGCGTAAGAAAAATATTTAATAAACAACAATAAAAAAACTTTATAGCTCTTTATAATTCTTATTACCAATTCTTTGTTTTCCACGTTTTTCCACATTAGACAAACCTTATTCATGTTTTCTTCATGCGTCATGGTTATCCCTCTTTTCTATTTTTTGTTTTGTTTTTTGTCTATCAACAAGATAGTCAATGGCTATTTTGGAGCTCATCGCCCATTGAGAGAGTATAGTTAAGCATGCTAATTCTATGCGGTTGATTTCCATTGCAAAACTTATCATTTTTTCACCCCGGGAAATGTTGTTAATATGACACCGATGCCGCTGTTACGAAATATTATCATTATTTATGGTTTTTGGTGCAAAGTACATGAAATGGTTAACATAACAATGGCTTGAAGCTTAAGATGGGGTAACTTGCACGATTATTTTGGGAGCTTGGAAACAATGGGTCGAATGAATCCTGCTATACGAGTAATTTTTTAACTTTGCCTTAACTAGGAGAGCCACCCTCGGGTGCATCTTTCTAAGATTTTTCTTGATAGGCTTGGCATCTACGTGTATAACTAAGTTATGCACTACCAAAGTTGGGTCCAAGCCTAACATATCCTTATAGGACCATGCGAACACATCTATAAATTCTTGTAGTAGCATGGTGAATGTTTTCTGTTCCGTGCTAAGAGCAAAGCTCCCAACTTGACTATTTTTGGGTCATCTTCTGTGCCAATGTTTACATCAATAGTCTCTTCTACTAGTAATTTTGAAAAATCCTCCATATGCGTAGGATCGAGAGGAAGGTTGAGATCTTCATCTAAGGATGTCTCTACAAGATTTTCATCCTTGGCGTGGTCACTTTTATTGTCCTTTGATTTTTTTACTTGTTGGTCCGCCAGTGCCTCAAAGAGGTTTTCACTATGCGACTTGGATTTTGAATTTTGCCGAGGATTTTCATTGGAATTTTTCCCTCACTTTTTCTTAAATTTTGTTAACCATGAAGCTCATCTTCCTCTCGAAGTAGGTGCAGGTATCTAAGTCAATATAGAAGCCCTTTTTGTGATCTGCAATGGGGATCAGTATCCCAAATGCCCATGAATTCTATAATGGCTTCATCATTTTCAAATAGATCTAGTGGCACATGACGTTGTTGGTCCCATTCAACAAGGCAAGGGTAGACAAGGTCAATTTTAGGTTCAATAGGGGTTATGGTGAGGACAACGGTATTCATGAATAGGTTCTTTGGAGGAAAGATATTCATATTGGATATAGTGGGAATCTATATCATTGTCTCAATAGTCAAAGATATCTTCGCGCTTAGAACAGTGGCATCTTTATCATTTTGGGTGTGACCCATAAGGCCAAGTGCGATACCTTACCTTTCTATCTTAAAATGTGGGAGAGGAACTGGTTCTCACTTGTCCTTGCTCATTCCTTCCGCATCCTAGACCTTTATAGCCCATGGAATACATCATTTGGCTAGATTTCTCATACTCAAGGGTTTGGTAGCAAGTTGGTTGAGTATCTTTTGGGACCCAAGTTGTAGGTGGATCCAACAATTTCTCTTCAGCAAACAAGCCTCCAGGTAAAAATGACCCAATAGTTTTCTCATCTCTAGGTCATGTCTAAACGATATTTGGGTCGACCTCTGTTTTAGGTGACAATGATGTGGTATGAAACTAGAAGGGCTTGTTACACATTATACTCTCAACAACCATATTCTAGAACCTTCATCTCCCATGAATCAAAAGGGGAAGTTGATGTAGAGGCACCACGGGCGCAAGAACTGAGGGAATCTGAATCTACTCGGGACTCCATGGCTTCGGATTGAAGAGGAACAACTATATCAGCAGAGGGACACGTATAGGCACCCTTACGCACAAAACTATTGAGAGATTTGCAGTGAGTAAAGGGCTCTGGATCTCCTTGTATCATGACAGTGTGTCCCTCGTGTTTTAGTTTGATGCATTGATGGAACATTGATGGCACAACCTACATGGCATGAATCCATGGTCGCCTAGAAGCATATTGTATGGGAGTTCCAAGTCCAGGACATGAAACTTTGTGTGATGATAAGTGGGTTCGACTTCCATGTCCATGTGTTAAAATATCATCCATGTTGATAAGAGGTTGCTCCTCATCATTAACATCATTTGTAGGTGGGATTGTTTCATGTTCAGTGGGCATTTTGGCTCCCAATTCTACAACTCGTGCTAGCACCCTATCCTTGTTTCTAAAAGGAATTCATCTAACAAGGTGGGGTCGAATTCAAACTCCACATGTGGGGATTCCAACTCATCACCACTATGATCTATCATGTCTTCTATCTCTTTTATGCAGAAAATAAAGGCCCGAGATCATGTTCAATAAAAGGGTTTGCCCCTTGTTTTTAGGCTTCCCAAGTTTGCATTTGTTGGGCTTCTAATTTTTATTTTTGAGCCCTAATCATGTTTTAGGATGCACGATGTGCAACAGCTTTCACTAAGGTATCTTATGAATGTGCTCAAAATTTGAGATCATATCTAAGTGAAATGCAAAATGAAAGTCAAGAATATGAATGAGTATAAATGTTCAAGTACCAATGTGATAAGGTGATAAGTCAATAGTAACACAATGTTTGGTACCAAGCTTATCAATCAAATGAAGTACTTCCTAGGTTTGCTTGAAAAATTTAATCGATGTCATAAGATAACTAACAAGACGTCCGTACTTATGTCGATTTCAAGGAAATGAACAAGATGCAAGTAATAACAAGAAGTTAATGTGACCTCCTAACAAGGTATACTAAAATCAAACTCAAATTCAATTAGTACCTATATCCCAAAAAGTGCCAGATTCAATTTGTGAGTGACACAACAATGTCACCAAGATATGTTAACCACACTTTGTGAGAAAGTAAGGTATTGATATCAATATGATATTGATATAACACGCACAAGTGGTAACACCTAACATGTTAGGAAATAGGGGATAAAATATGTGGAATATTCCTCACATAATCGCAACAAGAGAAACTAATATGCATAAAATATTACAGATCTCAAATAAAAGTGCGAATAAAATAACACAACACAAAGAGACAAATTTTTAACATGATTCACCTAATTTGGGCTATGTCCACCAAGAATCACTTGCTTAGATTTTATTACAAGCCACCACTCTCTCAATACAATACCTAGATCTCATTTGAGCTATGCTCAACAAACTCTAGAAAATTCAGACCGAATTCAAAACACATCTGCAATGTTACATTATACCTACCATATGCTTAAAACCATATAAGTAGAGACAATCGCTAAACAATTTTACAAAACTATGGGTATTAAAACCATGGGAAAAAATCGTCCCATAAACCTATGGGTCAGAAAACCCAACCATATGATAAAATCACATTTGCCGATCCTGGTGAGACAATCAGGAAAGTGTACAATGCTCGTAGTGTATGCGGTCTTCAACACTTTCTCACATGAAAATAGGCTCCACAACCTAACATAACAACTTTCGAATGAAGATAGTAATGGAATCAAACTAAAAGCTTATAGTATAACTAAGAATTGTTAAAATGTGTATAGCATAACCTTACAATGAAGATATTTAGGTCAATTCTAAAAGAAACCAGATGTAAATACCAAAAGTTTAATGATACGATATAAACAAGATAACCTTTCACGGAAGTTCAAGATGATGAAACAAGCCTAACTATGATGATGATCTTAACGTGGGTATCAAGATAACAAAGGCTACCAATGATATGAAAACTTCTCCACACACTTTAGATGTTTAAGAACCCAACCGCAAACATGGATGGGCGTAAACAGACAAAAAAGTGGCTAAACAATCAATTGACAACATGAAGGTAGTCACTTTTCTTTTGATCAACAAAGTGTCAAAAGAAAGTGAAGGAAGTAGATCAAAATGGGGATGAAAAATATTGGATTTACTTTGATAGAGTTTTACCTCACCTTAATGCAAGTAAAAACTAAGCAAAACTAACGCTTCCCATGTTTCGTGATGAATGATGGCTCACAACTCAAGACTGTTTTGAAATTGTCAAAGTGGGCTCTTGGCCAAAGAATATCTTCCTAGGTGGTTTTCTCTTCCTAGGTGTTACAAAGTTGTCTTAAGGGAGCTCGATTTACCCAAAATTCACAATGAATAATTTGGGAGTATCTTGGATTTACTTTACCCCCTTGACACAGGGAAACTAGTGCGTCTATGTGTACTATAACCGGGTTCTTGCCATACGGAAAACTAGTAATGCTAACTCACAAGGAACAACTAATCAAGTAGGTTGTGCGAGAAATTCCCGTTTCATCCACAAGGTTACCTCTTGCGTGGAATACTTTAGGGTTCTAGGACCACCCCCATTATTATAGCTTAAGGCTTATTCCAAAGGGGTTATGTCCTAGTTTTAAGTGGACATGACGCACTTTATCCGAACCTCGCAAATACGTGTTTTAAATGTTGTGTTCTTTTTATCTTTTTGTTTTGATGTGGTTTGCTTGAACGCCTTTTGGCAACCTGCATGTAAACCGTATTAGTAGTTTGATTTTTTGTTTTGACTCAACTGTTCTTTGACAAGCATGTGTTTTGGTTCTACTGCAGAACGAGTTAGTAATTTTCCATGAAAATACTAAACATCATTTTGATTCCCAAGATTGTTCAAGGACACAAGGGAAGAGCATACGTGACGTTTTTAGATTCCAAGAATTTTACCAAATGGAAAACAATTAATTCAAAATACACCAATTTAACCCATTTCAACTCAATTAGGACATTCTCAACATTGTTAAAGTACAAAAGACCTAAGAATCATTTCTGATTCCCAAGATTACCCCAAAGGACATAAGGGAAGAGCATACACGACCTTAATCTTATAAGAAAGTATGAAAATTCTATCTAGTCTAGCAAAATCATGTAAACATACCCTACAAAATATGCATTAATTAGATAAAACCTACAAAGAAGTTAGCACTTCAACACACACATTTGAAAAAGCTGAAATGTACAAACCAATTCAAAATGAAGCACACCGTGTACCGGTTAAGGTATGTGCGCATGGGTTTTGGGCGTCTGTGCCCTTTTTTTTTTTTAGATTAAACAGGCACCTATGCCACCTAAGAGGTGTCTACACCACGATTAGGGCATGTGCATTAGGGTAGCAAAAAGTTATGAAAGCTCGGATAGTGCCCGCACTACTCGAGAGATGCTGCGGAAGGGTTTAAGCGCGTGTGTGCCGGGGTTTAAGTGTGTACACCAGGGGTAGCAAAAATATGAAAGCTCGAGACGGTGTGCCTGCACTACTCAAGAGATGTCTACACCAGGTTTTAAGTGTGTTCGCCGGGACGTGTGCGCCGGGGTTTAAGCAAGTGCGCAAAGGTAGCAAAAAGTACAAAAGCTCAAATAGTGTGCCTACACTACTCCGAGAGATGCCTACGCCGGGGTTAAAAGGTATGTGCACTAGCTTGACGGGTTTTCAACCGCGGTGAAGGTACAATACAAATAGAGTTCTGTGTGCCAAAAAGTGTGCTGTGCTTTAGGGTTAACATGTTTTCTCCAGGGTTTAACATGCATTCACCAAGGTTAGTGCACCTACGCCATTCATGTAGTAAAAATATGGCGAAAGACACCAAAAAGTTTACAACACTTCAAATTTTAGTAAGCTATTTCAAAATTGACAACAACCTATTAGAATGATAATTCTAAATGAAAACCTACAAATATAATAGTAGCAAAATTCTAAGGAATTGAACAATATTTGCTATATGTGCACCTCATAGGTTAGCCAAAATAATAGAATTCAAGCTAGAATGTTAAGGAACTAAGGATTAGGTCCCACCGGGTGTGCCATATGTGTGCATGGTTTTGTTTAACTAAGTTAAGGGAATTAGAACTAACACCTAGTAGTCCTACTAGCAAAGTTAAATCAAAATCTAAACACCATCATGCTAAGAGCTAAGCAAGATTAAATAATAACATTATTTCATCATAAATTTGAAATGGAAATCAAACTAACATGTTAATTATCAAAATCTTTACTCTTTAGATTACCAAAACAACTAAATTGAACCTAGGTAGATTCATGGCAATCAAAGTTGATTGTTTGATCTTTAATTATTTAGGAATGGAAGCTCATCAAAGCATGGCTAAAAGACCACTTTGATTATTTCCATATGACGTAAAGGCTTAAATGGATGAAATGCAAGAATGAGGCTTAGCTCTTCTAATGGTGAAATGCTTAAGGATGACAAAAGGTTTATAGTGTATGTACTATATGATTTTTTTGTTTTCTCAAGAATTAGGTGTAAGTGTAAAGGTAAGAGGAGGGCTCTTTATATAGCCCAATGGATAAAGGAATCTCTACATCCCTTTGTATGTGGGATAATAGAGATGTTGACTTAGTTGTGGATAAATGGGGTTTAGAAAGGTTGAGTTAACTTTAGGAGAGTTTAGCTTGTCCTTTAGTGACTCAAGTGGACAAAGGGGGTTTATTAATTAACGAAAGTGATTAATTAATAGGTGTGCAAGCTTATAAAAGATTTTTAGAGGAATAATAGCATGATTTAGACTATAGAAGGGAATTAAATCAACTAAATAATGATTTATTGATTTAATGAAAGGGGAAGCTAATTAATTAATAATAATTAATTAGTTTAGATAGAAGGAAGGATTAATTAACGGAAGGTCGTTAATTAGGGTATTTGTTGAATAGAAGACTTAATTAATTACTTATTGTAATTAATTAACGATGATAGAAGAGAAGATGAGCATTATTGACAATATGTTGCCAATTTGCGGGAAAGGGGATAATTAGCACAATTTAAGTATTTAAATTGTTCAGGCTAAATTATAGGTGTCTACACAACTACATTATTATTTAATTATTTTTTTTTAAGGTTTAAATTTTTTTTTTTTTTTGAATGGTGTTATTTCCAAGATTTTCATGTTATCACCTTATGCACCTTGATCGAGAATGGTGTGTGTACTCTCTCTTCTGTTGATAAAATTGGAACACCTCAATGTTGTGAGTAACTTATGAATGAGGTGAACCTCTAGAGAGGGTTGGTTCCCTTGTGAATCATCTAAAACTAATAGAATTGACAAGGAAATGGGAGAATGATTGTGGGAAATATACAATTAAGGTGATACACTAATGATTTGACACACACATGTACTATTGCATACCAAAATATAGTGATCCACACACATGCACAACTTTAGGCTAATCTGTAAAATTAATTCAAAGGTTTAGGTAAGGGACAATAGTATAGGAAGAATTTCCACAACAAAGCAAAACAATACCTTAATAAACATAATGAATACTCGGAAAAATAGTGATATAAAAGGAAACAATGGAACTTTTCTAATAAAAATACAAGTATAAGGTAGCATTATAATTGCATAAAAACTAGACAAGTGTGTATATCACTAATTTCTTCATTACAATTAGTCTTTAAACACTACTTCCATCTATTCTAGACCTCTATTGTGCATGTAAGGATAAAATACTATTTTATTCACCCCCTTTATTGCTTTTTTAACATGCAAGTGTCATGAAATAATAATATAAATAACCTTTAAGGTTGCTACGTTGAAATTCATGCATGTTGTGTTGATTTTAGCATGCAAAAAGGTGTTTGCTGCATGGAAGAAAGGCATGCAAAGGTGTTTAAAATCAAACACAAACTTCCAAAATAGGCTCCTTGACTGCCCTGCGTTGAATCTAGCATGCAAGTGTGGTTAAAAACAAGCACAAACTTACCCTTTGACCTGTTTTGTCTTTATATGCTTTTACCTTTTTTGGACTCTTGTGTTTTTCCTTTTTAGGACTCTTGTACTTTTTCCTTTTGGCCTCTTGTAATTGCTATGTTGAAATTAGCTTACAAAAGGTGTTGAAACAATTTTGAGTTGTCCTTTGACCGCATCATGGGATCTTAACATGCAAGAGGGTTAGAATACCATAAAATTTACCCCTTCATTCTTTAACTTTGGTGCCAATCCTTGAGTGAATAACATGCAATGAATATACGTCAAAACCTCAATGGATGGCGTCACTTTTGCTATCTTTAGCAGCCCTTTTATTTGACTATATCTAGCCATAGAATTAATTGTTTTAAAAACCACTTATTCTAATTTTTAGCATAAAAACTAATTGTTTTAGTGTTAATTTTAGCATCTCTCACTAACCTTCCTAGGCTCCACCTTTATGCCATAATTAGTTGCTCTTTTCTATGACTTGCTTTGCTATTTTTAACACTCCTTTCCATCTTGGTCTTAGCGTTTTGTGCATGCACTTGCACTCCATTTTGGAAACTTGTTATTTTTAGTGAATGCTAAAAATAGCAATTATTCGTTACTTACCCAATTTCCATTTTGAACACATTATTTTATTTTGAACGACTACTAAAAGTAGAAAAATGCTAAAAATAACCATTTTTCCTTAAAATGTCCTTGTTTGTTCTTGCATGGAAAAATATGGTAACATTTTGGCAACATCACAGGATTTTTTGCATGTTAAACAAGAGATTATTATCATTCTACATCGATTAGGCTATTGAGTCACATATTCTATCAATAACTTGCATTCTCTGAACAAAATAACTGAATTATACTCTTCAACAAAAGGAGAACATTTGCATGCAAGCAATTCTTGGAAAGAAAATAGGAAAAATAATGTGCATGCAAGCATTTATTGAATTGAAATCATAAACTACCCTACTCTAACTAGAAAATAAAGGAAAAATAAAAAACCATAAACTAGTTGAGAGAAATAACTCCTTTCCGTAGAGAAGAGGGGTCATGAGATCAATTTTGCAACTAGATCACATGGTATGAGTGTAGACATGGCGTGCACTATTGATTTGCCCAAAATATCAGCCAAGAAATGAATAAACACCTCTATAGGATCTGAATTCTGTCTTTGTAAATGTTGAGGCTGATTTTTGACAACTTGAAGCTCTTTCTTATGCTCTAAAATCAGCACAACTGATGGCAACTTTGTTTGTGGCTCTAAAATAGTCCAATACTTGATTGGACATGGTCTTCGCATAACCTATAAACTGATTTTCCTCATCTTCCCCTCTTCTTTCTATGTAATTTCATCATTTGGAGTACTTGAGGCACCTCCTTAATCATATCGGATACTCGGACTGATCTGCAACATTTGCTACCTCATATTTTGCAAACAACTTCATATTTGATTATTTTTCAAGCTCAAAGAAATATTTAACTACAAGGACTCTTCATGGAAGAATATAGATGGTGGAGGTTTAATACTTACAATTTCAATTGGCTTTTATTCATCATCGAGATCTTTCTAATTTTGATAAAACTTCATCCCCAAAGCTGATCTGATATTAATATAGGATCAAGATTGTTGATCTGATCCTTAGAAACACTCACATGCTCCTTCAAAACATTATCTTTACATTGTATCTCAAGAGATCTGAGAAAACTTTGTCTAACTTTTGCATGTTGGTCATATTCCTCCTGTTGCTCTGTAACTTCAACCACTTTCATGCACTCCTCTATTGTAGGTTTAACCAACTGTGGAATCTGTATGTCCTCAAACTATAAGCTCCATTTTGTTAGATTTGGTTCATTCCATAATGGACTTGGGAATATGAGGGAGGGGTGGGTTGGGTTGCTAACTGATTTTGCAATGGTTGAGATGATTGGAGAGGGGTAAGATCCTGTGGAGGAGAAACTTTAAGAAAGCTAGGAATTTGGGACTAAGATTGAGTGGGTTGGGAAATAGGAATGGGAGGGTTGCATGATGATAGTGAAGAATTACCCCATTGACAAGGTTTCTCAACACTATATTGGTAAGCTTACAATTCTTTATTCCACTTTGATATTTGTGAAATCAATTCACAACACAAACTATATCTTCTCTTAAGGGCTATACCAGCTTGGTATAGGACCAACCCAAGGGTAGGTATCCTAAATCCGAGCTTTACTACTTTGATAGTGCTTGTTGCTCTCATCTGTACCATCTTCAACTCCAAGTGTAGTACCTGCATCTGCAAATCATCATTAGGTATGGAATTGCTTCCATAATCTACATATACCTGCTCCTGAAAAACACCATGATTAGGATAATCATACAAATTGTTTGGATCATGGGCATATTCATTGTGATAGGGCTTATAGTACTGATTTGGAGGAATATTTTGAGGAAAAGGAGGTGGAGGGGAGTAATAATTCTCTTGAAACTAGGAATTCCAATGAGGAATTGAAGTCATGATTGCACGACCTCATAAAAATATGAAAATATGAAGGAAAATGGTCTGTTGATTGAGAAAATGGGATTCTTGATCCAATGGAGTCGCCAGATCTCGATCTTTTAATAACGTCACACGGGCATGCCGAAAAACTATTGTCACCCAAAGTGCATACGATAGAGAATGGTGTGCGTACTCTCTCTTCTATTGAAAAATTGGAACACCTCAAGGTTGTGGGTAACCTATGACTGAGGTGAGCCTCTAGAGAGGGTTGGTTCCCTTGTGAATCACCTAAAAATAATAAAATTGACAAGGAAAAGGGAGAAGGATTACAACAAATATAAAATTGAGACTTGATACACTATAGTAATTTTTATCCACCTACTAACTTCTAACCCCATGCATGTCGGCCTATCACCCAGGGGTCTTTGGCATTCACCCAAGGCACACGTGGGCACCGAGCCCCTCCTTTATGTGAGCATTGTGAGAATATCTTGCCATTGTTAGAGGATTAGTTGCAGAAAAGTAGATATTCATGTAAAATCACAACATGAGCTACCATATCCTTATACCCATGCATGAAAATGAGAGAAACAACACAACATGGATTATGAAGAACATATCTGATTCATAATATGAAGAAATGACACTAGGGTTTACACCCAAAAATAAGATATTCAAAACATATACATATATATTGACCAAGAGTGCTAAATAACCACATCACAATTAAAATTCCATGGCAGTCTTGTATAGTAAATGTTAGTGATCCGCCCATACAATATATGCTTAAAACATAGATCTAACTCATATATCAATAGTCCTAGTTATGCCCTCCTTATTACATAAATTTTATAGACCCATCCCTTAGACATGATGACCTTCTTGTAACTCCCTAATGAAAATGCTACCCGTAGGTCCTCCTAATACTTTCTCGCAGAGCTTCACCTTCCCATGTTATATGCCTTCATTCCTTTTTCTTCTACCCAAGCATATCTTCTTATAGGTCAATACCCACCGCCATGCCTTCCTTCAGGAGTAGATCACATGCCAAGTGTCCATGTGGTCCTTCATTGGTGAATACTTATCCACTTCAAGATCCTCCACCTTCTGTAATGATGTCTTCTAAGAATATTCCATACATGGGATATTCTTTTCTTGACCTCCAAGGTTCCTGGTTGGCACCTTATCCACTTAGCACATCTAGTCAGGTCACGTTTTTCCTCAAGTGCCTTCAGAATGCCAAATATGGCTAAGTCCTTTAAACATGATGTCTTTCCTTGCTCGCCAACCATGGTTTCTCCTAAACCCTTCTTAAACCCCTGTCCTGCGTGCTTCTCCCTTTGTGCCCTTCTTCTTACTAGTCATGTATGCTCACACACCCTTTGGTACTTAGCCAATATTTTGAGGCCCAACATACACCAATTATTTGACACACACATGTACTACTCCATACAAAAATATAGAGATACACACACATCCACAACTTTAGGCTAATATGTAAAATTAATTCAAAGGTTTAGGTAAGGGACAACAATATAGGGAAGAATTTCCATAACAAAGAAAGAAAATACCCTAATAAACACAATGAATACTCAAAAAACCAATGATATGAGAAGGCAAAAATGGCTTTTTTCTACTCAGAGATGCAAGTAAAATCTATGATTACAATAGTAGAACAACTAGAGAAGTGTGTATATTCTTGATTTTTCATAAAAATTAGCCTTTAAAGACTGCTGCCATCTATTCTAAACCTCTGTTTTGCATTGAAGGAGAAAAATATTTTATTCACCCCCTTTACTACCCTCTGACCATGCAAGTGTCATGAAATAATAATAAAAATTATCTCTAAGGCTGCAACATTGAAATTCATCTCTCTTGCATGTATTTTAGCATGTAAAAAGGTGTTTGAAAGTAGGTAAAATTTTCTTTTATCTTTACTGCATGGAAGAAAAAATGGAAAGGTGTTTAAAATCAAACAAAAACTTCCAAAATAGGCTCCTTGACTACCTTGCATTGAATCTAACATGCAAGTGTGGTTAAAAACAAGCACAAATTGCCCGTTTGACCTGTTTTTTCTTTATCTGCTTTTACCTTTTTTGGACTCTTGTGCTTTTCCATTTTTGGACTCTTGTGAATTTTTGTTTTGGCCTCTTGTACTTGCTACATTGAAATTAGCATGCAAAAGGTGTTGAACAATTGAATTTTCCTTTGACTGCTGCGTGGGATCTTAACATGCAAGAGGGTTAGAATACCATAAAATCTGCCCCTTCATTCTTTAACTTTGGCACCAATCCTTGAGTGAATAACATGCAATGAATATAGGCCACATACCTCAATGGATGACATCACTTTTGCTATCTTTAGCAGCCCTTTTCTTTGATTATCTCTAGCCACAAGCTTAACTATTTTAAACAACCACTTACTCTTATTTTTAGCATTAAAACCAATTGTTTTAATGCTAATTTTAGCATCTCTCACTAACCTTCCTTCGCGCCACCTTTATGCCATAATTAGCTGCTCTTTTCTATGATTGCCGCCTTCGATTTTAGCACTCCTTTCCCTCTTGTCTTCTTAGCTTTTTTGCACGCACTTGCACTCTATTTTGGAAACTCACTATGTTAAAAATAGCAATTCTTCGTCACTTACCCAATTTCCATTTTGCACACAATATTTTATTTTTAGTGAATGCTAAAAATAGCAAAACACTAAAAATAGTCATTTTTCCCAAAAATATCCTTGTTCATTCTTGCATGGAAAAATATGGTAACATGTCCCAATAACCCTTCTCCACATTATTTTCACCAAAATAATATATTTTTTTTTATTATATTTATAAATGTGATGGAACAAAACATTAAAATGCCATAACTTTTGATGTGATTGTTGGATCATCTTGAAATTTTAGAGGGAATTAGATCATCAAGTGTAGTTCATCATGCTAGTTGATCTTGATTGGTTGGATGCCATTTTGGTACTTTGGGGGATTAGATTCCTTTATTTAAGGATCCGAAATTGGCTTGGGACCCTTTTTCTTAGGATTGTGTAGAACATAGAATTGTAATAACTCTTTTCTACTTTATGGAATAATTCAAGACTTAGTATAAACCTTAATTTAAGGAGTTATTTCATGTGGGTAAATTTGGGTTCCCTCCACATGAGTTGCTTTTACTTTTTTTTTTTTTTTTTGCATTTTAGGTTTTTCCCATCTTAAGGTTTTTAGGTTAGTGACAAATACAAAGGGGATTATAATGTTGGAAAAGATTAGTGTGGATTCTAGAATGAGGAAGAAGTTTTGAATTTCTTGAGTTTTGGTATATTGTGTGTGTGTTTTGAGGCACTTTCACCTCATCAAAAGGAAATGATGATTCACCCTACATGTTATTAAATTGAAGTATTTTTAAGGAGTAATATTATGAGCCTCAATGTGAGTTTGTTGAGAATAATTAAGTGGGGTAGTGACACTTTGTTAAAATATAATAGTTATTAACATATTCCTCATATTTCTAATCATATTTTAAAAAAACTTGATAATAACTTGTATCTTGAAAATTAATCATTTGTATATTAAAAATTATTAAAATTATGAAAATTGTTTTTTTATTTTTATCAATTTTGTAGTAATATGTATGTGCATAATTCAAAAGATAATACTAAAAAATCATTTTCATTAAACAAGTGTTTAAAATGACTTTCAAATTTAAACCTTGCATGGTGATACTCTTGGTAAATGTAATACTATCTCCACTTATTAATAAAATCTTGAACCTAGATTTTAGATTGTATGAGGTACCATGGTCCATGTATAAGCTTAAGGTTCTAACAAATTTTAAGTGGAGACATTAATTTTGTCTTAGTCTAGCATTAATATTTATGTGTTTGGTAATTATTAATATAAATTAGGCTCTTGTTGACACATGTTCTTTAGGTTGTCCTAGTTTTATATTATATGTAATTTTTGACACTTTAAATTTTATATTATTCTTGCCAATAAAATATATGTGAATTGGTAAATAAGCATAAGAAAAATATTTAATAAAACAACAATAAAAAATCTTATAGCTCTTTATAATTCTTATTACCAATTCTTTGTTTTCCATGTTTTTCACATTAGACAAACCTTATTCATGTTTTCTTCATGTGTCATGGTTATCCCTCTTTTTTCTTTTTTGTTTTGTTTTTTTGTCTTTAACCAGATAGTTCAATGGCTATTTCGGAGCTCATCACCCATGGAGAGAGTAGAGCTAAGCATGCTAATTCTATGCAATTGATTTCCATTGCAAAACTTATCATTTTTTCACCCTGGGGAAATGTTGTTACAGAATATTGTCATTATTTATGGTTTTTGGTGTGAAGTACTGAAATGGTTAACATAATAGTGGCTTCGAAGCTTAAGATGGGGTAACTTTCACGATTATTTTGGGAGCTTGGAAACAAGGCACCATTCAAAACACTAAAACCGCGGTTATCGTTATCAACTACACCCAATCCAGCAAGAAGAAAAAGGTATGGTTTGGTAAAGGTTGTGTCACGGAAGCAGTAACAAGTAAGGCAGACAACCATAATAAACATGCATATGAGTTTTCTTCAGGTTGATGGAAATCATTACTTAGTGGGAAACAACAATTAGTCCACATTTGATTTGAAATTTACTCCAGTTTTAAAGACTTTGTTAATGTTCTTATGTTGGGATCCCAATACAACTTTTTATTGACTTGCATGGCCACTTTTTTATTTTAATTTTAATTATTGTTTTCACTTAATATTAAGTAAGGGCTTAATAGAACTTTCTTTTTAATCATAAATTATGATATTTGAATTATATAGCGATAATTGTTTTTTCTTTTCTAAATAAAGTTGCATTTATATAGTGTAAACATGTTTTTAAGACTCATTTTCTATTATATATTTACAAGTGTCAAAAATTCATGTTTAATTATGAAGAAAATATATGGACAAGATTTGTTATGAGAAAGTCATTTTTGTTTGATCTGCTAAAACTCGAAACTTGTGACATTTCACCGGCATTTATGGTAAGTCAAAAAAATAAAATTTTAAATGAGTCATTTCAAATTTTACCAAATAGAAAGTGAAGAAAAGAAAAATAAAAGCCCATTGTGTTAAATTGACCACCACCTCCTATAACACGTCATATGCAACCAATTCCTTATACCGTGATATGACGAGTATATACCCTACGATATACACCCTAGTAAATAATGACCATGCATGAAAATAAATTTGTTCCTAACATACATCACTACAAAACTATTTGAAAATACAAATAAACAAAACCTATTAAGTTTTTTCTAGTGTTAGCCTATGTATTATCCCTACACCGATGTAAACAACCATATATCACTGAATTAGGTAGATCCTTGTATATATGAACCAAAGTGCAAACAAATTATTAATATATATTCAAGTATTTAATGATTAAGAAATAGTAATGGAAAATATAATTATAAAAATGAAACTAATATTAAGGTGTATTGTGGAAAAGAATAATATAGATATTTTCCAAGTGGTGAAGAGTCAGTTGATCAAGTTTCTCGAGTCACAAAACTGTAAGAAAATGAATTTCATTACAAATTAATAAGGGATCCCCAACATTAATATTATAAATAAAAAATTTATTTAGTTTAATTTAAAATTATATATTAAATACTGTAATGTCCCTTTTTGGGGAATCACATGAAATTATGCAAAACTTAAGATAAACAACACTTTCCATATTTTTAATGGGTTGTCAGTGAATCAAATAGATATATAAAAACCCTTAACTTTTGTCAGCCAACACCCTTCTAAAGTAGCAACATGTTTTAGGGTTTCAACCCCACTTTTGGATGCCCTAAACTCGATGAAAATGTGCTTAATCAAGCTTGAAAATTATGATTAATTAACATCAATTAGAATATGAAGGAAAACTAATTTTTAGTGCCCTAGAATTGAATATATGAATGTCTATAAACTCATGTCTGTAGAGTTACTTTAAAAATTCATAACTTTACCTAAGTTGCTCCAAAATTTATGAAACTTGGGAACTTAGGGTCTAAAAATGTATGAAGAATACAAATATCAAATCAACTTGTCCAAACATCCACCCCGTTTCAGGTGTAGAAGGTGTTTTTTTAGGTCACACCTCTACCGATTGTGGGATGGCAAAGCACCAACATGAGAAACGCAACTGGTGGAAAGATGCCCTCCCAAAACACTTGGTTTTTGGTGCAAAAGAGGACCTAGACTCAAATACAAATACAGGGAGTGACTGAGTTTGTCCCGAAACCCTTTATCTAAAATTCCCTTTATCAAAAATTCTATCTCATTGATTGTTGACAACAAGGAAAATGGAAAAAAATATCTCAAGTTAACAACGTTGTTGTTTCAGTTAGAATTAATGCGACTAAGGAAAATACTCCTCCTTTATCTAACCCTCCAATCGTGGAGGCCTCATCAGGTTGGGTAACGGTCCGTAAAAAGAAAAAAATTATTTCAAAGAATGCCACTTCTCCACCTCGATGAATTGATTCTCTATTGCTATTTGACTGCTCTATATTGTTCCTTTTTCTTTGCCGAGAAACAGCTTGTTGCTCTATAATGGTGCTACGTGTTGTTGCAGATTGGTAGCTATACATCAGCTGATTCTTTGCTAATTTGATGTTGGTTGTTGGGACTTTTCTGAGAAGACTATTTTTTTGTTGTTGGGCATTCATGTTCTATCTTGATTTTGTTCATTTTTTATGCTTTAATTGAAATATCTGGCTTTTGAGCCTTTCTGTACAAGGGTATAGTCCCTTTCAAAAACCATTTGCCTTAAAAAAATTACTAGTTTTGATTCCAAAATGTTAAATATTGGAGTTATCTTCACTCCAAAATCACATATATTGGAATCTATAATCACATATATTGGAATCCAAAATCACATATATTGGAATCCAAAATCGCATATATTGGAATCCAAAAATCAAAATATTGGAATCCAAATAGTAAAATATCAAAACTTGTTATACCTCCTTTTGGATTCCAATATATTAGATTACGTATTAAATTATTGAATCTAGGAAACATCGTATAATGATTTCAGGGAATCGAACACTGATCTGAACAAAAATGTCTAGTGGTCACTAGCCCATATAAAATAGAAACATGTTATGGTTAAATTATTGAATCTGGGAAAAATCATTTAATTATTTCAGGGAATCCAACATTGATATGAAAAATAATGCCTAAGCGGTTGCTAGCTCGTATAAACAAAAACATGTTATTTTTTATACGAGCTAGCGGTCGCTAGGCTTAATGTTTTCTTAGGAATAAAGATTTTATTGGTTTTAAAATGTCTGTAAGATTAAACTATGCAGATTTGAATATTTTAAATGCCTTGTGGCCTATTGGCCACTAGGATAATAAAATTCAAGAGATGTGACACACTTCCATGTTCATTTACTATGGTGTGATAAAACCACAATGCAACCAGAGAATTACCAAAGATATTATGAAGAAACTAGCATAGAGCGATGATCCAGTGTTGGAGAATGTAATTAACTGTAAATCATTCCATATATATTTTAATATTTTAATTTATATGTCAAATTAACTCTAAAACCATTGCATATATATTATCATATTTAAATATGGATATGAAATTAATTTAAAATTAACTGTTAAACCATCCAAGATATAATTTAGAATTTAAATATAGCTATGAGATAAATTGAAAATCATTTATTAAAGGTCAAATTATAGTAAAACAATTGCAAGAATATTTTGAATTTTATTGTAACACTATTCCCGAAAATGGGCTCCCAAATCAACAATAGTCCCAAACCATCAATAGAAATCATAATAAATCTCCAAAAAATAAGCTCCCTATTGTTGGTTTTTTTAAATAAAATCCCGAACATCTTCGACGTCCTTCAATGGTTACAACAAAGGCCACAACTCATCTAACAAGTATTTGTCTTCTGGATTTAAATCTATGTTAAATGTTTTATCAATTATGTAGTTCCCCACATCATTTAACTTGTTTTTCTCTAAAAAGTCATCTATAAGCATTGTATTTTTACAATGGTACGATTCATTAAACTCGCCACCAAACAGAGTTAAGATTCTTGAGATATAATTTTGGATTACTAGAACCATCATAATCAATGTGTTTGGTCTCGATGCAATCTTCATATATAAATATTAACTCGAATCTTCCAACCTCTAAGCCAATGTTTTAAAGGAATGAAGGCATCATGTCATCAACATTTGATTTTCTTGCCAATGTCCATAGTGTTATTTTGAATTTTTTTTTGCAACGTTGTAAGAACTCTTTCACATTTGGTCTGAGAAAATAAATTTTTGTTTTGACCTTGACGCCTCAAAATTTTTTGAACTTCATGTATGATGAATAATCCTTGTGGATTGTGTGTTCCAAAACACTATTTATATCAAATATGATGAGTTTCATGTTGCATGTGTTGTTATTTGCAAATGAATAAAAAACCAAATCAAATGGTTGAGGGCGTATGCATATTAAAGAAGCTAAGCTAATTAAATGAAACTAACACCAAGTAGTTCCAATAACAAAGCTAATATAACATGAACATCAATGATAAATCTTAAAGGAAATAGCTAATCTAATGCATCAACATGAATAAAACATCTAATGTTAAGCCATCCCTTGAAATTGGATGTGTTTTGTAATGTATGATTGCTAATTAATATGAACCTATTTAGATCATAAGCAATCAATTTGTATGTTGTCTCTAAGTGAGGAAAGAATCTCACCAAAATGGCTTAATGGCCATGTTTGGATCTTCCTTTACTACTCAACTATGAGAAGAATGGATGAAAAGATGAAGAAGCTATTCCAACAATGGAGAATGGTCTTAGCAATATGCCTATAGAAATCACTAGAAAAAGTGTGGTGTCAAAGATGTAAATGTGTAAGCTTGGAAGGGAGGTACTAGGTTCTTTATATAGCTTTCCAATTTGGGAGAAGCTATAAACCTAATGAATGTGGGATAAAAGATAAATTATAATTATAAGAGATAAGCATGATTAGAAAGAATTAATAATTATTAGCAACTCATGGGAGTTGGGGATGATTTAATTAATCAACTAGGATTAATTAATAGGCTAGGATAAGCTTAGAAAGATATAGAGGTGATTTAAGGGAAAATAGATAGGATTTGGATAATTTAAGAGGGGGATTTCATTAATAAGATACTTGATTAATTAAACACAAGGTTAAAAATGCTTAATTAACTAATAATAATTAATTAATTGACTCAAAGAGGATTATAACTAATGAAATGTCATGAATTGGCATCCGGAATGGGGAAAGGCTAGTTAATTAACGAATTGTCAATAATTGACCGAAATGGAGGGAAACGTTAGTTAATTAGTGAGAAATCATTATTTATAACAAAAAATGATGGGAAAGAGGAAAACCAGTGCAATTTAAGTATTAAAACGGTGTAAGCTATTTTAGGTGTCTACAGAGGGCGATGAATCAATAAAAAAAAAAAAACACGTCTCTTTTGTTATTTTTATATCACAAATAAAATGGTTATAGGTGGTGACGTAGGTAAAAATAAAAGGTCATTCCTCATTTCTTATTGTACTATGAATATCTTTTTGTATGAAATGTTTTGAATCAAATGTAATGTTTCAGGACGATGAGTCTTTACAAACTATTTTTTA
The DNA here is from genome assembly GCA_018340775.1 of Taxus wallichiana var. yunnanensis. Classification (NCBI taxonomy): domain Eukaryota; kingdom Viridiplantae; phylum Streptophyta; class Pinopsida; order Cupressales; family Taxaceae; genus Taxus; species Taxus wallichiana. The sequence continues at coordinate 618,892,288 of CM031243.1, forward strand.
GTTATTTCATTTCATATGAACGTGGTATATAGTGTTTTGGAACCAAAAATTAGTATTCAAGTATCCTCAAAATTAATTTAGGAATACATTTTTGTTTAATAAAAACTACTCAAAGTTTTCTTACAATAAAAAACTTATGATAATTCACATACTCAACTTATACACTCATAGTCTCAACTTATAATCAATGAAAATATAAATACTCCCAACTTATATTTGTAGAATCATAGCATATAAAATAGTTAATCAAAACCATCATAATAAAAAAACTATGTATTTTCTTTATAATGTTAAGCATTACCATCGTAATAATGTTTTGAAATGATAAGTAGTTATTTATGATTTTCTCACTCCAAATATTTGATGCCCTCTACCACATTCAATCCCTGAGACACTATCAATGACAAGTGTTTGTACAAATCGGTCATCAACCACATATCTTTTGAATAATTTTATCCTCTAATTTTCATCCCAACCATAAAATTTTCGGGAAGGTTTCCCTTTGCACCTAATGCAATACATAATGTGTCTTTAGAACTGTAGGAAACCTCATTTTTACTCCAAACCTTTTCTAGATATTTTATTACAATTCTGTTGAATATATTGCAATGTTCAATTCCCTAGGTGAGTTCTAGATTCAATCCATTAGATAATGATTTTTGAAGGCCTTTTTCATATTTTCAATATCTGCAGAAGTGAATTTTTCAGACCAGAATCTCATTTCAAATTTTGTTGATAACGACTTTATAAATTCTTTCAAGCCACCACGCAGGTTGATAGTCTCCTTTCTCAACTTGAATGACACATCCTTAGTGGGTGATTAGTTTTTCTCATATAGCAAGCCCTCCAAATCTAAAATAAGTAAGTAATTCTTGTGGCTAACTACAGGAAGTAAATAATTTATATTTTAATTGTCCACATATCAATTCTAACCAATGGAAATAATCAACATTTTAGCTTGCGGCTACCACTTACCTATCAATCTTACATCTAGGATTACATCGCCTTTACCTATAGCTGGATCCTTTGATGCAAGATATATTTTAAATAAACATTATTCTATTCATAATCTATCTATTTCTATGAAAAATGAAATCATAATTGAATAAACATTAATCTATTCATAATATTTAGCAACTGAGCTTGCAGCTTGGCTTGCATCACCCTTACCCACTGCTAGCTCTTTTGATGTGAGATATATTGTAAAATATATATAATCAATTCATAATCAATTTCATGCCATGGAAAATCAAATCTTAATTGAAAAAGCATACTTCTCTCCATGGAAATATTGTAAGTTTAATGCCAATTGTTCTTTGTCTTGTGAATGAATTGTAGTGGTTGTTAGGGTACGCTTATATTAGCCAACCACCTTTTGACAGACAATAGTTATGACCTATTGATGTGGATTAGTGACCGCTAGGCTATGCCATCATTGGATGGACTAAGCATCGAAACTAATGTTTGTTAGTTATGAAACTGTAAATACAAACTGTGGAGCATCATATGCCACCATGAACATTTGAAATAGGTTATTTGGTTATTCCTCCTTTGAAAATGGTCCCTCTTCTAGAGTTAGATGATATCATTTTCTATAAATTTGTGAGCCTTATAAATGGTTTTGTTTAAAAATACACATGGCTAACATACCAAGTTCTGACTGCATATTCATGTTTGATACCCCGCACACTCCACTGTTACTTTCTCTAGTTGTTGGTTGTCTACATAAAATCATTAATTTTCTCATAAATTTGTGGCCCTTACTAGTGGTTATTTTTATAAATTCATGTGACTAACATAACGGGATTTGATTGTGTAATTGTGCCAGATGTGCTCGATGTCTCTCTTTATCTCTAATTGGAACTATAAAACATACAGTATTGTTAAATTAATGAGAACCATGGAAATTGAAAACAAAGATCATTAAAAATATTTATAAAATGATTGAAGGACAATCACCATGTTGAACCGGTTGTCTAGCGTCATGTGTAAATGGTTTTACATCAACTCCTATAGTTTTTTAGTTGTTTACGTGAATAATAAATTTATAAGTATCTTATATCGGTTCATAGCCATTAAACAAAGTCAATTGTTAAAGTTGTCTTCGGTGATGAACCTTTCTTCAAATGAGAATAGAAATGTTTCAAAAACATTTCTTAACTATGTGTCTCAACAATAAAACCAACACACCGATTATAATCAACTAATGCACGTAGTGCAACACCTCCGCCATAAAAATCTATTATTAGGGAATTTTGGGCATAACATCAAGTGAACATCTCATCCCGGAACACCTAGGATCATTCCCAAGGAAAGGGATGAATGTTTCCTTACAAGACAATTTCACTTATAGTTACCATTTTATGTGGCAGTTTCTCTATCCAATCCCTAGTGACTTCTTCTCTAGCATCATCATTATTGTTGCAGTTGTGTACACTAGTTAATGTGTACATAAGATACAACTTTTAAATTTCCCGTTACTATCATAGAGTCTGTAGCATCCATCCAAAATTGATTATCTATAGTATTTAACGTTTTCCATGTATCTTTTTATTATTTCTCTTAACATTTTTGAATAATAAATTGGTATGAGAAAAATAATAATATAATCTAGTACACTTGTTCCGATAACTATTAACAACTCCACTATTACATCAAAATAAATATCGTTAGACAAATTACAAAAATCAGCGATCACACATTCAACATTGAAAGGATTGGTCATTGGAATAGCTGATAAAGTTAATAGAAGCTAGAATGGATATGCACATTGATATGTGAAATCTTTGGTGTCTTCCATCCTTGCTGGTATATTTTATTCCATTGACATCACATAGCTGTCTAATATTGTCTGAGCCTCGATGGAAATAACTTATTCCGCTATAGGGTCATTTTTTCATTTGGACTTTTTCCCCCCTAATTGGGAATCAAATTTTCTCTTTCCTTTTCTCTCTTCACCCAACAGTATAGATAACTAGTGGTAGTGTGATTCATGTAATTTAAATTTTTTAATTACATTAGATTCATCGCAAGCTAGCAATAGAATATTATCTAGACATTTATCTTTCAAATATTGTAGAACTTTAGCTCTCATTTTTATCTCTCCTTTTATTCTCCAGTAGTAGGCATAAAATTTCTATGTTATCATTCCTACCTCAATAGAGGTTGTTAACTAGACATCCCCTAGTTGTACTTTATCTGCTAGTTCTGATAGTTCTTCATTGGTCATTCCTCTAGCATCCCTGAATGAATTGTTGTGAATCTTTCTAGTGAATTCAATTTGAAGTTAGCCTACTTAACTTTAATAGATGAACAAGAAATCCCACCTAATCTAAACAACTAAAACATTGTTGTCAATTTAGTCCATATATCATTGGGAAATAATAGAAAAGTCCATTTTTCATATAGACTCTCTTCATTTCACACTTTGAAAATTGAAAGGAATTGATTCTCAAAGCTTTGCATTTAAAGGCAAAACATATTTTTATATTTTTATATTACGAAAGTAAATGTTAATAACCAACGCAATAAAATTGAAATACATTACCATCCACTCTTTTTTGTTTTTGACAATCGTGGTTTTTTTTATTATTGGCAAATAGTTTTTGAAAGGGACTATACCCTTGTACAGTGGAAAATAAAGCTCAAAAAAGGATCAACATCCCGATATAACAATAGAGGACTAAGCGCAGAACGCAATGCAAGAAACAAACAACAACAAACAAAGCAAATAAACACCACAAATTGATCAAACAAAGAAACACGCAGTTTCCGCCACAAAAATGATAACAATGTACTCCGGCCGACCACTAACGGAGAAAACATCCAGACGATCATCACAAAAGAGCCCAACAAAAACTGTCAAGGAAGGAACCAGCAAAAGCAAACCAGCTGCAACAAAACAGCAACAAAACAACAACACAGCTGCCTAGCAACTGCGTAGCAGGCCATATGCCAAAATGTAGCAATAATAGCGCCCAAAAAGACAAGAATCAAATCTTGTCCGATATGGTGGGGGATTTAGATTTGGCATTACCCTTCTTTTTCCGATCCACCACTGTCCATTCCTGATTTCCCACATCCACTACATACTCGGAAAAACTGCAATAGGTTTGATGGGGAGTGACCCAAATGGGAGGTCTATCATTAATCACCAATCACCTTGTAAAGAATAATCTGGAGGCTTCTCTCGTATTGGTCAATCAACCATGATGGGTGAGTTAGTTGCATGGGGGCACTCGATTCCTTGGCCGGATCTCGAGTCGATTGTAAGATGTTCGAGAGAATCCCTCCACCAGTGTTTTTTGGTCTTACGTTTGGAGTGTTCACGATCATCCGAGACATGACCGCTTTGGAAGCAATGCCTACATCTCGAAGGCAAGTCTCTCATAGTCTATCCTCTCGCACCCAGAGCCTGCTCCAATCGTGGTTGTTGAGTACAACCTAGTGAATGAAAAACTGAACTAGCTTTGTAACACAAATCAATACACTTGGTTTCTATCAAATTTTTGTTTACTTCATTTTGATGTTTGCAAATATCACCAATGGCTTCGTTAGATGCTTTTGTAGACATAATTCTAGCCTTTTGAAACTGTAGTCTGGAATGCAAAGACTTGTAAGTCTCCAAGCCCAAAATATTTTTTTCACACATATTGTATGTTGGCCATCAAGGATATAAAATTTGACATCATACCTTTCCAAGTAATTTGGATATTTGAGTCCCACAACGTTATCCTGTAAACTGTAAGTAGGAAAGAATAATTACGTCCCTCTAGTGTAGGAATAACAATTATCAACATCGAGTGGAAAAGAAGGTCAACATTTTCATCATCTATAAGACGATACTGATATTCTGGAGGTGCTACAAGGAAGATTTAAACATCAATAGAAAATACTTCACCATTGAACAAGAGAAAATGCAACTCTGAATAATTGAAGACTATGTTTTAGTGAATATAGTGGTTTCTTTCTTCAGCAATGTAGCTGATTTAGTATTCTTTTTCAACCCATGCAACTTTTATTTAGATGGGTTGATCTCCAATTTATCCAAATATGTTCACCTCAGCATAGTAAATAGCTTGACATGTTTTGGAGGTGAAAGAAAACATGTTCTATTCAAAAAATGACAAACAAAAGAGGTTTTATCACTTCTATACAATTTTTTGAGTACTGTAAGCATGCCATTATGAATGTATTTTGCATTTGAACAACCAGTTTTGTTGGAATCTACTAACAACCCCAAATTCCAACCATATAATGAATAAGAATATGGTTGTTTGTCTATTGAGGTTTGCATTTCTTGATTCTGAATAAAGAAACATCCAACTCCATTTCCAAAATTACACACTTATTATTTTAAAGTCAATATGTTCAACTCTGAACACGCATAGTGTACTTGAATCAATAACTTCTGAGGATATAACCATACTGACTACCTCACGTCCCTCATCTATAACAAAAAAATCATTGGTCGACGTAGTAGTTTTAAGGGGAATGGACTTCAACAAACCATTCCTCATCTCTTTTCTTCTAACACTTGGTGTCTTAAATGAATGGAATGGTTGAGAACAGAGTGTGAAAAATGGGAGACATTTTACATGTAATTAGGGTAGAGTATAATAATAATTAGCTCACATATCAAAGATAAATTGTTTTTTTGCAGTGTCTGATAATGCATATACGTATTAGCCTAGTGATCACCAACCTTTAGAGTCCATTAATTTTTATTATTAGAGAGTAGTTAAGTTAAAGGTTAGTAACCTCTAGGCTTCAACCGGACATGATATCTAACCTTCAACTTGTTAGATTAATTAATATTTTTTTAATCAAATTAATAATAACTGAAACTACCCAAAAGTGTGTTAGCCAAGTAACAAACACCATATTTTCAAAGGATTAACCTTGTGTGTGACAAACTATAACATTATGTAGATATCATGAAAGTGTAGACACAAAATCACACACTTTGAGTAATTATCTAGTCCTGGTTAGATACTACTATTCATATGATTCATAAGTAAGAAAATTACTAATCAACCCTTGTCTTTGTCCACCTTTCTTTGCTTTCTGTTGCTACTTTTAGTCTTGCACCCTTACTTGCTCAGTCTGAATTTTGACTCTTCATCAATTTTTATCCTCGACACTAATGCCTAGCCAAGGCGCAGTGTCAGACGCCCTCATCCCATCTAGGCGTCCTTGTCCCATAAGTATTTTAATCTCACTTTTTGGGTCCTTTCTAGCTGATTGAGCATCTTATATTTTTAGTAGTCCACATTTGTCAAGGCTAGTTACAAAATTCAAGAAAAGGAATCATATAAATATAAATTTATGTGATCATTAGAAAGGATCAAACACTAAGCATTAGGTATCACCACCTGAGGTTGCATCCATCAAGGCATATAATATCTCCATTGTATTCATCTAGCTCCATCATAAGAGACACAAGGGATGGTTTTCTGCATCACAATTCATAGAAAGTAATTTCATTGTATTCCATGCACATATTTACTACATTTTACATATAGCTACTTGCTTGTTATCCAAGTGTGACACACATAAGAGAAACCTAGGGCACAATTCCGCACACGCATTTAACTACATTCGGTTTGAGATGTAGTACAATGCTCAATCGTAAGTTCACCATTGTGACAGTTGAGGACAGTTGGACCCCTCATTCTGCATCTTTCCTTTTTTGGTATTTGATGTCTATTTGAGGGTTTTATAGGCTCATATTTCATTGTAGGTTTCCGCGACCTCGACGATCATTGTGTGACCTCAAAGTGACCAAAGGAGACTAACAGTGAATTCCTCATGAGCACTCAGAGGAGGTTTATTGAGATTTTCCACGTTGACCCAAGAACCCAGATATAGGCATAAGGTGCCCACGGAACCCTTATCCCTCTCCAGGCACCCCTATATAGCCTTTCTATCCAAATATGCATTTTTAGGTCTTTGTGTGATGCTCTTGTTGTTCTGTTCACTTGGTCAATACATCATTACTCTCTAGATTTTATTACAAATGAGCTAAGTACCTCTTTCTCCTCCTTGCAATTAGGGTTTCATTATTTATTGCTTAGTTTCTTAGGTGTAATTTATGTAATTAATTGTCATTTATTTACTATAATCTTGTATTCATATTAAGAATATATATTTCACATTTACCTTAATAATTTTGTGAACCCAACCTTTGAATCAACCTTCCATTTTAAGCTCTTATACTCTCATCACTATGGCTCAATCTTATAATGAATTTACTAAAGACCATCTTTAATTTGTTAAATGATCATATCGCTAAGCATCCCCAAGATCTAGTCTTACTCTTATATGTTGCTCATGAGGAGGCCAACAACCCGCGATCTTTCCACTTCTACTTCCATCTCTTCTTCCATTCTACTCAACCACTCACTTTTACTCTTCTACCCATTTCTACCATCCTCGTTTCTGTCCCTACTCTAACTAACCACTTCACTCCACATCTTGTTTCTCACATGTGGAAATTTTCTTCCACATGCACTCAATATTTTTCGTCCCTCTATTAATACCTACAAGCACAAATTTGGTCAATTATAATAGGCTACTTCTCATGCATCTCCATATTTGGATTACACTCTATTTTTAAACACTCCTTTCACACCCACCATCTCGGCTTACTTTCTTCATCCTAATTTTTTTCACCCCAACCTTCCCATTTTCAATGGGCATGGTGACCCACAAGAGAATCTCTGAGAATTCCATGTGGTTTGTCTTGATTTTTTTGATGATCATATCCTCTTCGCTAAAATATTCCCCAGTAGTCTCCATAATTATATGATGTGTTAGTTCTATGACCTACATGTTCCCTTAGTAACATCTTTCATGCATCTATTCGATGCTTTTCTTACTCAATTATCTATCAATATCGGCTCTAAGATCTCATATGCTCAACTCACACAACATAAACAAGGTTATGATGAGCACTTAGCAGATTATGTCTTGCTATATAAAAATAACCTAGCTAAGATATCAAATGTGTTTGGAGACTTTGAGATTTAGGAATTATTTATTCAAAGTCTATTACCACCTCTTTAGGATATTGTTCTCTTTTAGACATCTCCGTCATCGATCAACTATGTCATACTCTTAAGCTTTGCAAAACTAATATCTTATCTATAGGAAAGCTTAAATATCAAGAGTAAGTATCATCTTCTACATGTTTTCAAAGTAATTCAAAATTCAAACCATCAACAACCAAACTAACGACAACAAAATCAGTTTGAGCAGTATCCACCATGAAAGAGCTTCAATGCAACCACCTCAGTGTACATACATGAAGTTAACTATTTTTCAACATATTGTGCTTCCACACCTTGTCAAAGTAATCTCATCACACTTACTCCTCCACTCCAATTAGATCCATCTCATCCAAAAGTTAAACATTAAGATGAAAACTTCCATTATGACTATCATCAATGCATAGAGCATTATACGATAATTTTTTCAAGCTTCATAATCTCATTCGGGATCCTAACGAAAATAATAAACTTGATCTTCCAGAACCTATTGATTTTGCACCTATAAGTGAAAATCATAAGATCAAAATATTCAATATTACTCTTCTAAAACGTGACAAGAAATCGGTTGACTCCTCGTAATCATACATATCGTGCGGTGCCTCCTCATGCATTAGGGGGATCTTTATTTCCTAGTTTCTCATACGACACTTCTCCACAATTTATTTCTTTCTATGATCACGATTATCACGTTACATTCGCTTTCGATAATTTGTACATTCGTGTTTCACTGAATTGTTGTGCGATAAAATAGATAAGGTAAAATTTCAAGGAGGAATACATGTGATATGTTGGTTGAATGTTGAATGCGCGCATTACTGACTTTATCAAAGCTGATTGTAGAGAACTCCTTCTTGTCTGGGAAGGACTACCTATAGATACAAAGCAAGACCACCAAATGATATTAAATAGCAAGAGTCAAAGGAATCCCTATCAAGGCTATATCCAGGAAGCATGATGCGTCTTCGAATGGATTTCAATCCTCTATTTTCATCAAATCAACAAAATTAAATATGAGAAAGGAAGGTCCTATTTCTATAACTTTGATTTAGGTATATAAAAACATTATCAACAAACTATATTAATAAAATTATTAAAATATTAACTAATCTAGCATCATAGAAGGCATGTTTCTAGTTGGGACAGGTCACATGGGTGTTAGGTAAGGTCACAAAGGTATCTGGTAAGGTCTAGCTGGAATTTAGTTTATGTTAGAGGAAATTTGGTGAAGGTTGGTATAAAACACAATGACCGATATCGGTCTAGTGACCGATGCTAGTAGAGAGGAGAGACCGATGACGGTTAAGGTGACCAACATCAGTAGGGTTAATTTGATAGTAAATGATTAAATAGAGGTTTTTAGGTTGTCTTTGATTGCACAGAGAGAGAGGGTAGTATGGTTTGTGTCATAAATTAATTGTCATTTATTTATCAGTAATCTTGTATTCATATTAAGAATATATATTTCACATTTACCTTAATAATTTTGGTGAACCCGACCTTTGAATCCACCTTCCATTTAAAGCTCTTATACTCTCATCACTATGGCTCAATCTTATAATGAATTTACTAAAGACCATCTTTAATTTGTTAATGATCATATCGCTAAGCATCCCCAAGATCTAGACTTACTCTTATATGTTGCTCATGAGGAGGCCAACAACCCGCGATCTTTCCACTTCTACTTCCATCTCTTCTTCCATTGCTACTCAACCACTCACTTTTACTCTTCTACCCATTTCTACCATCCTCGTTTCTGTCCCTACTCTAACTAACCACTTCACTCCACATCTTGTTTCTCACATGTGGAAATTTTCTTCCACTTGCACTCAATATTTATCCTCCCTCTATTAATACCTCCAAGCACAAATTTGTCAATTACAATAGGCTACTTCTCATGCATCTCCATATTTGGATTCCACTTTATTATTACACACTCCATTCACACCCACCATCTCCGCTTACTTTCTTCCTCCTAATTTTTTCACCCCAAGCTTCCCATTTTTAATGGGCATGGTGACCCACAAGAGAATCTCTGAGAATTCCATGTGGTTTGTCTTGATTTTTTAGATGATCATATCCTCTTGGCTAAAATATTCCCCGTAGTCTCCATGATTATGTGATGTGTTGGTTCTATGACCTACATGTTCACTTGGTAACATCTTTCATGCATCTATTCGATGCTTTTCTTACTCATTTTATATCAATATCGATTCTAAGATCTCATATGCTCAACTCACACAACTTAAACAAGGTTCTAATGAGCACTTAGCAGATTATGTCTTGCTATATAAAAATAACCTAGCTAAGATATCAAATGTGCTTGGAGACTTTGAGATTTAGGAATTATTTATTCAAAGTCTATTACCACCTCTTTAGGAGATTGTTCTCTTTTAGACATCTCCGTCATCCGATCAACTATGTCATACTCTTAAGCTTCGCAAAACTAATATCTTATCTATAGGAAAGCTTAAATATCAAGAGTAAGTGTCATCTTCTACATGTTTTCAAAGTAATTCAACATTCAAACCATCAACAACCAAACTAACTGACACAAAATCACTTTCAACATAGTATCCACCACCAAAGAGCTTCAATTGCAACCACCTCAGTGTACATACATGAAGTTAACTATTTTTCAACATATTGTGCTTCCACACCTTGTCGAAAGTAATCTCATCACACTTACTCCTCCACTCCAATTAGACCCATCTCATCCAAAAGTTAAACATTAAGATGAAAACTTCCATTATGACTATCATCAATGCGTAGAGCATTATACAGATAATTTTTTCAAGCTTCATAATCTCATTCAGGATCCTAACAAGAATAATAAAATTGATCTTCCAGAACCTATGGATTTTGCACCTATCAGTGAAAATCATAAGCTCAAAATATTCAATATTACACTTCTAAAACATGACAAGAAATCGGTTGACTCCTCAGGTAATCATACATATCGTGCGGTGCCTCCTCATGCATTAGTCGGGGATCTTTATTTCCTAGTTTCTCATACTTGACACTTCTCCACAATTTATTTCTTTCTATGATCACGATTATCACGTTACATTCTCTTTTGATAATTTATACATTCGTGTTTCACTGAATTGTTGTGCGATAAAATAGATAAGGTAAAATGTCAAGGAGGAATACATGTGATATGTTGGTTGAAGGTTGAATGCGCGCACATCGACTTTATCCAAGCTGATTGTAGAGAACTCCTTTTTATTCTGGGAAGGACTACCTATAGATACAAAGCAAGACCACCAAATGATATTAAATAGCAAGAGTCAAAGGAATCCCTATCAAGGCTAGATCCGGAAGCATGATGCTTCTTCGAATGGATTTCAATCCTCTATTTTTATCAAATCAACAAAATTAAATATGAGAAATGAAGGTCCTATTTCTATAACTTTGATTTAGGTATATAAAAACATTATCAACAAACTATATTAAGCAAATTATTAAAATATTAACTAATCTAGCATCAGGCAAGGCATGTTTCTAGTTGGGACAGGTCACATGGGTGTTAGGTAAGGTCACAAAGGTATCTGGTAAGGTCTAGGTGGAATTTAGGTGATGTTAGAGGAAATTTGGTGAAGGTTAGTAGAAAACACAAGGATCGATATCGGTCCTAGTGACCGATTTTAGTAGAGAGGAGAGACCGATGATGGTTAAGGTGACCAACATCGTAGGGTTAATTTGATAGTAAATTATTAAATAGAGGTTTTTAGGTTGTCTTTGATTGCACAGAGAGAGAGGGTAGTATGGTTTGTGTCATAAATTAATTGTCATTTATTTACTTTGTAATCTTGTATTCATATTAAGAATATATATTTCACATTTACCTTAATAATTTTGGTGAACCCGACCTTTGAATCCACCTTCCATTTAAAGCTCTTATACTCTCATCACTATGGCTCAATATTATAATGAATTTACTAAAGACCATATTTAATTTGTTAATGATCATATCGCTAAGCATCCCCAAGATCTAGACTTACTCTTATATGTTGCTCGTGAGGAGGCCAACAACTTAGCGAGATCTTACCACTTCTACTTCCATCTCTTCTTCCATTACTACTCACCCACTCACTTTTACTCTTCTGCCCATTTCTACCATCCCCATTTCTATCCCTACTCTAACTAACCACTTCACTCCACATCTTGTTTCTCACATGTGGAAATTTTCTTCCACTTGCACTCAAGATTTATCCTCCCTCTATTAATACCTCCAAGCAAAAATTTGTCAATTATAATAGGCTACTTCTCGTGCATCTCCATATTTGGATTCCACTCTATTATTAAACACTCCATTCGCACCCACCATCTCGGCTTACTTGCTTCATCCTAATTTTTTCACCCCCAAGCTTCCCATTTTTAATGGGCATGGTGACCCACAAGAGAATCTCAGAGAATTCCATGTGGTTTGTCTTGATTTTTTTGATGATCATATCCTCTTCACTAAAATCTTCCCCCGTAGTCTCCATAATTATATGATGTGTTAGTTCTATGACCTACCTGTTCACTTAGTAACATATTTCATGCATCTATTCGATGCTTTTCTTACTCATTTTATATCAATATCGATTCTAAGATCTCATATGCTCAACTCACACAACTTAAACAAGGTTCTAATGAGCACTTAGTAGATTATGTCTTGCTATATAAAAATAACCTAGCTAAGATATCAAATGTGCTTGGAGACTTTGAGATTTAGGAATTATTTATTCAAAGTCTATTACCACCTCTTTAGGAGATTGTTCTCTTTTAGACATCTCCGTCCTCCGATCAACTATGTCATACTCTTAAGCTTCGCAAAACTAATATCTTATCTATAGGAAAGCTTAACTATCAAGAGTAAGTTTCATTTTCTACATGTTTTCAAAGTAATTCAACATTCAAACCATCAACAACCAAACTAACTGACACAAAATCACTTTCAACATAGTATCCACCACCAAAGAGCTTCAATTGCAACCGCCTCGGTGTACATACATGAAGTTAACTATTCTTCCACATATTTTGCTTCCACAACTTGTCGAAAGTAATCTCATCACACTTTCTCCTCCACTCTAATTAGACCCATCTCATCCAAAAGTTAAACATTATTATGAAAACTTCCATTGTGACTATCATCAATGTGTAGAGCATTATACAGATAATTTTTTCAAGCTTCATAATCTCATTCAGGATCTGAACGACAATAATAAAATTGATCTTCCAGAACCTATGGATTTTGCACCTATCAGTGAAAATCATAAGCTCAAAATATTCAATATTACACTTCTAAAACATGACAAGAAATCGGTTGACTCCTTAGGTAATCATACATATCGTGCAGTGCCTCCTCATGCATCAGGGGATCTTTATTTCCTAGTTGCTCATACTGACACTTCTCCACAATTTATTTCTTTCTATGATCACGATTATCACGTTACATTCTCTTTTGATAATTTATACATTCGTGTTTCACCGAATTGTTGTGCGATAAAATAGATAAGGTAAAATGTCAAGGAGGAATACATGTGATATGTTGGTTGAAGGTTTAATGCGTGCATTGAATTTATCCAAGCTGATTGTAGAGAACTCCTTTTTATCTGGGAAGGACTACCTATAGATACAAAACAAGACCACCAAATGATATTAAATAGCAAGAGTCAAAGGAATTCCTAGCAAGGCTAGATCCGGGAAGCATGATGCTTCCTCGAATGGCTGTCAATCCTCTATTTTTATCAAATTAATGAAATTAAATATGAGAAATGAAGGTCCTATTGCTAACACTTTGATTTAGGTATCTCAAAACATTATCAACAAACTAGATTAAGCAAAGTATTAAAATATAAACTAATCTAGCATCAGGAAAGGTATGTTTCTAGTTGGGACAGGTCACAGGGGTGTTAGGTAAGGTCACAAAGGTATCTGGTAAGGTCTAGGTGGATTTTAGGTGATGTTAGAGGAAATTTGGTGAAGGTTAGTAGAAAACACAGTGACCGATATCGGTCACCGGTCAGGTGACCGATCTTTGTAGAGAGGAGAGACCATGACATTTAAGGTGACAACATCGTAGGGTTAATTTGATAGTAAATTTTAAATAGAGGTTTTTAGGTTGTATGTGATTGCACGAGAGAGAGGGTAGTATGGTTTGCATCGACTCGGTCAATTCGGGAAAGTCAACTCGGTCAACGGGTTAATTTTGGACCAATGGCAACTGTGACATGTCGTAAAAAGGAAAAGGGAGCCGTTTTTAGTTTTTGAGCTTTGGTCTTCGACAGGCGTAAAAGTTTCTCATCGGAAAAGAGGCTCAACTTTTGTTACGGAGGGGATCCTGACCGCGTGTGGACTATGGTATTATCACCGACATGGTGGGTCCACAAGCCACCATGTGGCTTGCCACCACGAATCAAATTTGCTCGATTTTCCTATCGAGAGATGACAAGTGGACTATATGCTATGGACCGAGTTAATTATTTTCTATACCACATTGTATGGGTTGAATTTATATTAACTAGGTAAGTCCACTTACAAACCAATTTACATGCCACATGTCTAAGTGGGCAGGTTTTATTTTGAAACCATGTATTAATGCGAAGTGGTCAGCCCACATAAACCTCCACTTACCCACATAAGCCAACCAAACATAAATGCCAACCTTCGACATGGAGTGGAGAAGGAGATGGGGCATTTAAGCTCAGTTGTCCTTTGACCAATTTGTGTGAGGAAAGGCTTATTAAAGCCTCAAACATTATCAAACCCACAAAATGTGGGATATAACCCACTTCAAAATCCGCTAACATGGGATTTTATCCCCCTATCATGCAATCCACCAACTAGCGATTTAATCCCATTTCACATGCGACGGTGGTGCTAAAATTAGTCCTTAGGATAATATGTAAATGCATTATTTTAGGGCTCTAATTTTGTATAAAAGGGAACCCATTTTCATTGTAAACACACATGAGTCGGAGCTTGAGAAGCTTATTATTTTTAAGCTTATTTGTGGGATGTGAGAGAATTAGCAATAGGAAAATTTTAATATAGTTTTGTAAACTATATTAAATTCCTAAAATTACTATAGACAAATATTGTTTATTGGCCTATTATTTTAGGCAATAGTAGATGGAATATATGTGATTGGGAGTAAAATGTAAACTACCCAATAGGCCCATAGCACCACACTAATCACTTGCAAAGCCGAGATTGTCAACCAGAGTGCTAGAGGGTGCATTGATAGCGTCGGGAAGGCCGATTGAAGCCGAGAGGATATTGTGCATCGAAAGGTGAAGAACAATTTGATTGATGATCGGAAGTCTTCGAAGAACTGGAGTACTGATAGGAAAGTGAAATTCCATTAGGTTTTCTTGTGAAAGTACTATTGTAACTTACAAGTTTTGACTAGTGGAACAGTTTGAAAGAATCCAGAGACATAGGCAATTGCCAAACTCCATAACCAATCATTGTGCAATTGTCTTTATTGTCTTGCATTATTTTTGAAATTGATTACTTAAAAGGAGCAAATTGTCCACAAATATTTAAAGCCTACAAGAGATTGAGATCAGTAGATAAAACTTGATTATTTTCAGATCATTTACTAATGAATATTTACCACCTTGTAAAATTTCAAAGAAGATCCAACGGTCGATCAAAAGTTATGGCCTCCAAAAGTTATGTTCCCGCATCATACATGCAACATTCTTAACCAATTAACCATTGTGTTATTTGGAGGGTCCCTTAGTTTGTGGTGTAACATCCATTGACAAAAGCACAATATATTGTGATTATATATGTTAGTCCATGGTTACCAAATACACTAGTTTCATATAAATTTATTGTTTTTTCCAATCAACCGTATAAAAATGTGAAAATAAAATATCATTGGTGAAAACATTTAACATTTTTTTGGTATTTGTGGTTTCAATATTGTGTTGGGTTTTGTCAAAAGTCATTTGGTCCATTGGTAAAGTTGTTTGGCTCATATAGAGATCAATTCTTGCTAAATGCAAAGGCCCTCACACTTCGACATGGAGAGTCAATTTTGATATCATGCATACCCCTTACTTGTAGTTGTTTAGCTGAAAGTACACATTAATTTAGTTTACATGCATATTCAATATTATAATTTCATTATATATTTCCTCTTAAATATAAATAGACATGTCGAACAATCTAAATAGGTCCATACCCATTGTTATACTTAGGTATTCAATCAAAATAATATTATGTTCAACTTTTAAAAAATAAAATATTTTAATATGTTTAATTTAACCCCTCTCCAAACACGTCAATTTTTATAGGCTTTCTTTTTCACATTTTATGCCCATCATGTCAAAAAAATCCATACCAAAGTTGTTATCACAAAAAAATTTATGTGTACGTACTCATTCTTTGTAAGTGATATGGTGAGTCTTATCTTTTTACTTTTACCTAGGGGTGATTGCTAGCAATGTTTTAATTTGACCGTCACTTACAAATTTGTTTTTAACCGTAAGCCATTAAAATTAAAGTTGAACTACTACCATCTGTTTTATTTATAAATAAATTATTCACTATAAGTTAAAGGAAATGAAAGATGCCATACTTATTTGTATAGATTTATTAACTCCTTTTTGTTTGACATCAAAATTAAAGTCGAGCATGATATTTATAAATGTTGTTCGTTTATTAATTGCTTTCATAGACATGATATTGCGTTACAACTAGTGCTTGCTCCTGGAGGAGCATGTCTACGCCATGGGGTTGTTGATGGAAAGGGTGTGGATGGTGTTAGGTTCGTTTTGGTGTTGAGACCTTATACTCATGTAAGGAAACACAAATGAATCCTTCATTATAAATGTTAAAAACAACGAAAAGTCAATCTTGGGTCGATTGTTATATCATGGTAATAAATGGCGAGGAATGTTATAATCGAGTAAATAAAGGCATGTTTGAAGTTTAAGCTTATAGTTGGGGTGTTGAAGGAAATTGTAGTAATTTTAAAATTGACTCTTATCCATATTGGTTTGTCACTCTTGTAATGTGCTTGGAAATTGTTCTTTGTACTGGAAAATTTTGCAAGAAATCACACAGAGGGACTAAAATTTTGATAATATGGCTTGAAAAGTATTGAATTATAAATAATAATTAGATTATTATATAAACGTACAAAGAGTTTGATGTATGGAAGAGTGTGGAGTAAGTATGCTAATTACCTCGAGTCAATATAAACAAATAAATATTTTGGGAGTTCTAAATTTATTATTTCATGGATTGATTCCCAAAGGTTTCTATCAAATATTTGTGACCATGATTAAATACATTGACGTTTTTGAACTTTTTATTTTGAGCTTAGATAGAATTTCAATTTAGGGCTTAAACATCATATTTTTTCATTAAATGAAATTTAACTGGATAGTCAAGAAAGGTTTCCAACAAATCTAGAGGGATTTGTGAATCTCTCCTTTATATTTCACTTCAAAATTGAAGTGTCGGATATTGTCGATATAGACACTTGGTTGATTTTCTGACCAATATCTACAAAAAAATCAAACATAGGAAAAAAAAAATTCTATAACTTCTCCCATTGGATTTTTGACTCCCAAGTTATGGTCCTTTGATCCATCTATAATTTCGACCAAATATTCTAACAAAAACAATTAACCCCTCATGAACTTGAAGAATTCCTATCAATTCAAACAAACCCCCTCAATACATAACATAACTTATCATATCTTCTCCTGCAAATTTTCCACCTTTCCATATAGAGATTTTTGTTCAAAATTTCTTCAATCTCCCTCTCTTATAAATCTCCATTAAATGCTTGCCAACAAACTTAGCTTGATAATTAATATAGTTTAGTTTAATTATTGTATTGATTATAAGGTGAATCATTGAATGGAATGGACTAAATGCTTGGCTACATTGGTTTTTTTATCTGTGGCATTTGTTTAACATTGGAAATAAAAGTCCCTTAATAGATGATATGGCACAGGTAAAGAGAGAACATGGAAAGATTTTAAATCAAGCATTAATTCCTTTACCATCCTCAAATTTTTGGAATTCCAAAAGAATGTTCCATTGAATTTTTCCAAACACATGGCAACCCATCATGTTGGTAAGTAAATTCATGGGTAATTCAATCGATCTAAGGGACTATAGATATGAAAATTGAACCCAGTTTAAACCTCCCTCCCTATTTATACTGCTAAATAATTGCAAATATGGGATCTTCTAATCTACAGATACTTTCTTATATGTGTCTAAATGAACACAATTGTAGATAAGCTCATATATCTACCTAAATTCAGATAAAATTGAAGAGTTTATCAAAACTCCCTTTCCCCAAGTTCGTACATTACATACATAATGTAAATACCCCCTTTTCCATTGATGTACAAAAAATTATAAACATTCCAAAATAGTGAGTTAACAATTAGTGTCTTCCCTTAACTTTAATCTTGATTTCACTGTTATAGTGCAATATCAACTTCAAATTCGACATCGATTTACCTTCCCAATAATAAATACATTGATGATAGTTTTAGATGGCTTCAAACCCACTCTGCAAAAGTAAGAGGTTCAATGTATTTATGTGGAATATCCTTCAGCCATATGTTGTCCTGTGAAAAGAACCTCAATAAACTCTTAATTGCCAGGCTTTACCAAAATAATCATTTTAAAAAAACCCCAACTCCTACTTCCTTTGGTTTTGGAATGCAATTGAGGTTGGGCCTAATGACACCACAATGAGACTTCGCATCACCGGTTTAAACATATGACCAAACTGAACTTATGGTTGTCCTCATCTCATGACAATTACGATTGTACTTAGGTGATTTTTGTTCATTGATTTGGATGATAGGAATAACCAAATAAACCTAAGAAGACTAATATCCATAAAATATGAACTATACGATTTATATATTTCTGAAAGTTTCATTCCATTGCTTACAAGAGGAAAATGTCTAAAAAAACTTCACATTCTTACTTGAATTGGTTATACATTTGAACTCTAATATTAATGCTTGTATTTCTTGTTGCTTATATTTTTGTTTGAGCTCCAATTTTCCTCTTACCAAACTCCATGTTTCCTTACACTCATGTCTACACTACATTACAATATTTATTAGGAAAAACTCACAATAATGGCAACCAATTACTATACCATTACAACTCTGACTTGTACGACAACAATTAACAAATTGCATCCATACCATATGTCATGGGTGCTTGAAGGCATGGTAATTTGCAAGGGAAACATACATGGCTATGTCAATGAAAAAGGTGAGGGTCAGGTTTTCAATTTCAATGTGATCGATGCTATAGGTGATGACATGAAATTAACATGCTTTGAAAATGTTGTTACTTATTACCTAACATAGTTTAAAGGGTTTAACTAAAACAATGATAAGAACCAGTTAATAATGATAACAAACATACAAATAAATTCATAGTAAAGTTTTGTTCAAATAGAATTATATGCTTGCAAGCCACTCGCATGTAGGGTGTATTTGAATAAGGTGATATCTGAAGGGTAAGATTTATATTTGGGCATGGAAGATTATAATTTACATTCATAAATAATAGTCATATCTTAGAGCTTTAGAACTTGTTGGTACCTGATTTAATCTCCTTCATAACTTGAGCAGCATCATGGATTTTACAAGACACTCAGAAGTAGATAAATGATTTATATGTCATTTTGTAGCCGGAAGCAATTTATCTAACTTGTTAGCACTCAGGATTTGAAGAAGTGGGTAGCACCTTGAAAGGATTTTGATCTAATCCTCACTATTTTAGGTTGTGCCTTTTCAACCAAGGTAAGAGCGCGTATATTGTAGCCTCTGTTTTGTGAAGGAGGTGGAGATATCCTTATACTGTGCATATTATATGGAGATGGCCTTGGGAAAACATGATCAATTTTCCATTATTCAAACTCAACAGAGATGTCACTACTAAATGATGGAAATGCTTTCAAGACAAGGTTGAGGCTACTAGAGACATGGTATGATCCTGATTTGCTTTGTGCATTTTTGTAAATGGATTGTGTTATTTTGTTGACGCACAATGCAATGTAGGGGTAGTATGGGGTAGGATTAGTTATTTTGAATGAATTTTTGGTGGGAGATTTTAGACAAGACTATCCGGAATTTTCCAGATTCTTTGAGGACCTTTGCAAGAAATTTGTAACACCTAAATAGCAAAATGCTTCAAAGGGGTTAAGGTACTCCTTCAACCAAGATATGTGTACCAAATGGAGGCCCAGATCTGCACTCTTCCACACAATCTTTGACAACCTGCCACAAAATCTTGAAGTAGATGAACCAACAAAGTATCCAGAAATCTCTATTTTATCATGACCTAAGGTGCACCCAAAGGTTTACAAACAATCTCAAAATTCAAGGAAGGTAAAGTGATTTTAAATTTGTTTATCTCTTTATCAAATGAAAGCTCTTCTGAATGTGAGACTGCAGATGCCACTAAACTATCAACAAGAAATGAGACCATGTATGATCAAGAGATATTTTAAACACAATACTGCAACAAGAGAAAGAAACACAAATTGAAAACATTCTGAAACATAAGTGCATGCAAACTTTACCAAGAGACAACACAGAATAATCCAAATGACCAAATTTATCAAGCAGGGGAATGTTATAAGAACAATCTCAGAGCTTGTTGATGGCTTTACAACTAAAACCAACTCAACATGATACAAATTTGATGCAAAAAGGAATTAGAAATGGTTCTTAGGCGGTTTCTCAGAGAATGGGCTTCTTCCTATATTTTCCCTTGAAATTCTAAGTTTCTCCGACCTTTTTCATGTCTCAAAACATGCATTATATAACTTTCAATTACATTTGATCCTTATTTCCCAAGAAAAGAATATGCCCAACATCAAGTTTGTTACAAAATTCCAACATGATTTGCAGATAGGGACATTTAACAAATTTGTAACAAAAGTTGCCAGGTGTTTCAAAAATGTTGAATCATTACAAATCCTTCATCATTATCCATTATGGAGGCATGTTTTTCATTCTCCAAGCATGCAAACCCCTTTCATTTCATCCTTATCATTCCAAAATTTGATTCTACAACTTTATAATTTGATACTTCACGTGTTTACTCGAGCTAGGGCAAAAATTACTTCAAAAACACCTCAAATCTACAAATTGATCCTTGAAACCAATTCCATTGGTCCTTGTAGGCACAAACAACATGAATTTGCCAAAAATTTGATCAAAATTGATGCAAAATTCACATTTCCACACTTCCTGGAGAAAATGGTGGCCAAAATGGAAAATGTACATTTGCCATTGATTTTCCTTTTTCCCTTCAATCTGGGCTCTCCACGTGTCAAAATACGATTGGGAATGAATTTAGGCTCACTTTTTGACCTTTTAACATTTTTGGAAAAATGGAAAATTTTGAATTTTTTCTCCGCCCCTCCGCCCTTGAAATTTGGTGATGACACGTGGCATATGGTGGGTCCCATTTAAATCGCGGCTCCATTATGCATTTTGACATTTTTTGAATTTTGGAAATTTTTACCCATTTTTCCCCATGCACCTCCACCTTTTCCCTTGACATGTGTCATCCTCTCTAACGCTAAAAATCTATGGGCTTATTTCATGTTTTAACCCCTTTTTTTGTTAAGGGAAAATATTCAATTTTGCCTCCGCGGGCCCGCGCCTCGGTTCCTTCCTTGCCACGTGTTGGTCGTTGGTTCATCATGTAGAGCCACGCCTCAAATTATCATTCTAAGTCTTTTTTTTGCAAAAGGGAAAAATTTCCCTTTTGCCTCCGCCGGCCCACCGACCCACTCTGCCTTCGCCACGTGTCTCCCTGTGGCTCATTCACGGGCCTGTGGCTTAATTTTTACCTTAACTCATTTTGACCAAAAAAGGGAACAATTTCCCTTTTCCCCCACCGGCCCACTCTATTCCTGCCCTACCACGTGTCCATCTCTCTTCCATTGTGGCCCCGCGGACCTTTCCACATATTTTTCCCTTTTTGCCAAAAAGGCAAAAATTCTTCTAAGTCCCCCATCAGCCCACTTTTCCCTTTTTGTCTTTTAGGACACTGTCCACCTGTGATTGGGCTGCGGGTTTCGAACCGATTTTATTTTTAAAATTTTGCAAAATAAAAGTAGAAAATCTCCAAGGAAAACTGACTCCCCGCTTATCTCGTCCAATCAAAATATGCCACATAGGCAATTTGGAAAAAGTGGAGCCCTAGGCCCGAAAATGCCCCATTTGCCAAAAAGGCAAAAAAAAGATAAGTTATAACACTTCCCCACTTCTCCTTAGCTAATTAGATGCCACCACGTATCCTCTGACTTCTCAGTAATAATTTGATTAATAAAATATGCTCATCTAATAAATCAAAAACACGAATTTTTCGAGTTGTGCCTTAATCAAATTTTTCACCAAGGATGGAAAGTTTTTGAAATAGAATCAGATGAAACATGATTCTGAGCATTTCTCAACCACGGGATAGATTTTCAAAGGCATATAGGTATAAAATGATCATTTTTAAGCTTCCATGATCGGGAAAATGGAAAAAATGACATAGCCCACAGATTTGAAGAATTTAGGAAAACATTAGGGAAAAATTGAGTATTCTTGCAAAATGGGGCATGTCAAATGATTTTCAAATGGATTAAGGCATGGAAATAGAGGCAGAAACTTCATTTTACCCATTAAAACTATAGAAAACGTTTCAGGAAATGCAGAGTGAAAGAAAATTAGGGCAAAGGTGGTGTAAGATCAAAATGGACACCAACGAGAACTCATTGTCGAATCCTTTAAATGAAAACTCTTTTGTTCGTAGCTTACATTGTTGCTGACCACTCTTTTGTGAATTTTCGGAAGAATTTAATCCATTTTTTTTGGGCGATATTCATAGGAAGAAGGTTTTTGAGGTCATAAATGGATGAATTCCTCTAGAGGATGACTGGTATGTCATAGTTTAGGATCTGGATAAATGTTTTACATTCTTTGTTTCTAAATTTATCTAGGTATGGTGTAGTTGCATTGGTCCATGTAGAGATTGATTGAAATAGATGCACATACAAATAATTATCAAAAACTAACAAATATACAACAATGAAATATTTTTTTGTTTATCTGAATGATTTACCGAGCATAAGGAGAATTGTTTTTAAGAAACAACAGTAACATAATGATCTTTTAATGTACTAGGAATACAAGAGTAAATGTAGGACAATAGATTCTCCCACATAAAATTCCAATTTAACTATAAGAAACATTTGTTTGCATTTTTATATATTGAGAAGGTCAAGTATATTTACATATTACATATTTTTAACATTGGGTAGGTTTTGTATGTTTGTACATTATACGTAAGTGGTGATTTAGGCCTATTTTTTTATATAAATGGGCATAGAATTTCTCTATGAGGATTTTTTTTTTGGCCTGAATTGCAATAAATACTTGTTTTAGAATTTTTTGTGGTTTCCCTATCCATTTTTAAGTTAGTTGGATTGTGAAAATCGTAGCTTCCTCGACAATGACTTCATTTTGGTAATGGTCTTCTACACGATAATAAGATATTAGTTGATTCTTTATAGCTTATGGAATTTTCAAGATCTGAGTAGCTTTTTCATAGAAGTTATCACTCTTGTTATGAAATATGAATGGTGTAGTCATTTTTAGAATACATGTATTTAGATAAACAAGATTTTGTATGTTCGATAGGGTTGTTGTAGCATCTTAGCAATTCTAATAGTCAATTGTTTTTCTTCGAGAAATAAAGTTCAATGTTTTTCCTTAATGTATTCAATGTATGTGGAAGGTGTACGTAATAATCCAATCTCAACCCCTTGACTAGGGCATCCTATAATCCAACCCCTTCAATCAAATCCTCTAATCCTCTCTCCTCTCCTATAATCCTCAATCTTCTCATCCTCTAATCCTCTCTCATCTACTAACTTGGGCCTCTCCTCTTTTCGAGTGGTTACCCGACTCATTCCTTCCCCGCCTAACCCCTCGAGGGGGCATCATATCACCATCCTAACATCTTCTCTTCTTTTTATTTGAATAGTCATTGCTCCACAATAACCCTTTAAAGAGGGGAAAAATTTCGACATAATTAATTCTGATTAATTTGTCCCGCAAATATCCTAACATCATTATTATCTAATTAATCCCTTTCCTATAAAATACCACATACACCCTTTTTCTTCATAACTTTGTGTATCATAATTGTATGTGTTAATAGTGGTTGTAGGTTTTATATGCCAAGGCTAATATATTGGTACTTGGTTGTAGTGTAGCCAAATTATGACTTAATGTTTCTTTGCATATGTCGATGTCAATTGGAATATCACAAAATGGTTTGTATAGTAAGATCTATGTAAAGAAAAAATATGCATATGTGGTTCATTATATTGTGAGGAAAACACTACAATTTCTTTTCATGATCTTTCATTCCATTTGTTTTTTTTTTTGAGTGTGTATCATACGATCATGAATTTTTATGTTTTTTTAAAGTTGTTGGCATCTAACCAGGTGGTTCTTTTCATGTCTACATCAAAAAATGTTGCTACTATTTTTGGTATTGTCTATTTGTGAGATATTTGGGTTTTTGTGTATGACAAGTGTTATAAAAGTACGACTACATACATATAAAGGTAGTTTCGATAGCATATGGCATGTTTGTTGTGCATCTAAATCTCAATCAAGGATTGTTTTGGAAATAATTTATTGTATGCATGATGATGGTGTTTTTAGTTGTTGTGTTCTATCTTTATCCTTATTAACATGTGATGGTATGTTTTTATATATTTACAATTAATAATATATTTTATTTATAAATCTATATAAAAAACATTATTTCTTTTTTAATATAGGGACTAAATACACAACAAGATCCTTTTATTTGGAGATGAAAAGGTATGTAATTGTGAGATTAAAAAAATCCCTAAGATCCCAACTAAATACTTTAATAGTAGAAGTCCCACATTTTTCACATTAAGGCACTCATTAAAAAAAACTAAGTGCAATATATATGGCCAATGCCAAATTGTTTATCATCCGCCCATTTTCATGGGCCTAAAAGAAATATTGATTATACATAAAAACTCACCTAGATTTTTCGTTCGAAGAAGATCCTCTCGATCAAAAATAAATAATACCTACCATACTACCAATATATACCATAGTGATGTAACCCTCGTCCAAATCTTGGCCATGGCACTTCCCCATTCTCAAGTGAAAGAATTTGTATACATACATAATTTGTAGATGCGGTGTATATTATTATGATCATTATACTTTCCAGTCTTCCGCCACATTGAAGAGATTAGTAGTGCCCAGAAAGAAATTTCTAGCAAAATCATCATTGTTACATGCTTACTTGTAAAATTTCCATTGTACTAAAAAATGTTTAAAATTGCATCTTTCTTAAAATAGTATAAATCAAGTTGAAACAAAAAAATGCCAATATAATAGAAAAAAACCATATTATGTTATTTTTCATTTTCATTTTCTTTAAATTTTAGAGTGTTCTCCTCACGATCACAAGCTATAAGCTTTTAACAACTAAAATGTTAGCATAATTTTCTATGGAATGAGCATTTTATGTTTCAGTGGAGCACAAAAATTGTTGTTAATTTATATTACTATTGTAATTGAAAGAAGACAAGGACAAGATGGTTGTAATCTCGCTAGGAATGAATGAGAGTAATAATGGTGGAAAGGGGAAAATGGTCACTTTTATAACTGTTTCAGGAAAAATATTCAAAGTGAAGTGATGTTTACCTGGTGGAGTGTCAAATCAGCTATGAAGAATTTGCATTATTGATTCTATTTTTGTGTAATCAAGTATGGACTCCTCATATGTGGTCATGGTCAAAGTCTTTCAAAGCTTATGTTTTTTGTGTCAATATTTATGGGAATGCAATAGGGTTTTCTTAATTAAGAATTTCTTAAAAATTGTGCTCTCGTCTAGTCATGAAAATGGTTACGGTTGATAACTTGTATAGTATTATTACCTACCACTGTAGCAATGGACTAATGTATTGTTGCTCCTCATAAGGTAATCTAGAAATACACTTCCAAATCTCCTCTTGACATGGGTGAAAATGAGAGAGGTGTGAAAATTTTGTAGTTTGAACTTTGCAATCCTAGGATGAGTCCTCTTATAGTTAGGTGTAATCAAATTATTAGTTTCTAACAAAACAATGATAGATTTTCAACATTATGCCTCAGCAACACATAATTAAAAAATCGAACCGGTTAGCATCTATCAAAAATTCCCGATAACATATTGTTATATTCATGAGCAGGTCGAATTACAAGTAATTTACTATCATTTGATATTATCTCACTTTACTTGAGTAAATTTGAAACATTGCGTATGAAATAAATTGTTACCTCATCTGGACAAGAACAAACATCCAAAAGTTGATGTTGCATTTGAAATTGTTTAAGAGGCAAGTGAAGTAAGAATTATTTATGTGGATTGTATATGCTATTGTATATGGCGCCTATTCACCTATTGGACCAAAAATTTGAAACTATATCATTGTGACATTCTCATATAAGAAAATCATTCAAATTAAAAGCAATATTTATCTTTTTGTGAACTTCCTGATCAGAAAGGTGACTACAATTGTAGGAGTGTTCTTCAATGTTCAACATATAAGTCTTTTCAAACCAAGGTGGATTTTGTTTGACCTAGTCTGAATGTGGTCAGTCCGCACTATTTCTTGCATTTTTATTTCATGGCCATTCTTTGAGTACCACTCACATGAAATGATACCTAAGATGCAGACCTATTTTTCATTGTTACGGTGGGAGTATTGAAGGTTTTTTCATTGCAATGTAACCTAGTTGAATTTTAATGCGCATTGTAAATATTTGTGTCATATTTATCTAATGCTCCCAGGTTTTCTATGCATTGTTCAACCTTAAATTGAAAACATCTTTCGCAAAGACTTGAAGAAAAGGAACGATAGGAATCTTGTACTGAAGCCTACCAAAATGCCATAAAACTTAGATGGACTTATGTAGCTCTTGGGATGGTGTCATGAAAAGAAAGGCCTATTTCTCATTAGTGAATCTCTTCCATAGTGAATCGTGGATAAATATTTAGATGGGGAACAACAAAGGGGTCATCTCTAATGGGTTCAAAGGTACAATATAACCCATGACATAGTTTTTTCTCTAGTTCATTTTCATGAAGAATGTGGCTGCAAACATGAAACAAACAACGTCTTATCTCTTTTTTTAATTTATTTAATACATGATGAGTGGCATTGTTGCATTTGTTTTTACTCCACACCCACTCGACCAAAACATGAAAGGGAAAAAAAAACATTTTTAAAGATGAGTATGTAGTTGGTGTTTGTTATATTAGACTCCCAACTCTATTAATTATGCCTAAAGTATATATCCAACATTAATGACAAGGGCACCCTTGGTAGGGTTAATATCTACCCATTTGGCATCATTGAGGACTGTAGCCCCATGTGTCATCTTGCCCAAAAAATTGGAAGCGGGATGTAGTTGTTGTCTGTGTTTCCACACCCCTATTTCATGTTCTGTAGTTCCCTTTAGATAACAAAGCACTTTCAAGTGTTTCTGGCCGAATTGAAGTGCACCAAAACCTATTTTGCAGTCAAGGTGACGGACATCGACAACCATAATTTAACAAGAATAAAGAAATGGGTGTAATTTCTGCAAATGTTAGATCATCAATCTGGTTAAGTCAAGGGTGCTACACTCGCATCTTTTAACGGGAAAAACTCAACGGACTATCTTAAATAAATTGCTATAACATCCATCTCCCATTGTAAAACTTCAATTTTATCTTTTGAAACTCATTTTGACATAAAGTTGTTTCTGGTGCAACAATATCTATTAAAATATTTCTCTCAAGCATGCTACATTTGAAGTTGGCAGCTCCATTTTTTTAGTACTAGAGTTTAAACATTTGGTGACAACATCGAACTTTTTGTGAAGCGACGCAAATGATTTGCCAAATGGTCATTTTTTAATTTCAGGGAAGCATTAATGCCACGCAAGAAGTCAATTAAAGTTTGTGAAGCCTGAATAACTTCCATTGAATCGATCTTTTATTGAAAATAATTTTGATTTTTTTCAACTTCTCAGAGCTATGCCAGTGCCATCAGAATTAATATGTCAACCAGAAAGTAAATTGCAAACTTGTATAGTATTATTACCTACCACTATAAGAATGGACTAATGTATTGTCATGAAAAATACACTTCCAAATCTAAGATCGTTTTTGTAGTTTGAACTTGTCCTGTGATGAGTCCTCTTATAGTTAGTGTAATCAAATTATTAGTTTCTAACAAAACAATGATAGATTTTCATTCTACTGTGCATTTCCATCGTTTGACGAGGCGAGGATACCTGAAGTACACTCACTCTTTCTGTGGCGTTGTGGTCGGCAATATGGTCGAAACATGGACTCAAATCAATGACATGAATTGCCTCTGCCTCTGCTTCTTGTTTTAATGGAATTTCCTGTGTTCGCACCGGTAAAACAACAGCACATAAGAGAAAGAGGATATTCAAACAACATCTACTCTGCCCCTGCATCCGAGAATAAGCAGCGACATGGTACTTTCAAAACTACCAAAAATTTCCATTTCATGCGAGAGGTAACAGAAGAATGGAAGAATTTTCTCCGGCATACAACCCAGATCTCACGCTAACACAGTCATACAAATATTCATACTTCGATTTCGGCTTTTGAATCTGCACGCAGCTGGAGCCCGAAGAACATTGTATTTTGTTTGACATGATGCAGCGACAGGTGGTCAGCAGATGACAGGCAGCTCTAAGCTGCACTGCGTCGTCGTTAAGGTCAACTAAACGGTAGACACGCCTTCGGCGTAATTAGAGTGAGGAAGCACAGCAGATTATTGAGCATATACCTCATTTTCAATCAATACATGCATTTCATAATAAGAACACATTTTCTTTGATGACACTGGATCCATTTGCAGTGAAGGACACAGAATAATTTACCATTATCAGATAAAACAGAGAGACCTCAAACAGCACAGTACATATTTTAATAATGGCTCCCATTGTAGCAACTGGTGGCTTTATGTTCTACATTTTATAATATTGGTGAGATGGCTGCATTAACAATCACTTTCCAAATGGGTGTTTCTCATTTTCAACTTTTTCGATGGGGATATCCGAAACAGCAATGTAAAAATTATTATATTAAGATAACCCAACTTCCCAAGTCATCTCAGTGACCAATCAGCTCTCATATTGGTATTAAACTTTTTGCCGACATTTTCCTCGTAGATATAAACATGATATTGCTTTAGAATTAGAGTGAGGAAGCACAACAAATTATTGAGTATATACCTCACTTTCAATCAATACATACATTTCATAATAAGAACACATCTTCTTTGATGACACTAGATCCATTTACAGTGAGGGACACAGAATAAGTTACCATTATCAGATAAAACAAAGAGAGCTCAAACAACACAGTACATATTTTAATAATGGCTTCCATTGTAGCAACTGGTGGCTTTATGTTCTACATTTTATAATATTGGTGAGATGGCTACATTAACAATCACTTTCCTAATGGGTGTTTGTCATTTTCAACTTTTTCAATGGGAATATCTGAAACAACAATGTAAAAATCATTATATTAAGATAACCCAACTTCCCAAGTCATCTCAGTGACCAATCAGCTCTCATATTGGTATTAAACTTTTTGCGGACATTTTTCTCATAGATATAAACAACCCTGCTGGGAGATTTCCATACATTGTGGAAATCTCCACCTACCATATCTAGACAACGAGGACTCATGTCATTTCATCAAAAAGAAATTTTAAGATATGTTGTATTGGTTAGTCAAGAAAGTATGAGAATGGGCCTTGATTGAATGCTCTATTTTTGTAATATCTTTCGGGTTTAAAAGTTATGACATTGTTTTCTTGATTTCTTCTAGAGAAAGTTGATATAATTTAGATGAGAATGTATCTTTCAACTTCACATGGCTTTGCATTCACTAAATAATTTTATATATGATTGGTTGCATGACACCCATGCATACCTTTCTTATTTGTGTTTTCATTTTTTCAAGGTTGTTTACACAAACAGACAAATTGAAGAACAGTATTACAGTACTTGACTACTCTTGTCATGTTTATATAATGGCCAATCTCTCAATAAAAACAAGGTGATAGGATAGTATCGATTAAATTCACAATGGTGAAAAGTAGAGTATAAATGTAAATGAGATCGGGAATAATTTAATTTATTGATAAATATTACAATTTATTTATAAAAATAAATAATAAAAATAATAGCAAATTTATATTAGTTATGTTTTTACGTAATACAATTGTTTTTAACCACAATTTTATATATGTTATGAATTATAATTATTTTGTAAATTATATAAATTTATTTCGAGATATTATATAAAGTTATATCAAATTAACAATAAAGTAATTGGGAAAATATGTAAGGAAATAATGCATTGGAAATTTTTTTATGGCAAGAGGCGGATACTTCATCATCAATTTATTTAGATTTATGTTATTTGCAATGCTTGTTAATAGCTAGCTTTTTCAAAAATTTGAGGTTTTCCGGAAAGCACTTATTAATTGGAAATGTTACATATATTGGCGAGATAAGCGGATCTATCAAGAAATGAAATGAGGAGCACAATGCATTTGTTCTGAGGCAAACAATACTAAGTTTGATTAAGGATGTAGTGTAAATTGGAAAGTACCAAAATGATCGACCAAGGATGATTGCTGAAATATGAACAATTCTTCGACTTAGAATTTAAACAATATTACTACTAAATCAAGAAATTAACGGCAAGTTTGGAATGACAAGTATGTGTTCTAGAGTTTATAATGGCTAATTAATTCATTTTCTTCCCTGGAGCGACAAGTTTGTGTGCTTGTAACTAGTTTTTATATAAGAAGCTCAAATTTTCAATCCCATGTAACAATGGGTCACTAGGTTTGACCCAAAAACGTTTATCTAGAATTTTGTTAGGTGTATGATCTATATATGCCACTTATGGGAAATGGAAGTTTAAAATATTTAATGTCCTTTGCATAAAATTTACTCTTACCCTTGGTGGGCAAGTTTAAAATCCGGTGGGGAATTTGATCCTCATCATCAATCTGCAAAGGATTTCTCACTTGTTTGGTTTGCTGTGTGGATTCCAATATTACACATTTTTGTGGTGTTTTCTTCACCAAGGCCTTCCACTTGGTTCATGTCTGGTGCATTTGAGAGTGTCTGCCCCCAAATGTTCCTTCTGTGGACATTTGGAAACTTTTTCACACCTATTCAGTACTTCCATAAAGCCCAAAGGACTTGGAAATGAATTCAATCTTTCTTCCTCCCTTTTGCCCCAGAATGCTTCTCTTGGCAACATGTGCTATTACAAGACAATCCTTGAGTGCCACACAAATTTACCTAGATTTTGCATGCTTTCAAAGGGGAAATCATATTTTGGTTATGGAAAGAAAGGAATTCTTGTTTATTTGCTAATGTTGAAGTTGATCAACAATTCTCTATTTATAACAAGTCTGTGGTTATTGCGAATGTCTTCTTGCAGATTTAAGTTCATGCCAACAAAGTGGAGATTGAGGTCAAACAATTGCACAGACTTCTATGCCATCGGGCGATGCCCCTTGCAATGTTGCTAGAGAACCTCTATCCCCTTTTCACCACTCCCTCAATGTGGCAATGCTAGCGGGCATCACAGAGGTGGTGGCTGCCAAAGCCATTCTGATCGGTGCCACTCTTTAAGCCATTCCCATCGTTCCCCTTGCGGCCAACGTCAGAGGAGGATCTTGTCTTCTTTTCTTTCATCTCACCACCGAGGATGGAACACCCCTATTGCACAACCAACTTGGTTGGGGCTCACCTGCTTGCTCATGATGGCTGGAGCCTCCCACCTCTGCTTGATAAATTTCCAAGGATGACTCTTGCCATCCCACCCTCTAGGTGCCCACTTTGAAGAAACAAAAAAAGAAGAAGTCATCCTGGCTCAGGTTGGGACGTGTCGGATAGTGGCAAAGATTTGCCTAGTTCTGGTTGGCATGATCAAAACCTACTCTGCAAGACATCAATTCACGCATGACAACTTAATTTTTCTTTCTTTGTGTTTCTTGATCCTTTGTAATATATCTTGTTCCTACGCTTTTTGCCTAATTTAATCCGTGGTTTTTAGGCATACTTCCATACCGCCCGTTTTTTGTGAATTATCTTATATCATTTTACTCGTTAATATAATATAAGATCTTATTCATCCCAATAATAAAGAAAAAAAAAAAATTACTCCTGCTATACCTAGATTAATTTTCTTACTACATCTTTAAGAACCCCATCTGAATATAATGGGCTGCTAACTGAGAAATCTTATAACCAGATTGAAATACTTTACTTTAAAAGCATTGGATTCAAAGTAAGGGTGGAAAACTTACAACTAGAGTACTTTTCATATACGGGACTACTGAACTTGTTGGGGCAACCACAAGAAGAGTCCATCTTAATTCCTCCATTCAAAAATAAAATGAAATTCAAACTAATATCATATTTCAAAGTCCACATGAAATTATCAACAAGGTTTGAGAAAATCAGTCCCAATCTAGACATTGATATATCTGTGCAGAAGAGTTTTATGTACTTAAAATTTTGAGAACCCATATACTCTCTC
This sequence comes from Taxus wallichiana var. yunnanensis, assembly GCA_018340775.1. Classification (NCBI taxonomy): domain Eukaryota; kingdom Viridiplantae; phylum Streptophyta; class Pinopsida; order Cupressales; family Taxaceae; genus Taxus; species Taxus wallichiana. The sequence continues at coordinate 618,925,032 of CM031243.1, forward strand.
AATATATAGAACCCTTGGTTGAAATCAAGTACAAGAAAAAGGGCGATCCTCCTCAAAATTGCTACATTACAAGACATGAAGAAGGTTCATTTTTTATGACTAGATATGATGGAATTTAAAGCGCTTCTGAAGGCCTTCGCTGCAGCTTCCTGACCACTTTTCTTGGACTGCAAAACCAAAAGAAAGAAAGCCTTAGCTACATATACCATAGACAAAAGCCCAGTCACACCAACTACTAAAAAATATGACTTTTTTAAAGAAATGACATAATATACACAGGCCGTAACAGCTTGGACATGTTAGAATGTGATCCAAACAATTCAAGACCCAATAAATTTTCCTTTGTTAATATATTTCATATTTCTGGTTAAAACACTAAATTCTTGTGTTAAAGTTCAGGATTATTACTCACCATAACATGAAGGGTATAGAAAGTGCTACATCCATCAGTATTTAAGGTGCAATCTACAATTTCAAGCCCATTAATATCCAATATGAAAATTAGTTTAGGAAGAAATCCGGTTTGTTGGGTAGCCCATATTGTAGTAAAGGCATGGTTTCCCACAACATTGGATCCGAGTATCTTTAGAGAGGAAGTCGGTGCCATTGTGAGAGATAGAGGGATCTGAACATCACAGACTTGATGAGATTCCTTTGACTGCATCACTGAAAATGAACTTGCCTTAAGAGATGCTTCTGTTTCTGATTTTCTAGCTTGCAAATCTTTCAAGGTACCTTGGAGGATCTTGATATAATTGATGGCCTCCTCAATAACCCTTAGTTTGTCCATCTGATAAGAATAATCAGCCTATCATTTAAGATTTCTCAAGAAAATGATATCAAATATATTTTGATATCTGCAACAATAATGAAAGCAAATTATCTAATTATCTAATTAATACTCCATTCACGAGTTTTCTTATTGGGTAGCATTGTTATCACCTTTAGATGGCCATGAGCTGGTAAGAGAGAGAGTAGAGTATTAAGCATATAACTCATTTTCTTCCTCCTGCTCCTTTCACTCCATATGTGTATTTCACGTTCAGAGCAGATTGTGTTCAAGGATGGTGGATACTGATTATCCAATTCCAATTCCAATTGGATACTGTTCAAGGATGGTGGATACTGATTATCCAGTCACATTCATATAAGTTGTAAATAGATATACAAGTTGTATGTAGACATTTACAACTGTCATGATTTTACGGATAGTCCTGTACACATGTTATTTGAATTTTATGTTAAATTTTATTTGATTCAGGTTTATGTTTCTAACATCTTACCATGGAAAAGTATTAATTTTATTTCTTTGACATAAATTTTAATATAACTTTAGACATTTATATTCTCACTGTTTAATATTATAGATCAGCTTTACTTATGAAATATATTTCTTAGAAATTTGCTGAAAATTTTATCAAACATACGTGTTAGTAATTTTCAAAAACAAAAATAATTAGCATTTTTAATAACTTTAAAATTAAGAGATTATTTCAAATTTTGTGTATTATTATTCAAGTATTCAAAATGAAATCACCTTCTCAAAGGTTTTTTGATGGAATGCCTTACCAATTCTATGCTTATTTAATATAAAATTCATTTGATATGGTATTTGAAGACATGAATGATGAGGGTGATGAATCTTATAAAATTGAGAACCAGAGTCAAAATTTTAGTAGTCCTTTGAAGAATTAACAATTATATTATGAATAAAAATTACTGATGAATAAAAAATTAGTCTTTACTATATCTAAATATTATATAAAAAAATCAATTTAATTAATATAAATACAATATTTTAAAAATAAAGCGCAGATTAACTCTCTAAAGAATATGAAAATTGTTAATAGAGAAAACAATACAAATGTTGTATCACTTTGGAATACCGTTTTCTCTAATAATCCCCACAAAAAGATTTACAACATAGAACTATTAGACTTTAAGTATAATAAGATAGATACATTTTAATTTTAAAAAATCTTTCACAATTGATTATTATGTTTCTATGAATTGTTCTTGTCATTTCATGAAAAAATCAACTACAAAATCTAATTTAAAGTGAATTTCCTTTTTCTACATATTGTTTTTATCATTGTTTTAATGTTGTCTTAACACATGCCTCACTTGACTCAAGTTTAATTTTATGTATATAATTATTAATCTATATATTTTTGAAAGAGTGTATATGGGTAATCCACAAAGTAAATGGATAAGCTCATAGAAAATGTTGATTGCTTTATATCATTATTTTTCTTTTGTTTGTGAGACACCATTCACATGATTACTTTCATAAAAGTAGTTATAATGTAAGTCACTTCCAACATTATGAGTATTTTTAGGACAAATTGCTTCCAACATCTCCAGCTATTTGAAACATAAAACACACTCTAATTCATTAAGTTAGCTATATCATAGTTAAAAGAATGTGTAGTTTCACTTATTTGTTCTTGGGAAAACTAGAATCTAAAGATATAATAGATAAGTATCAAAAAGTAGAATATGGATTCATGTAAGTAGAAAGAATTTTTTTTTTTTTGTACTTGTATTGTTGGTTGAGCAAATTACTTAGAAGACTACAAATTCTAGTATTTTTGTAGAATAGTCTTTAAAATTTTAGTATGGAATATTTTATTCAACTTGTGTGCATGGTTTTGTTTAACATTATTTCATTATAATTTTGAAATGGAAATCAAACTAACATGTTAATTATTAAAACCTCTACTCTTTAGATTACCAAAACAACTTTGATTCATGGCAATCAAAGTTGATTGTTTGATTTTAAGGGATTAGGAATGGAAGCTCATCAAAGCATGGCTACAAGACCACTTTGATTATTTCCATATGACCCAAAGGCTTAAATGGATGAAATGCAAGAATGAGGCTTAGCTCTTCTAATGGTGAAATGCTTAAGGATGACAAAAGGCTTATAGTGTATGTACTATATGCTTTCTTTTGTTTCTCAAGAATTAGGTGTAAGTGTAAAGGTAGGAGGAGGGCTCTTTATATAGCCCAATGGATAAAGGAATCTCTACATCCCTTTGTATGTGGGATAATAGAGATGTTGAGTTAGTTGTGGATAAGGGGGGTTTAGAAAGGGTTGAGTTAACTTTAGGAGAGTTTAGCTTGTCCTTTAGTGACTCATGTGGATAAAGGGGGTTTATTAATTAACCAAAGTGATTAATTAATAGGTGTGCAAGCTTATAAAAGCTTTTTAGAGGAATATTAGCATGATTTAGACTATAGAAGGGAATTAAATCAACTAAATAATGATTTATTGATTTAATGAAAGGGGAAGCTAATTAATTAGTTTAGATAGAAGGAAGGATTAATTAACGGAAGGTCGTTAATTAGGGTATTTGTTGAATAGAAGACTTAATTAATTACTTATTGTAATTAATTAACGATGATAGAAGAGAAGATGAGCATTATTGACGATATGTCACCAATTTGCGGGAAAGGGGATAATTAGCACAATTTAAGTATTTAAATTGTTCAAGCTAAATTATAGGTGTCTACATTTTCCCCTCTTTGGGGTGGTGTAAGTGACACCACTTCAAAGATAGTAGACAGATAAAATTTTGAAGGGGTAGAAGAAAAATTAGTAGAAGTGAGAGATGCCCCCTCGAGTGTCGATGGGGTGATGAAGGAAGATGATCGACGATCGAAAAAGGTGAGAAATGGATAGAAGAAAGGAGAGGAGGGATGCCCCAGGTGAAGCAGAAGAATAGTGTTGATATGAGGGTGATGTAGAAGAAATATGGAGAAGTAGAGAGAAGAACTAGCTTTCATCCTTTGCATGGGACAATGTTAGTGCTATCATATTGCTAAAACATCTACGTCATCGGTCCTTATTAAAAATATAAGCATACGAAAAAGTAGAATGACATGAAAAGCCATGCTACGAATGATTGTCCATTGCTGAAACACACCAACCCTATGAAATATACAAAATGCAATGCAATATGAAAAGGAAACAAACTCATTTAACAGGGAAAACAAGTACGAACACACATATCCAAGCCAAAACTGGTCAAGACAGATGTAAAAATATTTTTTTATCAAGTTGAAGAGTTCCACATGTTCGTGATTGATGACAAGGGTTAAAAATGATGCCCCGAGCAAGGATACATGCAAGGGGAAATGATAATGGACACTGGGTCCAAGGAGAAAGCTTTGTGTGCAACAAAACAACACCAGACAACAAGATGTGCCCCAGTACAGACGAAGCAAGCAACTAGCTTTGTGAATGGTTGTGAATCCATCAATCTGCAAGTCATGTTAATCGGTGAGGATGTGAAACAAACTGGTAGGATACAGAAAGAATACCATGTGCAAGACACAAGTTTCAGCCGCAATAAGCTGGGTTACCTATTTTTACAGGTTTTCTAATTTTTAGGATTTTGTGGAGAATTTTGCCGTGTTTTTGGATTTTGAAGTGATATATATAGATTTTTTATTTATTTTTGTGTTGTCTAAAATGTGGTGGATAGTGGATACACAGAAGAAAATAGAAGAATCAGAATGAAGTGCCTAGATGCAAAAGAAAATGCCCCAGGGGGAAGAAAGAAGAAACATGTGACAAATAATGTCCCCGTACAATGGAAAAATTAATAAAATAAATAATCATTTGATAAAAAATGATTATTCGATAGAAATGTGGATAAGAAGAAAAATCACACGGAAGAAATAAAAATTGTCCTAGTGAGAAGAAAGGGGTAGTCTTGGATAGCAAAAATAAATTCCTAGCATAATGAAAAGTGAAATAAAAATAATTATTTAATTAAAATAATTATTTGACGGTGAATAGAAGAGAAAATGGCGGTCAAAACAAGCCCCTGGCATCACAGGTTAGTGAAAAATAGCTTGATATACCCCAGGGGGTAAATCACCGCGACCAATTCATTTGTTACCGACCATTCTGTGTTTTTACCGCGAGACACTAATAGCGACGAGGACGATGGTGAGAGCACGAGTCCACTTGAAACAAGTGGACACAGTTCGGGGGTACAAATAGCATGCAGATGATGACATCTTTGTGAGTAACCTAACCCTCTTCGTTAATTTTGTAATTAATTTCGTAATTAATGCTAGAAGTAGGAAATTAGAGTAGGGTTGTGCTAGTGTGCATGCGTGGGGGCGCAGTGTCCTAATGGTGGGGCGGGTTCCCTCGAAACATATGTGCACACGAGCATGCACCAAGACAAAGACATTATCAGCTAGAGTTCGATGAGCTACTAGATAGAGACATTATATAGAGGCCTTACAGGCATATACAGTGGCTAGAGGATGGAGCAGAGATTAGTGTTTGTGCGGTGGAGCACTTCCTTCTAGGTAGTCGTAGTTATATCATAGAGTTATACATAGTAGACCGATATCAATGACAACTGGGTAGGGTGCAGGGGGTACCACATCTGGATTTGTGGTATGCTTGCCTCGTTGGGGTGTGGAGCCTATTTTTGGTCTTCTTGAATCAGTGTTGAAGTGTTGGAGCTTGAACGATTAAGTTTGGAGACTTCAAGAGCATTCTGCAGTCATTTGCTATGACGTTTATGTTTTGTTGCTTTGTGACGTCGTTGTTAATATGTTAATATGTTGTTAATTGGTTGTTAATGTCGGGACAATTTTTCCAGCTATGGGAAGTTGAAAGATCGCGACTTTCAAACTTCTAGGGTCGGCGTTAGGGCTTCTTAGAAGGATTGTAATCCTATAAATAGAGGTGTTAGGGTATCTTGAACATATCTTATGTGTTCAAGAGGTCTTGAGTCTTAATGATCAAGAGGTGATCAAGAGTGATCAAGGTTATGCAATTGGGTGTCAATTGTGGTTTAGATGTGGTTTAGCATCTTTGGAATTCTGTTGTGAGTTCATAACTGAGAGAAGACTGTGAGAGTTGTTTTACTCTTGTTGATAATAAAATCTGAGCAAGTACAGTGGATGTAGCCCACATTGGGTGAACCACGATAAATCTTGTCTTGTCTTCTTTTGTGCATTATTCATTTATGTTGTTATATTTCTGTAAGTATAATTTTGCTATATAGTTTCCTACTGCTGTGGTTTGAGGAATTGTTTCCGCATATTTGTTCTCTAATTCCTAACACCGCTTGAGATTCCGAGAGGCGAGACTATGAGGCCACGCATAGAAGTGGCTCGATCCGGGCTAGGTTTTTACAAGTGGTACCACAGGCATGGGACCAAAACTAAAAGATCGAGACCCATGTACTACTGCTGATTACATGGATTAGTACACCACTATTTTACCTCAATATTTGACTATTCCAAATGAGGCATGGGCAGCATGCACTTGGCCACCACCGAGCTACCTTACGGTGGTGACGAGAGGGAGGGTGCAGCAACAACTCGTGACCCAAATAATCCATTTGATGGGAATCCACATGAGGGTAGGGTGTAACACATGTACGGGGACATAGGAAGTAGGGACCAATACGGGAATATTCATAGGTTCCCAGGCTTAGATTACGAGAGTAGGGATAGGCCTCTAGACCGGTAGAGGGACGGATACGGGGACAAGCCACTCTAGGCCGGTACAAGGATAGCTATAGGGACATGTCTCTATACCGGTACAAGGATAGGTACATGGACAAGCCTTTGTGGTGTAGCCGGTGACACGAGATAGCCACCACCTTACAATAGTAGGCTGCGGTAGGCTATAGCAGAGAGAGACCAGGCCCAAGCTTAGACTTTGGTAGTGACAACGAGAGCGGGATCGGCTTCTCACCCAAGGGCGGTCAATGAGGTGATGGTGCCATTCATTTCCAATAGATATGACAGATGGCAGCACAAATGGCTCAGGTGACGAGCCTATATCAGATGCAAACGCAGCTCATCTACAACCCGTGATATTGGATAGAGATAGGTTGAGAGTAGAGTGATTCATGGTCGGGGCGAGCTTTCCGGGCATCGGTAGAGATAGCGTCCTTCCGATGTATAGATGACACAAAGTGGTCATGGCCTGCAGAGTCACGAGAGATCTAGGTACGAGAGGGCATAACATCCTATTACAAATCATTATACTTTGAGGAAGTTCCAATGAGTGGTGGTCACCTTCCTACAGGCCGGCGGTCGAGTAGAGCGACGAGGTTAGAGAGGCCTCGGGCCTCGGTGAAGCAGCCATTGGGGTGGCTTGTGGGAGGCTGAGCAATGCTCATGTTATGCCTCCACCACGAGGAAAACCAGCTAGCCCATCGAGAGGTTTGAGTCACCTCGATCCCCGTTGCATTGATACATTTTGCCTCCCGATGAAGGTTATGAGTGTCGTGTGTGGGATGTACAACATTCTTTATGTATAGTAGTTTTGACATATGCCTCTGATGAAGGTAGTTGTATTCTTTGATCGATGTATAACACTTTTGATGTATGCCTCAGATGAAGGCATTTTCGATGTACACCTCGGATATGAAGGCATTTTTATGTATGCCTCAAATGAAGGAATTTTTATTGAGACAGACATACCACACATGTATATATATATGGACATTTGTGACATGACACATGTGTTATGAGATGATGGATATTATTTTTATTTTTGATTGATTACATGGATAGATAGATGTGTTATGATGTTAGCTAATTTGATTTCACATGTATATGTGTCCCGATTTTTGATGTATCTCATGTGCTTTGATTGTTAGATGATAGATCTGCGAGATGTTATCAAAATGCATTGCTCGTGTGATGTGCTAGATTTAGTGGATGGGATGATATGATGATATGGGTGTGAGAGGGATAGATTTTGATATTTTCATCCCTCTTGCCCCCATTTGATGATACGATATGTGATGATTAGCTTAGCATTCATGTATGATGTATACTTAGCTTTTTCTTTATATATGATGTATAGATGATGTTAGATGTGATGATATTGATGGAAATATGATGATGTGATAACAAAACGATGCACATGAAATAGGAAAACACAATCAAATGCTAACAAAGAACATAATGAACTAATACAACAATGTACTATGATTCACCAGCATGCAAAAACACACTTCAATATGCACAAGCAAGAATAAATCTGATCTAAGCAAGAAAAGATGAATCCTAACAAAGTATGCCTAAGAAACAAATTATACAAATGTACAAACAAGTAATAACTATACAAGCAAACAATGCACAAAAACAAAGCAATAAACAAGATAAAGTAAACTAAAGCTATGTTTTTGTGAAACAATTTTCTATTGTTTTGAAATTTGTGAAACAATTTTCTATTGTTTTGATTTTTGTGACATTTTTGAATGTTTTTTTGTTTTTCTAACTGATTTTCGGAGCTATGCACGGTAACCAAGAAAGAGTGGATTCCCCAAGCATTTAGGCGAGGAATATACAAGGAAAACATCACGTGTTATAAATAGGAAGGTGAAGTTATAGAAGTGCCCATAGTGTTAAATGGGGAACATGCAAAGACCATCCCTTCACAGGATAACAAGAGGAGAAAAAACCATATCAAGGCTCTAAAAGAACCGGCTCACAGGGAATCTTGGGTGCGGATGCGGAAAAATCCCTAGGCTAAGAAAAAGTACCCTCTAGATGCAAGATTCTTGTGAACAACGAATCCTCCCAAGGTGCCGAAACCGATTTTCACCTAAGGACCCATCCAAAGTGCCACACTAGATTTGTTTTCACATATGGATGACCTTTTTTTATCTTCATTTTAATTTTTTTTTGAATTTTGCTTACTTTACCCTGTTTTTGGTTCTCTTTTTTATTTTTACACCATGGTTAAACATATAACCGCTTACGTTGCATGGAATTCATAGGTTCATAGAGATCGTCACCATTAGGATGGGCAAGTTTGTATGCTCATGTGCCATATTTGGCCACGATGATGTAAGGCCCGAACCAATGCGGTTCAAAATTGCCTTTCTTCTCTCTTTCTACCCTTGTGTTGAACTGATTTTCTTTCATGACCAAATCTCCAACCTCAAACTGATAAGGTATGATCCTTTTGTTGTAATTTTTAGAGAATCTGTTATGATACACTTTAAGATGATTTAGGGCGCGGATGCGCTTCTCATCTAGGAGTTCCAATTCTACTAGCTTGGCCACTATGTAATCCTCATCCTTGTCCAGATAATCCCTAAGAGATATTCTCAGGGAAGGAAGCTCAATTTCCAGTGAGATAATGGATTTAGTTCCAAATACTAGGGAATAGGGTGTCGCACCAGTAGGAGTGCGAATGGAGGTCCTATAAGCCCAAAGGGTTGGGTGAATTTGTAAATGCCAATTGCGACCTATCTTACTCACCATCTTTTCCATGATTTGAACCAATGTTTTGTTAGTGGCTTCAACCTACCCATTACCTTGTGGATAATATGGCGTAGACCACTTCAATTTTATTTGAAATCGATGACAAAGGTCCTTCACTATCTTGTTCTTGAATGATTTTCCATTGTCAGTAACTATGGCCGTAGGAATGCCATACCGACAGATAAGGTGATTCATGATAAACTTTGAAATCTGAGCTCTTGTAACATAAGTCAAAGGAATAACCTCCACCCACTTAGTGAAATATTTTATAGTTGTGATGATGTGAGTATGACCATCATATGAGGTGGGGTTGAGCTTTCCTATTAAATCAAGTCCCCATTTAGAAAATGGCCATGGGGTGGTGATGGGTTACAATGGCTGTGATGGAGCATGGATGAAATTTCCATACTTCTGACAAAGTACACACTTCCTTACATAGTTGCAGCAATGGTTTCCATGGTAGGCCAATAGTAGCCCACTCCCAACAATTTCTTAGCGGGAAACATTCCATTAGTATGGGACCCGCACACCCCTTCATGCACCTCTTTAATTGATTGTTTGACTCTTTCGTATCGAGACAATGTAACAGATTCCCATCATAGCCACGACCATAGAGTGTTCCTCCTAAAAGGGTATAATGAGCAATCTAGCAAATGAGGCTTTGTTTTTTAGGATGGGAAATGTCAGGAGGGAATGTGTTTTCTTTAAGGTAAGTGAAAATGGGCTCATACCATGGGGAATTGGGACCAACAACATCACAAGCCGAGATATGATTACGGCATCTCATACGGAGGTCTGCTGTAGATTTTCCACAAAGAATGACATATCATTAATTTTTGGTGGAATGAAAAGCATAGAACCTATGGTTGACATCGTATCTATAGATTTGTTTTGTGCTCTTGGAATTTGTTCAAATGTGATGTGTACAAAATATTCTTTCAAAGTTTCTACCAACTTCTTGTAAGGGATGAGTTTCTCATCCTTAACTTTGTACTCATCATTGAACTTCTTTATGATTAACTCATGAGTCACCAACGATCTTAACATGATGAATGTCCCATTTGATGGCGAGCTTCATCCCAGTGATGAGTGCTTCATATTCCACAATGTTATTTATACAAGGAAAACCAAGGCAAAAAGCTTGAGGTATAGGGTCACCTAAAGGAGTAATTAAAACCACACCTGCCCTGAACCATGAAAAGTAAAAGATCCATCAAAGTGTACCTGCCACATGATAGATTCTTCAATGTATAGTAATGAAGCATCTGGTAGATCCAGATTCATAGGTTTAGTTCCTTGTAAAGGTGCTTCTACTAATTGATCAACAAGTACTTGTCCCTTGACCGAATTTTGGTGCACAAATTCGATGTCAAATTCTCTTAGTAAAATGATCTAATTAGCCATTCTACCCGTAAGGGAAAGTTTAGATAGTAAGTATTTGAGCGGGTAAACTTTTGATATAAGCTTGGTTTTAGTATTTAACAAGTAATGGCAAAGTTTTTGGAAGGTAAAAACTATAGCCAAATAATCTTTTTCGATTTGGGGATAGTTGAGCTCATAAGCGATGAGAGTATGACTAAGTTAATATATTTTTTTTTCTTTATGGCCAAAGTCATCTTTGGGTGAGCAGCGCACCAATTAAAATTTGAGTAGCATAGATATAAAGCAAGATTGGTTCACGAGGAGTTGGAGGCATGAGGACAGGTGGATTTCCCAAGTATTGCTTAAGCGAGTGAAGGTCTGTTGTTCTTTATGGTCCCCAAATAAAGGTAACATCCTTCTTTAGAAATGAGTGAATGAATGACATTTGTCGGCAAGTTGGGAAATGAAGCGATGAATAGCTTGTATTTTTCCCTGCAAGTTGCGCATTTGCTTAATGTTTTTGGGAGGAGCCATTTCAGTAATAGCACTAACCTTAGCGGGATATATCTCAATCCCTCTTCGTGAGACAATGAAACCAAGAAAATTTTAGGGTAGCACGCCAAACACACATTTCTTCGGGTTCAAACAGGACCTTGTATTCTTGTAGGCATTCGAAGATACACCACAAAATAGCAGGGTGGTCTTCTCTTATCTTGGATTTTCTAAGGATATCATCCACATAGTATTCCATGATATCATGAATCATATCGTGGAAAATCACCGTCATTTCCCTTTGATAGGTAGCTTCTGCATTTTTAAGGCCAAATGGAATTACCTGATAATAGAAAGTACCCCAAGGAGTTGTAAAATTCATCTTTTGTTTATCTTCATCGGTTATCTTGATTTGATTATAACCTGAAAAGCCATCGATAAGAGATAACATTTCATATCCTGCGGTTAAATCAACAATCATATCAATATTTGGTAATGGAAAATCATCCTTAGGGCATGCCTTATTTATGTCTCTGAAATCTTTGCAGATTATGATCCCAACAGGTTTCTTCTATATAGGGACAATGTTTGATATCCATTCGGAGTAATCAATGGGTCAAATGAATCCTTCCGCGAGAATTTTTTTAACTCTTCCTTAACTAGGAGAGCCACCCTCGGGTGCATCTTTCTAAGATTTTACTTGATAGGCTTGGTGTCTACATGTACAATTAAGTTGTGTACTACCAAAGTTGGGTCCAAGCCTGACAATATCTTTATAGGACCATGCGAACACATCTATAAATTCCTACAGCAGCATGGTGAATGTTTTATGTTCCCTCTTTGAGAGAAAAGCTCCCAACTTGACTATTTTTGGGTCATCTTCTATGCCAATGTTTACATCAATAGTCTCTTCTACTAGTAATTTGACAAATCCTCCATATGCATAGGATCGGGAGGAAGGTTGAAATCTTCATCTAAGGATGTCTCTACGAGATTTTCATCCTTGGTGTGGTCACTTTTATTGTCTTTTGATTTTTTTACTTGTTGGTCCGCCAGTGCCTCAAAGAGGTTTTCACTATGCAACCTTGATTTTGAATTTTGCCGAGGATTTTCATTGGGACTGTTTCCCTCTCTTTTTCTTAAATTTTGTTGATCACAAAGCTCAGCTTCCTCTCTAAAGTAGGTGCAGGTATCTAAGTCAATATAGAAGCCCTTTTTGTGATCTCCAATGGGGATTGTATCCCAAATGCCCATGAATTTTGTAATAGCTTCATCATTTTCAAATAGATCTAGTGGCACATGACGTTGTTGGTCCCATTCAACAAGGAAAGGGTAGACAAGGTCAATTTTAGGTTTAGTAGGGGTTATGGTGAGGATAACGGTATTCATGAATAGGTTCGTGGAGGCAAGATCTTCGTATTGGCTATAGTGGGAATCTATATCGTTGTCTAAATAGTCATAGATATCTTCGCTCTTAGAACAGGTGCCATCTTTATCATTGGGGTGTGACCCATAGGGCCAAATGTTGATACTTTACCTTTCGTCTTAAAATGTGGGAGAGGAATTGGTTCTCACTTTCCTTGCTCATTCCTTTTTGCAACCTATACCTTTGTAGCCCTCGGAATACATCATTTGGCTAGATTTCTCATACTCAGGGGTTTGGTAGCAAGTTGGTTGAGTATCTTGGGACCCACGTCGTAGGTGGATCCAACAATTTCTCTTAGCCTCCGGGTAAAAATGACCCCATAGTTTTCTCATCTCTAGGTACATCTGAAATGATAGTTGGGTCAACCTCTAGTTTAGGTGACAATGAGAGGTATGAAACTAAAATGGCTTGTTGCACATTATAATCTCAACAACCATATTCTAGAACCTTCATCTCCCATGAATCAAAAGGGAAGTTGATGTAGAGGCACCACGGGTGCAAGAACTGAGGGAATCTGAATCTACTCGGGACTCCATGGCTTCGGATTGAAGAGGAATAACTATATCAGTAGAGGGACACGTATAGACACCCTTACACACAAAACTATTTAGAGATATTTGCGGTGAGCAAAGGGATCTCTGATCTCCTTGTATCGTGGTAGTGTGTCCCTCGTGCTTCAGTTTGATGCATTGATGGAACGTTGATGGCACAACCTACATGGCATGAATCCATGGTCGACCTAGAAGCATATTGTATGGGAGTTCCAAGTCCAGGACATGAAACTTCGTGTGATGACAAGTGGGTCCGAATTCCATGGGTAATGTGATTATGTCGGTGAATCTCTTTCCATGTTTTTGTAAGCGGTTATGGTAATGATGTTTGACTCGAGGTCTTCTTCGGTATGTCCCAATTGCTTAACTAATTTCAATGTGCATATATTCAATCTTGATCCGTTGTCCACAAGCACCCGTTTTATCTTTTGGCGGGTAACGAATACCTCAATATACAAGGGGAGATTATGCATTGGATCTTCAATAGGGATTTCCCTATGATTAAAGGAAATGTGCTTAGTTGGTACAATGTTTGCTACCATATCCTAAAGATGTGTAGGATCTACTTCTAGTGGCACTCCTGACCCTTGAAGAGTTTGGTACAAAATGTCTTTATGTACATTCGATATTTTGAGAAGATCCAAGATTGAAATCTTGGCAGACATCTTCTCAAGTTGTTCTAAGAGGTTGTACCTACCATTTTTGGGGTTGACGGAGAAGGTTTAGGAATCATGAGGCGGGCACACCTTGTTACCGCAGCATAATCCTTTCCCTTGATTCAAATGGTGTTCACATGGTCACTAGGAGAGTGAATACATCCAATGAGTGAATCATAATGATTATTGTCTTTCTTGGTATATAGATAATTCACTGCTTTATAACTTTGGGATGACTCTCCTCGATCCGGATTTGGATCCTCTGACTTACCATGTTTAGGGAATGGTTCTTTGTATATCCCCATCTTTTCATTGGGTGTCTGAGTTTTTTTCGGGTTATCCACTTCTATCTCCCCATTGTCGATGAGGTCTTGGATGTAGTGATGAATTCATAGACATTTGTCTATTTTGTGTCCCTTGACATGATGTAATTCACAATAGTCATGCTCTTTGTACCATGATGGTTTTGGAGCATTGTCATCAAAGGGTTGTGTCGTGGGATAAGTCACCATGTGAGCTACATCCAATTGTTTCAATATGACCAAAAAAGGATCATTGAGAGGAGTGAACATTCTACATTTAGGTGGTGGTTGAATAGGTCCTTTGGTCAGTTTAAAAGGTTGACTGGTTTGAACTATTTACACGCGTTTGGAATCTGTGATCCGTCTCCCACCATGTTCTTGTTTTTGTTGAATATTTTCAGCTTTTCCATAAGTTTAGCGCTTTGGTTATCTTTAGAGTGTGATTTAAGATTCTTTTGGTAAGGTTTTCTCTATTTGAACGCATTTTTCAATGACCTCCTCAAAAGTATGAACACAATGCATTTGAAGGTGGAAAGCGATGTTTGGATTTAGATTGGGCACAAAAATACTTACCAGTTATTTTTCAAGGAATGCGCAAGGAAGCGGCGCGTGGCTATCCTTCTCCAATCTTTGAAGGAAGCTAGCGAATGTATTGTTAGGATAGTTTTTGGTGCTGCACAAGTCTGCCATGGTGATATCACTTTCTATATTGTATGAGAAGTGTCACACAAACCTCTCTGCTAGTTCTGGCCAGGTAAAAATAGACCCCCGAGGTAAACAAGTAAACCACTCCAAGGCTTGGCCTCCTAGACTCTTGGGAAAGAGTCATATGAGGTAATTATTGCTATAGGACACCTCTTGACATGCCATATAGAAATCCTTTACATGATCTCATGGGTCTCCCTTTCCTCTATATTTGTCGAATTTCAGCATGTCGAATTTTTTAGGGAAGGGTTGAAGTGTCATAGCTTTGTCAAACGGATGGGGACATAGTTCTTCATATTGATATTTTCTTATGCTCCCCACATTGCTCTCTTGAAGGCTTGCGAGTGTTGCTTTCATAGATTGTACTTCTTGTGTGAGTAATTGTTCTTTAGTGGGGGAAGCAGGTATATACACTCAATTGTACTCTGTATTGTCCCCTCCTTGGTTTTCCCTATGAAGTTCATTGTTTTTGACCTTAGGTTTTGTCTTTTGGACATTATTTCTTGTTTCCTTTTGTACATGCAAGGTTAACAAGGCTAGTTGTCGACTAAGGTTACAAATTTGTTGCTGAATAGTGACTTCTTCTTCTAAAGGTTCCTCTTCTTCTTCATACTATGGAGGTTCTTCAACATTCTCATGTCCTAACCTGATTTTATGTGGCATTTTAATGAAGGGTATTCTATGTCCCACTACATTAACGTTTCCCACATTGGAGGTAGAAGCATGTCCATGTGTTAAAATATCATCCATGTTGATAAGAGGTCGCTCCTCGTCATTAGCATCATTTGTAGGTGGGATTATTTCATGTTCAGTGGGAATTTTGGCTCCCAATTCTACAACTTGTGCTAGCACCCTATCCTTGTTTCTAAAAAGGAATTCATCTAACAAGGTGGGGTCAAAGTCAAACTCCACATGTGGGGATTCCAACTCATCACCACTATGATCTATCATGTCTTCTATCTCTTTTTCTGTAGAAAATAAAGGCCCTAGATCATGACCAATAAAGGGTTTTCCCCTTGTTTTATAGGCTTCCCAAGTTTTCCTTTGTTGGGCTTCTAATGTTTTCTTTTTGAGCCCTAATCATGTGTCTTAGGATCCATGATGTGCAAAAATTTCACCAAGGTATCTTGTGAATGTGTTCAAAAATTTGTGATCACACCTAAGTGAAATGCAAAAAGAATGTCAAGAATATGAATGAGTATAAATGTTCAAGTACCAATGTCATAAAGTGATAAGTCAATAGTGACACAATGTTTGCTACCAAGCTTATCAATCAAATGAAGTACTTCCTAGGTTTTCTTCAAAAAGGTAATCGATGTCATAAGATAATTAACAAGACGTCCGTACTTATGTCGAGTTCAAGGAAATGAACAAGACATAAGTAATAATAAGTTAATGTGACCTCCTAACAAGGTATACTAAAAGAAAACTCAAATTCAATTAATACCTATATCCCAAATAGTGCTAGTTACAATTTGTGAGTGACACAACAATGTCACCAAGATATGTTAACCAAACTTTCTGAGAAAGTAAGGTATTGATATCAAGATGATATTGATATAACACGCACAAGTGGTAACATGTAACATGTTAGGAAATAAGGGATAAAATATGTGGAATAATCCCTCATATAATCACAACAAAAAAGAGAAACTAATATGCATAAAATATTACAGATCTCAAATAAAAGTGCAGAATAAAATAACACAACACAAAGAGACATTATTTAACATGATTCACCCAATTTGGGCTACGTCCACCAAGAATCACTTGCTTAGATTTTATTACAAGCCACCACTCTCTCAATACAATACCTAGATCTATTTGGAGCTATGCTCAACAAACTCTACAGAATTCACACTCAATTCAAAACACATCTACAATGTTACATTATACCTACCATATGCATAAAACCGTATAAGTAGACAATCACTTGCAAATGCAGCTTTTACAAAACGTGGTATTAAAACCATGGGCCAAAACCGTCCAATATACCTATGGGTCAGAAAATCCGCCCATCTATATAAAATCACATTTCCTGAACCCCGACAAGACAACTATGGAAAGTGTACAGTACTCTTATTGTACAGTCTTCAACACCTTCTCACATGAAAATAGGCTCCACAACCTAACATAACACCTTTCAGAATCAAGATAGTAATGGAATCAAACTAAAAGCTTATAGTATAACTAAGAATTGTTAAAATGTGTATAGAATAACCTTACAATGTAGATATTTTAGGTCAATTCTAAAAGAAACCAGATGTAAATAAAAAAATTTTAATGATTTGATATAAACAAGATAACCTTTCCACAAAAGTTCAAGATGATGAAACAAGCCTAACTATGATGACAATCTTGATGTGGGTATCAAGATCACAAAGGCTACCAATGATATGAAAAATTCTCCACACACTTTAGATGTTTAAGAACCCGCCGCAAACATGGATGGGCATAAACGGACAAAAAAGTGGCTAAACAATCAATTGACAACACGAAGGTAGTCACTTTTCTTTTGATCAACAAAGTGTCAAAAGAAAGTGAAGGAAGTAGATCAAAATGGGGATGAAAAATGTTGGATTTACTTTGGCAGATTTTTACCTCACCTTAATGCAAGTAAAAACTAAGAAAAGTAAAGCTTCCCACGTTTTGTGATGAATGATGGCTCACTACTCAAGACTATTTTGAAATGGTCAAAATGGGCTCCTGGCCAAAGAATATCTTCCTAGGTGTTACAAAGTGGTCTTAAGGGAGCTCAATTTACCCAAAAAGTCGCAATGACTAATTTGGGAGTATCTTGGATTTAGTTTACCCCCTTTAAGCATAGTAGGAAACTAGTGTGTCTATGTGTACTATCACTGGGGTTGCCATACACAAAATTGGTAACGCTAACTCACAAGGAACAACTAGTCAAGTAGGTTGTGTAGAGAACTTCCCGTTTCATCCACAAGGTTACCTCTTGCATGGAATACTTTAGGGTTCCTAGGACCACCCCCATTATTGTAGCTTAAGGCTTATGCCAATGGGGTTATGTCCTAGTTTTAAGTGGATGGTACGTACCCTTATTTGAACCTACAAATACAATGTTTTTAATGTGGTATTCTTTTTATATTTTTAATTTTGATTTGGTTTTCTTGAACACCTTTTGGCAACCTACCTGAAACCTATATTAGTAGTTTGATTTTTTTGTTTTGACTCCACCTTTTTTGACAAGTGTGTGTTTTGGTTCTGCACAATGATTTAGTGATTTTCCATGAAAATACTAAACACCATTTCTGATTCTCAAGATTGTTCAAGGACACAAGAGAAGAGAATATGTGACATTTTTTAGAATTCAAGAATTTTACCAAATGGAAAACAATTAATTCAAAACACACCAATTTAACCCATTTCAACTCAATTAGGACATTCTCAACATTCTCAAAGTGTAAAATACCTAAGAATAATTTTTGATTCCCAAGATCACCCCAAAGGACGTAAGGGAAGAGCATACACTACCTTACTCTTATAAGAAAGTATGAAAATTCTATTTAGTCTAGCAAAAGCATGTAAACATACCCTACAAAAATATACATTAATTAGATAAAACTTGCAAAGAAGTTATCACTTTAACACACATGATTTGAAAAAACTGAAATGTACAAGACAATTCGAAATGAAGCACCCGCTTCTGGTTAAGGTATGTGAGTGTGGGTTTGGGCATCTGTGCCCTTCTATGTTTTCAGATTAAGCGGTGCGCTTATGCCACATGAGAAGTGTTTGCACCACGATTAGGGCATGTGTGCGAGTATGTGCGCCATGGTTTAAGTGTGTGCATTAGGGTAGCAAAAAGGTATGAAAGCTCGGATAGTGTTCTGTTCTATTCGAGATGCTGCCACAAGGGTTTAAGCATGTGTGCGGGTAGCAAAAAAGTATGAAAGCTCGAGACGGTGTGCTGCACTACTCGAGAGATTTACTGCACTAGGGTTTAAGCGTGTTCTCCAGAGACGTGTGTGCCAGGGTAGTAAAAAAGTACAAAAGCTCAAATAGTGTGCCCGCACTACGAGAGATGCCTACACCAGGGTTAAAAGGTATGTGTGCCAACTTGACGGATTTTTGCGCGTTAAGGTACAATACGAATAGAGTTCTTGCATGTCGGAAAAGTGTGCTGTGTTAGGGTTAACGTGCTTTCTCTAGGGTTTAATGCGCTGCACGGGGTTAGTGCACCTACGCCATTCCTGGTAAAAATATGGCCAAAGACACCAAAAAGTTTACAACACTTCAAATTTTAGTAAGCTATTTCAAAATGGACAACAACCTATTAGAATGATAATTCTAAATGAAAACCTACACATATAATACTAGATAAATTCTAAGGAATTGAACAATATTTTCTATATGTGCACCTCAAAGGTTAGCCAAAAATAATAGAATTCAAGCTAGAATGTTAAGGGACTAAGGATTAGGTCCCACCGGGCGTGCCATATGTGTGCATGGTTTTGTTTAACTAAGTTAAGGGAATTAGAACTAACACCTAGTAGTCCTAATAACAAAGTTAAATCAAAATCTAAACACCATCATGTTAAGAGCTAAGCAAGATTAAATAACAACATTATTGCATCATAACTTTGAAATGGAAATCAAACTAACATGTTAATTATTAAAACCTCTACTCTTTAGATTACCAAAACAACTAAATTGAACCTAGGTAGATTCATGGCAATCAAAGTTGATTGTTTGATTTTTAAGGGATTAGGAATGGAAGCTCATCAAAGCATGGCTACAAGACCACTTTGATTATTTCCATATGACCCAAAAGCTTAAATGGATGAAATGCAAGAATGAGGCTTAGCTCTTCTAATGGTGAAATGCTTAAGGATGACAAAAGGTTTATAATGTACGTACTATATGCTTTCTTTTGTTTTCTCAAGAATTAGGTGTAAGTGTAAAGGTAAGAGGAGGGCTCTTTATATAGCCCAATGAATAAAGGAATCTCTAGATCCGTTTGTATGTGGGATAATAGAGATGTTGACTTAGTTGTGGATAAAGGGGGTTTAGAAAGGGTTGAGTTAACTTTAGGAGAGTTTAGCTTGTCCTTTAGTGAGTCAAGTGGATAAAGGGGGTTTATTAATTAACCAAAGTGATTAATTAATAGGTGTGCAAGCTTATAAAAGATTTTTAGAGGAATATTAGCATGATTTAGACTATAGAAGGGAATTAAATCAACTAAATAATGATTTATTGATTTAATGAAAGGGGAAGCTAATTAATTAATAATAATTAATTAGTTTAGATAGAAGGAAGGATTAATTAACATAAGGTCGTTAATTAAGGTATTTGTTGAATAGAAGACTTAATTAATTACCTATTGTAATTAATTAACAATGATAGAAGAGGAGATGAGCATTATTGATGATATGTCACCAATTTGGGAAAGGGGATAATTAGCACAATTTAAGTATTTAAATTGTTCAAAGCTAAATCATAGGTGTCTACACAACTACATTATAATTTAATTATTCTTTTTTGAAGGTTTAAATTTTATTTTTTTTGAATGGTGTTATTTCCAAGATTTGTCATGTTATCACCCAGAAGTGCACCTTGATAGAGAATGGTGTATGTACTCTCTCTTCTGTTGACAAAATTGGAACACCTCAAGGTTGTGAGTAACTTATGAATGAGGTGAACCTCCAGAGAGGGTTGGTTCCCTTGTGAATCATCTAAAACTAATAAAATTGATAAGGAAATGGGAGAATGATTGTGGGAAATATACAATTGAGGTGATACACTAATGATTTGAAACACACATGTACTATTGCATACAAAAATATAGTGATCCACACACATGCACAACTTTAGGCTAATCTACAAAATTAATTCAAAGGTTTAGGTAAGGGACAACAGTATAGGGAAGAATTTCCACAACAAAGCAAAACAATACCTTAATAAACATGATGAATACTCAAAAAACCAGTGATATGAAAAGGAAACAATGGAGCTTTTCTATTCAGAAATGCAAGTACAAGCTAGGATTACAATTGTACAACAACTAGACAAGTGTGTATATCCCTGATTTCTTCATTACAATTAGTATTTAAAGACTACTTCCATCTATTCTAGACCTCTATTGTGCATGCAAGGAGAAAATATTATTTTATTCACCCCCTTTACTTGCTCTTTTACCATGCAAGTTTCATGAAATAATAATAAAAATAAGCTTTAAGGTTGCTATGTTGAAATTCATACATGTTGCGTTGATTTTAGCATGCAAAAAAGGTGTTTCTTTGTGTGGAAGAAAGGCATGCAAAGGTGTTTAAAATCAAACAAAAACTTCCAAAATAGGCTCCTTGACTACCACCTTTTCCTTTTTAGGACTCTTGTACTTTTTCCTTTTGGCCTCTTGTACTTGCTATGTTGAAATTAGCTTACAAAGGTGTTGAAACAATTTTGAGTTGTCCTTTGACTGCATCATGGGATCTTAACATGCAAGAGGTTAGAATACCATAAAATTTGCCCCTTCATTCTTTAACTTTGGTGCCAATCCTTGAGTGAATAACATGCAATGAATATCGTGAAAACCTCAATGGATGGCATGACTTTTGCTATCTTTAGCAGCCCTTTTATTTGACTATCTCTAGCCATAGATTTAATTGTTTTAAAAAACCACTTACTCTTATTTTTAGCATAAAAACTAATTTTTTAGTGTTAATTTTAGCATCTCTCACTAACCTTCCTTGGCTCCACCTTTATGCCATAATAAGTTGCTCTTTTTATGACTTGCTTTGCTATTTTTAACACTCCTTTCCATCTTAGCTACTTAGCTTTTTGTGCATGCACTTGCACTCTATTTTGAAAGCTGGTTGTTTTTAGTGAATGCTAAAAATAGAAATTATTCGTTAGTTACCCAATTTCCATTTTGAACACATTATTTTACTTTTAACGACTACTAAAAAGTAGAAAAAGCGCTAAAAATAACCATTTTCCTAAAAATTTCCTTGTTTGTTCTTGCATGGAAAAATATGGTAACATTTTGGCGACATCACGAGATTTTTGCATGTTAAGCGAGAGATTATTAGCATTCTACATCCATTAGGCTATTGAGTCACATATTCTATCAATAACTTGCATTCTGCGAACAAAAGAACTGAATTATACTCTTGACAAAAGGAGAACATTTGCATGCAAGCACTTCTTGGAAAGAAAATGGAAAAATAATGTGCATGCAAGCATTTATTGAATTGAAATCGTAAACTACCCTACTCTAACTAGAAAATAAAGGAAAAATAAAAAACCATAAACTAGTTGAGAGAAATAACTCCTTTCTATAGAAAGAGGGGTCATGAGATCAATTTTGCATGACTAGATCACATGGTATGAGTGCGAGAAATAGCGTGCATTATTGATTTACCCAAAATATCAACCCGGAATTGAATAAACACCTCACGTAGGATCTGAATTCTATCTTTGTAAATGTTGAGGCTAATTTTTGACAACTTGAAGCTCTTTCTTATGCTCTAAAATCAACACAACTGATGGCGACTCTATTTTGCCTCTAAAATAGTTCAATACCTGATTGGACATGGTCTTCGCATAACCTATAAACTGATTTTCCTCATCTTCCCCTCTTCTTTCTATGTAATTTCATCATTTGGAGTACTTGAGGCACTTCCTTAATCATATCGAATACTCGGTGATCTACAACATTTGCTTTACCTCATATTTTGCAAACAACTTCATATTTGATTCTTTTTCAAGCTCAAAGAAATATTTAACTACTGAGGACTCTTCATGGAAGAAGATAGATGGTGGAGGATTAATGCTTACAATTTCAATTGGCTTTTCTTCATCATCGGATCTTTCTAATTTTGATAAAACTTCATCCCTGAAAGCTGATCGATATTGATATAAGATCAAGATTTTTGATCTCATCCTCAAGAAAAACTCATGTTCCTTCAAAATATTATCTTTACATTGTATCCCAAAAAGACACGAGAAAAATTTGTCTAACTTTTGCATGTTGGTCATATTCCTCCTATTGATCTGTAACTTCAACCACTTTCATGCACTCCTTCTCTATTATAGGATTAACCAACTGTGGAATCTATATGTCCTCAAACTGTAAGCTTCATTTTGTTAGATTTAGTCCATTCCATAATGGACTTGGGAATATGTGTCGGGGGATGGGTTGGGTTGCTAACTAATTTTTCAATGGTTGAGATGATTGGAGAGTGTAACATCCTGTGAAGGAGAAGCTTTAAGAAAGCTAGGAATTTGGGACCGAGAATGAGTGGGTTGGGAAATAGGAAAGGGAGGGTTGCATGATGATAGTGAAGAATTACTCCATTGACAAGGTTTCTCAACACTATATTGGTAAGCTTCCAATTCTTCATTCCACTTTGATATTTGTGGTATCAATTCA